>OY757906.1:979459-1404459 GCA_963585895.1 Sepioteuthis lessoniana | reverse complement strand
TTCTTTGCACGAAATTTGTGCTAATTCATTGCCGCAAATTGATATAATTTCTTTGACGACCGAACGACATTATGACTATAAACTTTTTAATAAAACTATAAAACAATATATCAAATAATGAAAAAATAAAGTGCAATTACGTCAAATAGTTAATCTCAGAATCTCAACAATTTTATTTTTTGTTTTTTAGATTAAAGGAATTTTTATTCCTCAAATAATTTTGTAATGCTATGTTTACATATTTTGCTGTTTCTATGGTCTAGAAGTCGTCAGAGTACCATAACGATTTTCATATTTGATGACATAAAACTTCTCCTTTTTTATGTGAAAATGACGCAAAATAGCTTAAGTGTGTTAAGCAGAAAGTTGATGAGAAGATTAATGTTTAACTGGACACATTCATTTATTCATTTATCATCTTTTTTATTTATTTCTAATTCTCTTTCACTGATGTTTTTACCCTGAACGATTCTCTCTTTAATTTTGCTCTCTTATAGTAGTCTTTCCTTTCTTCTCTTTTTTCCCTTTACTTTCCAGCCTCCATCTCTATTTCTTGATCAAGCTATCTATCTATCTATCTATCTATCTCATTCCAAAATTAATGGGCCCTTTTTCTTTCCAGTAGTCTCCTCAGATATCTCTCGCTCAATTTCGTGTCCTTTTACGCATCGATTCTCTTTCTCTTTCTTTTTTGACAAAACGACTTTTTCTCATCTGCACTCTGCACTTCTTTTACTGACTGATTCTTCTTTCAACTTTTTTTTCTACACTTTTTTTATTTCTCTTTATAAAAATCTTTGTTCTAAACGTTTTGATCAAATCAAATGCAAAGTCGATAGACAAAGCAATTTCCTATTGATCTTACGATTATAGTATTTCTGTTTACATTTTTTCATCTGCATCATTTTCAACTTATCAGTTTCTTCTATTGAATCACCAACCATTGAATCATAATTTACCTGGCTGTTGTGTATTGCGTGCAAGGGAAACAAGGGCCTTATTTCAGGTAGATGTGATGGATTCGATGAAGGTAGCTATTTCCAAACTAAATAATTACAGGAAATATAATCAGACTTCATGAATATCTCTATAAAAAGTCCTCATGCCAATTGCGATTAAAAGAATTCTTTTAATATTATGATTATTTACTAACTACAATCGAGAAACTAAAAACATTTTTTATTTCTCATAAATATTTAATATGGAAACTTTTTCACTTACGGGAAAGCCTTTTTACTTTTTAGTTGCTCCTGTTGCTTTTAAAAGGGTTAAAAGGCTCTGCATTTTCCATCAGTTATCTAAATTTGTTTTAATCTAACTCGTACCCAACCTAGTTTTATGATATCTGGGATAATCCCGATAGCTTCTCCCTCTTATCTAATCCTACACTGCTATGGTCTTATAAACCTTTATTTGCAGCTTAACCGGACATTGGTATTATGGTTAGAGTGTTCGCCAATAGCCCGGGAGACCTGGGTTCAATCCCAGGTCGAGTCATACGAAGGACTTAAAAAATGGTACTTGATGCTACCTTGCTTAGCACTCAGCATTATAAGGTAAGGATCAAGGATAAAGTTGATCAATCCTGGAAAGGAGTAGCACCCTCCCCAACACCTTGGTGTAGTAGCTATCGAAAAGGGAGCCTTCAGATCACCCTCGTCTACGGTCGCCAACTTTACTTTTACTTATTCGCATCTTCATACAAGCCGTATCTAGTCGCTTGTTTGCAGATCAAGCGACAGCAAGTATCCGCAATATTCTAGCATTCACCTTTGCAGATGTCCTCGTGGTGTAATGGTTAAAGCGATGCACTGCGGAATCGTAGTACGCGAGTTCGTACTCCAGTCGCGCTATTACGTTCACTTTCGGGCAAATACCCTTGGGAAAGGTATGAACCCCCTTATTCTCCCTCCAGCTATGGGTAAATAGTAGGACGGACTAGGTTCTTCAGCCTTGGTGAGGCAACTAGTCTAGGAGAAGGAAAACTCTGAATTCAAACCTGTTAAACTCCGCTTAAAAATTAACCTTGTGTCATATCCTGCCCGAGCGGAGGGGTTGGTAAATAGTACCTTTGCAGATTTCACTAAGACTGTTATTTTCAATAATTTCTAGATTTGTATGAGTTGTATTTTATTCCGAGTCGTTCCAAGTACTCCATATATAATGGATACAACGTTTCCAGTAAAATTCCATAGCTTTTTAATACTCTGTCACGTTTAAAATATCTTTCCATCATTTTACTTTCAATCTATGGTTTGTTAAAGTCTCCAGAATCCTCCAAAGTATTCTGTCTGATATAAACAGTGCTTTGATCAGGATGGTATCGAAACTTTCCCTCATCTCCAGTCCCCCCAGTCTCTTTTCCAAGCCTATGGAGACCGCTCCGAGTTCGCCAATTACTACTGGTATCATCGTCGCGCTTATGTTCCACAGCCTTCTTTGTTCTCTGCAGGGTCTTCACAATCATTTCTTTTATTCAAGTCTTTTCTTAGATTATATCTATCAATTTTCTGTTTCAAATTAATACTAATTCTCGGTAATTTGAAGACTCTCTGGTTCCATCCTATTTTATGGTTAATCTTTCACATAATTTTTGCACCTCTGATCTTTTCTTGAGTGGATTTTATTTCTAATAACAGAAATGGAAAATACTTTAGGTAATTATATAGGATTCATTCAGGTTAATCATCCGATTCTAAGCACCAATTTATGTTCTCAAATTATGAAATATGTTTATTGTAAAGATATAATAGGAGCGACAGAAATCTAGGAATATCTTTTACCTTCGAATGAATATAAAACCTATCAATACAAAGTGTGAACGACCATCTCAAAACAAATCATAGTTCATGAACAAGTGGTAATTGATTAAGTTTAAAGTTAACGATTCTTGTGATCATTTCAAACATCAAAGTGATCCCGCCGATTCTGAAGACATTGTCTCTTTGATCTTTTTCTCTTCATTTATCAATTCTCAGTTTTCATGGATTTGACTTTCAGTTTTCCTTCCTTTGTCTATACTGAACAGCATTTTTATTATTAAAAAGAATCAAATATTATTGTAAATAAAAAAAAATTAATAGCATCTTTTGACTTTGTCTAATTCATCATAATTCGTTGTTCATGAAAAATTACGTTACAACTTAATTTTTCTTTTATTTAAGCAGATTTCTTTAAAAATACCCCTTATTTTTGTCTTCAAGAATTGAAGTCAGAATGTAACGTAATTGAACGGCTCATAGAAAATTGAAATTGAATAAATAAATTGAATAAACAAAATGAATAAACAAATGAATAAATAAATGAATAAATAAAGCAGACAGTAGTCTCCGAATAGGAAGATCGAGGCACTGGCAGTAATTAAAAAATAACTTGGGAGGACTGGAGGTTCAAACGTCGTCTGCGCATGTGCGGGATGAGCGGAAGCGAATGTCCCTTCCGCCGACATGATAGACAAAAGTGAGAGGAGGACTCGAGTCATTTCGGGGGTTGACGGCGAGAAGCGATAAGGTAAAGACGTCAGTAGAACTCCAGCCACGAAGATGTAAGGAGATGTTTACGAACCCTAATTTTGGGGGTGCCGTCCATAGAGGGGCGTTGGACTACGCGACTCAGCGGACAAGCATATTAGAATTCAAGGTCTTTCTCTTTCCCACCATATGTTGCTTATTTTTGTCTAGCTGACACCCTCGTCTTAGTTTCTAAACTGCCTTTCTTTCTCCCGGTTACCACTTGCTATCAAGTAGTAAATAAACCTATCAGTAGTTTAACAGAGTCTAGCGTTCGTCCACTTATTACAACGGCGCGGTTACATCGTATTGTAATGGTTAGTAAGCTTGTCATGTTAACTAACTACTATTCAGAAGTGAATTTGATCCTCAACAAGTGATTTATACGCAAAGCCTTGTGTTAAATGAAAGCTACGTTTAGTTTTTCTTTGGAAGTCACACGAGGTGTAATGTTAATGATCTAGACCAGCAGATCATTATTAGTAGGTTCATTTCTCACTGTGTGTCCCATACTGATATGCTAATCTTTGCAAATAACTACTAAACTTTGATTAGCTTAACACAATTTCTTTGATCGAACAGTCTATAGTGGCGGCACTAGCTTTTTAAACATCTCTCAATGACACATAAACACACACACACACACACACACACACACACACACACACACACACACACACACACACAAGTGTGTGTAGGTGGGGGCGTCTTCTGACCTTATCATCTTAACCAGATGTTAAAGTTAGCTATACATATACATTCATATTCAAGCATAAGACAGATTCATACGCAGCCACGCACCTGCCTTATATAAACAGACTCGTTTTTCCACCATTTTTCCTAGTTTGTCGTCCGAAGCTGTCGATTCAATTATGGAATCAAAGCCAGACAACATTAGCGCTTTTTCCACCTGAGACACAAACACAGTTTTTTTTCTTTCTTTCTCGGCTTTAATTCGCTAAATGAGAAACGGTTGGGTTGGGAGACTAAAAACAAAATACCTCATCAGAAATAATGAGAAAAAACTCCCTCAATTCTAAAACTCTATTTCATTTAAAGATTCTACATGATTAAATACACAAATATCACCTAGTCTTTTGATTGTAGTGCTGAGACCAGCGTACTGCTTTTATATATAAACCCATTCAAAGTTCAATCCTATACGAGTACTGTAGCAAATTATTTTAGAATTTGTTATTTATTATTGATATTTATTAAGCTTTGTATGGCACGAATAAATAAATAATGTTCGTTTATCAATGACGACCATCAAGTAATACGAAGCTTCGAAAATGAATTCTACAAATGATTTCATGTTTTGAATTCAAAGTATTCCCTCCTCTTAGACCAGGTTTTTATACATAGGTTGAATAGCCCAGTCTAGCTAATTATTTTACCCATAACAAAAAGGAAAAGAGATAAATACCTGCCTGCCCAAAAGGTATCAACACAAAATGAGACCCAAAAAGCCTCGTCTAAAATTTGAACTCAGTTTGTCAAATTTATGTTCTACAATCATAACACTTACACCATTCACTCCCCAAGATAAGTTGGCAGACTATGTAGCGCCAATCTTACAAGTTAAGAGGGCCTATTTGCATAGGAAATCATTATTCAAAATTCATTTCATGAGATTGAACTAACAACTGACATCAGCAAGAATTACGGAGGAATTATTTTATACACAAAGCAGCCATTTGTTGATTGCCATGAATGATCTGTTTCATACCTGGAGGTTGTCGCCAAAGACAAGTAACAACAAATCTCATGGAATCTCCTATACTTGTCGAAACGTTGGGTTCATCATAAGTGTTTTTCTTTTTAATCAAACTAAATTATTCATTGGGAAACTTGAGATTCGCTGTCTTTTCAGAAATTCCTGTTATTCTTCATAAGTATTTCAGAAATCACTCCTCATGCGCAGAATTTTAACTGAATTTTTTCCTTCCCAAGACCAGTTGCCACAGAAAGCTCAGTCTGCTCTACGCTTAACCCATTGTTAGAAGGAGAATCATTGCATTCATACCTTTTCCAATGGCATTAGCGCCATGTAAAATGCAAACAGCCTCGTCCAGGCTTTGAACTCGGATTTCCCTACGACGATAACTATAACACTACAAGCATCTCTTTATGTGATATCTTTCAATGATTCTAGCTCGTCTGAACGTTTTTGAATTCTGTTGGTGGTCGGCTTCTAAAATGTCTTAGATCTTAAATAATTATCATCAACAATTTATTGTTGTTCCCTTCCCAACCACTGTTCTTAAAACGCTTAAAATATTCTTGAACAAAATCAAAGGATAGCATTTAATTTACTTACAGTTTTGAATTCTGTGAACAGTTTAATCAGCCCAATTTAAAATAATGCCCCCAAAATTAGCAAAATCGGATTATTTTTAACCGCAATTATAAAATCTGGAACCAAAGGTTCAACAGAACATTAGTGAAAATGGCACGGATAATATTAATATGAAAATATTGTAACAGATGGTTACTTGATGTGTTCATGAAAATAAGCTTTGGGATAAATGTCAGTAAAAAGCAAAAATACTTTTGATCAAAGCAAATCTATCGTTGACTTTATCATTGCTCTTGTCAGAAGAGTTTATGTTCTTCCTTAAACCTCAAGTTTATTCATTCCTCCTGTAAAGGTCTTCTTGAAGGTACCAAGTACTCCACTCATTATAAATATGGCTCTCACCTTCAAGAAAGGTCTTTTGTCTCTGAATTTTTTATTATCTTTCTCTTAAATCGCATCGCGTGCTTGAACGGAAACACTCGATACAAAGTCTCAGAGCATCCTTTTCTTTTCTCTTGTGCAGTGTATGATTCATGCATTCGCCATTTTGTCTGCATTGTCAAAGTAAATTTTTTTTGCACAGTAACCAGTTTATCAATATTCCTACCCAGTCAATAATTTTCTAATCCTCTCATCCACAGATTTCTTTTTTTCGTTTACTTGAGGAAAAGTCGGGACAATTAATGCTTCTATGCAATATCTATGCTGAATCTGGTCACCAAATTCTTTGTTTAGTTTCTGAAATATCAAATTCTTGCTGGGTTTTTTTCAATTCAAAACATTTTATCTACATTATTATCCATGTTAGTCTATTAATATCTATCCATCTATCAATATATCTCAAACTATTAATATTTATCCTACTCTTCTAAACGTCCGTTACTTCTTCAATTTTTATTGAAGTTTGTTCAGATATCGTTCTTTCTGTTTCCTTTTCTTTTTCCTTTTCTCCACTTTTCTACCGATATTGTTCCTCACATCTCTCTCTCTCTCTCTCTCTCTATCTATCTATCTATCTATCTATCTCTCTTCTCTACCTTCTCCTTGCTTTTATTTATCTATTCATATAAATGCCTAAGTACTATCGTCAAAAGAAGAAAACCTAGTTATCTATAAGTCTCAAAGCCAAAAAAAAAAAAAAAAGAAAATACCATTATTTTAGAATATTGATTACTGTATGCATTTTGCAACTTGATATTTGACAAGTTGGAATGAAAGAACTGAGATGGTTCGACCGACATATGCTTCATTAACACTGGACCTACAATCACTAAACGAGTAATAATATATATATATATATACATATATATATATATGTGCGTGTGTGTGTGTGTGTGTGTGTGTGTGTGTGTGTGCCCGCGTGTCTTTTACTTCATAAGTTATTTGTTGGTCGATATTTTTGTAAATGTACCGTTTTTTAATTTTTCATAATTCATTTCATTTGTAACAGCATCGTAAAAGGATATGTATCTTCACCTACTTTTCATACCCTTTTTAGTTTTTGTGAATTTGGTTGCAATATAATAGGTTTATTATATTTTTATCTTAAGAATTGTACGTGTTTTTATTCATTTCGTTTAGATTCAATTTTATTTGTTAATAAACTACATTATATATATATATATATATATACTGGTCAGATTTATGTCAGACTTGCCAATGACCGTATAACAATAAGTTTCCTTCAGACCCTCCAGCATCTTTTCAAACTGACAAAGAGAGGAATGAAACATCTGGGACCAGTGGCTCTGTTCTTCTAACGAGGAATATTCGATCGTTTCATTTTGGAGATTATATTTTTGTAACTGTTGATTATTATTATTATTATTATTATTATTATTATTATAACATCATTTGATTCTTATTAATCCAAGCTGCAAATGGCATTGTTTGATGTCGCTGATGTGAATGTCTTTTGTTCATTCGAAAAACATGTTCAATATTGCGTCAATTAATCTACAAGACTACCTCTTTTTGTCCCTTACATTTGCCTTTATTATCGATTAAGACGATCGGCTTGTGAAGTTATAAAAGCTTTATAGTTTTTATTACGGCTGTCTACCTGCAGGGTTCGTTTTGTGAAATATACAAACTTCTGTCCCCAAAAGAGGAGTCATTTCCGATTATTTGCGACTTCACATATGTCTATTCCATTGGTCAAATTGAACCTCGTTATGAAACTCTATCACGCATGCGCACGCCAACAAGTTTTAGTTGTGACTCAAATACTAGTTTATCCATTCCGATTGTCGATATGTTTTAAAGAAAAAAGTTACTGAGTATATATATATATATATATATAATCTCAAAAAAATCTACGATCATATATTTAGAAAGCTTTTGCTCTTCTTTTTAAAGACTAAATTTTACTTCTATAGATTTTTTACGAATATATATACATAAAATTCGAAAAAAATCTACGAACATATATTTAGAAAGTTGCCTTACTACAGAAAGAAAATTTAATCTGTAAATTCTAAATTTATTTTCGAAGATTTTTTTTTCGAATTCTGTGTGTATATATAGCCCAATAAGTATGAACTGTAAAATTTTCAATCATTTACTGAATTTTGTGTGAGATTTTGAATTATCGTAATTGTTAAGATTTAAATGAAAAAGGGTAATGCGGACGTCTACTAAATTAAAAGCTATACAGTTTAAAATTCTTAAGTAAATGGTAACTTTATGATTCCCTTTACAGGAGTCTCGTTTTGAAGGGAATAAAGACACACGCAAAAGTCTGAAAAGTTGTTGGAAATAAAAGAAATTCAACCAGAATAAAAGATATTTCATTCGCATTACAAAGCTCCGAAACACTTTCCCCAATTTTGTCTATGCGTAAAATGGTAGAATAAGATGACAAATACCACATGTAACAGACCAAGTGTTACGAAGAGATATTTCACCTTTAAACTTAAGGAAAATAAGTTGTTTTTTTTTTTTTTTTGGTTTTTTCTCATATCACATAACTAATCAGATATCCTGCCCCTACTGTCACAGGATAAATCTTTGAGGGAGGCGGATATTTTGCGATCCACACAAGCATATAACAATGGAAACCAAAGGATGCAGCACGGTTGATAAGAAGGTGGATGAATCCAAAATTGGGTTAACGGCGAGGTTCACTTGACGGTGAGCTGGAGAACCCCACAGGTCAACGGTCAGGATTAAATAGTTCACTCATAAAACTACAGCTAATCATTTTAAGGGTGGCGTCTATTGATGAGAAAATAAAAACACCCAATGAAAGATTTCTATGACTCTAATCCAAACCGTACATCAACACCGAATGACCCTTCACGCGGATAAAAAAGGGGTATATTTTACTGAGGTTGGAGCCCTGGCTCCAGTGTTTAAAAAAAAGCAGTGACAGAGCCCAAACCCAACTTACTTAAATGCAAAAACATTGTTAAGATGGTGACCTTTAAGGTTTGGACTTTAAACAGAATAAACAAGCTACCCGACCTTACAGCATCTGCATCTGACCACAATACTGACATTTTATGCGTGAAAAAAACCATAGATATTACCCTAATAAACGAGAATCAAAATACCACGATACCGGTAATGGGTGGTCGTTTGTCTTGGCATCTGCATGGAAAAACTCTGTCAATGCTGCCATCGTAGGTGAAAGAATGTTTCTTAAACATCGTGCCTTAAATTCAGTGAATAGTATCGAGAAAACTCGTTGACCGAGAATCATTTGCGCAACATTTTGTGGTAATCCCAGCACGACGATCGTCTCTTGCTACAGTCCCACCGATTCCAGGCATGAAATGGATATTACCTCCTTCTATGAAGGGTAATCTTCAATTGCTCGATATATTCCCAAACATAAGGTACTTATAATCGACGGATATATTGATGCACAAAAAAGTCAAAGATAAAAATAATGAATTTGGCTTATACAATCAACCAAATAGAAATGGTGAATAGAAATTTCGCCTGGGTACAGTTTTTAATATCTAAACACTGAATTCCAAAAAAGGAAGGTGTTGTGGTCTTCAGATAAGACCGGTGGAAGAACAATTCAAACAACGGATGATAGGTAAACGTTATTGTATTAGCAGAAAAAGGAAGTCATACAAAGGAAGTACTAGCCGTGCTCGGCTTGCAGTCCGTCTGTCATATGTCTCGTAAGGAACGAGAAGTTGTCTTCCCCTGAGCGAGCTAAGCTCAGAAATATGTTTAGGTTAGACGACTCCATCTTTAGGGTATGATAGGATATGTCACCATAACAGAAGGAAAAACTGAGAACTTGCAACTACCAAAATAAGACTAAAATACAGCAGAATTATATATTCATAAATGAAAAGTGGATAAATAGCACTATGAACTATAAGGCCTACTCCTCTTTTGAAGACGTATCTTCTGATCACAGAATCGTCACAACAAAGATACGCCTGAGTCAACGAAGAAATAAAAAACAACAGTGAAAATCACACATTACGACTCATCTTCACTTACCAATGGAGATATAAGCGATAAATATACGGTAACCGTAAGAAAGAAATTCGATACTCTTCAGGAGACATTTGAAACACATAATATGAATGCTTAATTTAAAAAATTTGGACACTACCCACATGGAAGCACCAAGAGACAAATATAAAGTTCCATTGGAGTCACTAGTAGTTAATGGCCAACTAGACATCAAATTAGAGGAAAAACCTGACGCAGTATGGAAAAAAATTAAAAACAAAAAAGATGCAACGCAGTCCATATACAAAACAATAGAAAAATGGGGGAATGATTACACCCTCTCCTTCCCAAAGAAAGGTGACCGCAGAATCACTTAGAGCTACAGTGGCATAATCCTCACCGCTATGACTGAAAAGGTTTATAATGCTTTTCTTTTCAATCGTCCAAATGAAATCGGGAAAATTCATAGAAAAAATCAGAACAGCTTTTGCAGAAATTGCTCTGCAATATCCAAGATTCTGACATTCCGACGTATCATCGAAGGAATGCAAGCAAAGAATCTTTTGGCAACACGACTGTTCGTAGATTTCCCCAAAGTAATCGATTCCATTCGCAGAGGAAAGATGGGGCAAATACTATAAATTCCCAAAGAAACGGTTAAACTTATAATGAGTCTCTACAAAACCAGGAAAGCAATGGTCCGCTCACTTGACACCGGCTTCTTTGACATAGTCAATGGAATCCTCCAAGGAGACACATTAGTACTATATTTATTTATACTCTGCCAAGACTATGTACTTCAAATTTCCATCTAAGTAAAGAAAATAGTTTCAAATTTTTAAAAAAGCAAGAAACAGACGATATCTTGCAGAAACTCTAATAGAAGCAGACTACACTGACAAATACACCAGCCCAAGCAAAATCCCAGCAGCAAAGTACAGAGCAACCAGCAGGCGACATTGGTCTCCATGAGAATGAAATAAACCAGAGTACATTGGCATAATTGTTTGAGTGTTCGCGAATGGCCCGGGAGACCGGAATTTAATCCTAGGTAGCGTCACATCAAAGAATCAAAAAATGGCACCAAAAGCCACCTGGCTTTACGGATGAAGAATAAATGGAGCAATTCAGAGAAAGAAATAGCGCCTTACTAGACACTTTGGTCGGCTAATTTACACGTCTTTTAAACAAAAAGAGCCATCTCCACTCTAAGTAGAAAGCCTCTTAAATTATTTTGGATTTTGATCCTTCAAAGTTTTCGCAGCAAATCATATTGTCGTCTGTAAAGTATCTTGAAATTTAAAAACTAGCGGGAAGGCGCTGATTGGTAAATAAATGCAAAAAATACACATACAAAAAATTACAGCTTTTCGAACATCTTTTTTTGCAAAATAATTAGCACTTTTTAGTATGGAAAACAATTTTTTCCCTTATATATATATATATATATATATATGTGTGTGTGTGTGTGTGTGTGTGTGTGTGTGTGTGTGGTTTTAAAATGTTTTGATAGTTATGCATTCGGTTCTCATTTATTTAGAACGAAAGAAAAAATATGGAGGAATGGATACATGAATGACATAAAACATTTGTAGTCGGCACGTGTATCTTTTCAGTCGTATAATAAACGACGATAATTGTTAAACTCGATGGAAATGGTTCGGTTGGAAGTCGTACATTTCATAAATGGTTTGCAGATTTTAAGAATGGTGGATTTTACTTGAAGGACAAACTTCACAGTTTGACTTGCATGCATTTTTGAATGATGACCCTTTCTCTCACTCAATATTAGAATCCACTGGAAAGCTTAATATTAATTCTTGAAGAGATATAAGATATGAAGTATAGGGAGGATTTAAAAAGCAGGAAAAAGATATCCACATTGATAAAAGTGTTTTGTAAGTGAAAGATTTTGTCTTTAAACCTTTAAGTGGGTTCATAGGAAAATGAATTGCATAAAAAATCATAGGTGGATTCTGGACAATTTGTAGCATAAATAGGAAAACCAAACTTCTTTGAAAATTTTTTGCTTTGTATTTGGAGGGATATAAAAATACACAGGAATTTCTTAAGCAAAAAGAAATTATAATTGAAAAAACAAAGTCATTTACTGAACCGATAAATAACAAATGATCACAGATCCTTAACATATATATATATATATATATATATATATATATATATATATATACCCAGAGATGTGTCGAGTCTTAAGATATGTAGATATTTAGCCTTCAGCTGTATAAAAGTTAATAAATTACAAACACGCACGCACGCACGCACGCTCTCTCTCTCTCTCTCTCTCTCTCTCTCTCTCTCTCTCTCTCTCTCTTATACTCTCTCTGTCGCACACACACACACACACACACACACACACACACATATATATATATATATATAAACAAATAAACAAATGAATGAACTATGCAATCAGAAATAATTTGAAAGATAGCCCAGCCTTTGGGTGATATATTTAATCTCCCAAATGAAAAGTTCATTTGCCAAAAGCCTTGACAACACATAAAGGTCAATTGAAGACACTAATTGATAAGCTCCTTAATCAGTGAATTTTTCGTTGCTTTTCTTCAATCAACTTCTTAAAAAATTTTTTTAAAAACTTTCTAAGATTTTTTTTCTTCAAAATCTTTCTCCTGTTGATTGTCTAACTGCTAAACTAGTTCAGTATAATCAAAAAGTAAATAACAGGAATGAAATATTTGTATTTGTCTTATTACTTCTTTTATTTTCATATATATATATATATATATATATATATATATATATATATATATATATATATATATATATATGAGAGGTTTATGGTTCATACTAGCTCACTTGGTGAGTTAATGGAGGACCGAATGTTGCAGTATTGTTAAATAGTGCTCAATAACAATGATAAAGCATATATATATATATATATATATATATATATATATATGTGTGTGTGTGTGTGTGTGTGTGTGTGTGATTTTTATTCATATCAGTTTTTCACTTTCTTTGAAATTGTCTTTTCCATTGAATATTTGGTGAATGACATCATAAAACACCAAATCATTTTCTTCTTCTTCTTCTTCTTCTTCTTCTTCTTTTGACCGTCTCTTCATTTGTATTGGGTTTTATTCATTGACTGAAGACAAACTTTTAATCGCTTCATCGGATTGACTAATAAATGATGTGGATCGAATGTCGTCATTTAAGCGCCAAATGATTCTTCCTGTTGAAGAGCAATAGTCTCTTATTTGTAACATTGGAAAGGAAAAGGTTGATTGAACATAAAAATATACTCAAAACTTAACTTTTCTTTTCAACAGAGCTAAATAATAAATATTGGACGATGCTAAAACATATTATTGATTGATCACTATCTTTATCGATTTTTATAAAGTAGACGTCTATTGTAGTGCAGGAGTTAGCAAACAAACCAATACCCTAATTTAGTAAGTGTTGAAATCACTTCCGATAGTTTTGTACCAGACTAGATCAAATGAGATAATTGAACTCTTCCATCTTTAGTCTCGTATACTCTGAACTCAATAGTGGGCTCGATCCATAATGGGTGCCCTTTATATCTTGCAAGAAATATTTGTATAGCACAATGATTAACATATTAGTGTCACAGATGATTATAACTGTAATGAATTTTTTCTTAACTGGATACTCCAATATTGTGATCTTGGGCCAGACTAAGCAATTATACCTTGAATTAATTATAAGAGATGGTAGAGTAATGGGAGAATTGATCATTCTTGCAATATTTGATAAAATTAAGGTATCCATATTTGTCAAAGTAATAGTGATAGAAACATTAGATGTTCCTTTCTCAACTTTGTTTACAAACCTCTTTAGGGACTATTATTATTTCTTGACTAATATTCATTCCGTATAATTTCCGTTGTTTTCTATCACCATTCACTGGTGATTCTACGACTTTAAATATACAAGGTGGGTCAGAAATAAACCCTATGAAATACGTCTCTCACGCGATTTGAAGTCACATGGCTTTTCTTTTGTGTGTGTGTGTGTGTGTGTGTGTGTGTGTGTGTGTGTGTGTGTGTGTGTGTGTGTTGGGGAGTAGTCTTTCACTAAGGTATTGATTAAATAACGAAGGATTCACCATCAAATAAATAGACTCTTGTTTTAAGTGTCATTTGTATCATTTACTTAACACTGACAGAATAATGAGTTATGAGTTGCAGTGAAATAAAAATGAAAATGAAAAAAAAAATGTGACTGACAATGTGCCATTTAAGAAATTTTAACGATATTGGCATTGTCTTTGCATCGTTTTAAGTGTTCTAGTAATTATAAGCGCGACCATCACTTTGATATTCTATAAAAAAACAACTTTCTTGTAAAATTAAGCTTTTATCTTGTTATGTTTTTATTTATTTGGTCTATTGAATCGGTAACATTCACCGTAAGTTACGAGTCTTTGTTGATAATGACTTCCCTCTTTTTCTCCCAATTCAGTAATACATTTGATTTTCAAGCTTCTAAAGAATTTTCTATTTTCTTTTTTTACAGAATACGGTTTCTAATTGGTGATTAAACAATTTGTTTGTATGTCTTTTGTATGATTACCAGTTTCAATTTTTTGTTATGGTGGGGTCATTTTATTGTATCTATTAATCATATCTGTATTTCTGCAGTGTGTCTACTAGTCTCTCTCTCTCTCTCTCTCTCCTCTCTCTCTCTCTCTCTCTCTCTCTCTCTCTCTCTCTATTTGGGATAGAAATCTTCTTTTCTTTAAGTTGAACTGATCTGATCTTCAGACTTAAATAGGATTATCCGTTTCAATTTCAAAGTAATAAATTATCTTTTTTTCCTCTTGAAAAGACTCTGAAGGTTATCGCTGGATAAATAGTCTCCTCAAATGTCCAGTCTTCACTTCAGTATTCCTACCGATCTCAACACTTTCTCTATGGAGACGGTTTTAATTCTGTACGCACTAACACACAGAATATTATTTAGAAAAGAAGATAATGATCCTGTCAACAGTAAAACCAAAGGTTTTACTGTTGACAGTGCTAAGATTCTTATTGGTTTTAATTTTCTCAGCAGAATAAAAATATTAGTTGCAGTAGTAGTAGTAGTAGTAGTAGTAATAATAATAATAATAATAGTAATAATAATAATAGTATTAGCTGGTGATAATTCTAGTTTTATTTTGCTCAAAATACCTCAAAATTACGGAAGTAGGATTTGATTCTAATCGTCTGTTTTTTTTTCATTGAATTCAATATAATTTGTTTCTAGCGTTAAAATTCCAAAATTGTTTTGTTTTTTTTTGCCTTGTCTCCTTGTGCCAGAACTAATTCCATTAAATTACAATCACAGAAACACATGATTTCTATCATTATCTTCACGAATCGTGCACATTCATGATACATTTATTTAAAAACTATTTACGGGAAAGAAATTCAAAATTAAAATAATTCCTAAATTTTGGAAGACTTCCTGTCGCAAATTTTTGTCGCTTTATCAAAACTCATACACCACATGTATTCATGTACAGGTAAATTTTGCGGACTTCATTTTTGACAAAAACGTATCGACTAATAATTTTATAAAACTAAAATTCAAATTGATAGGAAGGATTAGGACAAATTTTTGGCTTCAAAAATTAACTCCATAAGTTAATGATTGTCTAACCATAAAGCAATGAGATCGAATAATAAACGAATATATCAGGTACTTTGTTCTATAACAGATAATTATCACAGACCTTTTTCACTGTTTGACATGATAAAGTATTAGTGATGAGGTTATTTTCGGGGTGAATTGCAATTGGACAGAGCTCAGGGAGATTAGATTCATGACTTTTCCGAAGCGAAAGAGTTATAAACATATTCAATTGCTATTCGAATTTGGTTTGATAATTGCGTCTTCGAGGTTGATGTCAATAAAAAGGATACAATGCTCTTTCCCCGTTTATAGACAACTGTTTATACGTTAATCAGCCTCCCGGAAAGTGTTCAAAAAGAAAAAAAATTGAATGACAAAAAATACTTAATCGACCTGGTTATTAGCCATGCCAAATTTATCTAAATTTCTGAGATTTTTTAAAGAAAAGAAACAGAAACACACACACACACGCACACACACACACACACACACACACACACACACACACACACACACACACACACACACACACACACACAGATGTATATACAAAAGCTCAATCATCGATATTTGATAATACTGCAATATTTGGTCCGCCATTAACTCACTAAGTGAGCTAGTGAGAGCCATAGACCTCTACAACACACACACACACACACACACACACACACACACACACACACACACACACACACATATATATATATATATATATATATATATATATATATATATATATATAAACCCAACAAACACAAATGCCCGAAAACTAAAAACGGCACAATATCAATTAGCAGGCATACATATAAAGGAACAGACAGAATACATTCAAAATCAAACAGACAAGATAGAGACTCGGTGGAAGATAGACACTCTAGGATAGCCTGGCAAACAATAAACGAAGTGAGTAGAAGAAAGAACACAGCCAAAGCAAAACTGAAAGCTGCGAACCAACAAGAAAGAATAAAACAGTTGAAACAGCACTTCGAAAACCTACTAGGAAGCCCACCGAAAATAACACATGAACCAATCACCAGAATAATTAGTAAACAATTAGACATTAAACTTGGACCGTTCACACAAGAAGAACTCGACTCGGTTCTCAGAAAAATTAAAAATAGGAAAGCTGCAGGGCTGGACGAGATTCCCCCACAAGTATGGAAGACCAGACAATTCGACAACATACTGCTCCGACACTGCAACGCAGTATATAATCAAAATCCGATAGATAGATGGATGAATGGATGCATCCTTCCCTTCCCTAAAAAGGGTGACCTCGGATTAGCCAAAAACTACTACTTAAATCCATAGCAGCCAAAATCTACAATGCCCTACATACTTAGGAAAAACCAAAATGGCTTCCGAAGAAATAGATCCACGACCTCACAAATATTAACCATCCGTAGAATCCTTGAAGGTGTACGGGCAAAAAACCTACAAGCGTCATTAATATTTGTCGACTTTACCAAGGCCTTCGATTCCATTCACAGAGGAAAGATGGCACAAATCCTACTAGCGTACGGCATACCTAAAGAAACCGTAGCAGCAATAACGATTCTCTATAGAAACACCAAAGTAAAAGTACGATCACAAGATGGAGACACAGAATACTTCAACATTGTAGCAGGAGTACTACAAGGGGACACGCTAGCCCCATACCTCTTTATCATTTGTCTAGACTACGTACTTAGAACATCGATTGACAAAATCAGAGAGAACGACTTCGAGCTGACAAAGAAAAGAAGCAGAAGGTACCCCGCAAAAACAATTACCGACGCCGACTACGCCGATGACATAGTGATACTGGCAAATACACCCGACCAAGCCGAAACACTACTACATAGTTTGGAACGAGCAGCCGCACTACTACATAGTTTGGAACGAGCAATGCACACAAAACGGAATATATGTGCTATAATCAAACGGGGGACATCTCCACTCTAGACGGAACCCCTCTTAAACTAGTAGACAAATTCACTTACCTAGGAAGCAGCGTCGAATCAACCGAAAAGGACATCGACACGAGGTTAACGAAAGCATGGACAGCTATCAATAGGCTATCGATTATATTGAAATCAGACCTAACCGATAAAATGAAACGCAGTTTCTTCCAGGCAGCGGTCGCATCGATACTGCTATATGGATGCACTACATGGACTCTAACAAAACGGCTGGAGAAGAAGCTAGACGGCAATTACACAAGAATGCTGCGAGCAATCTTGAACAAGTCCTGGCGGCAACACCCCACAAGACACCAACTGTACGGCAACCTGCCTCCTACCACGAAAACTATTCAAGTTAGACGAACCAGACATGCAGGACACTGCTGGAAAATCAGAGACGAGCTCATAAGTGATGTACCCCTATGGACCCCCACACATGGCCGAGCAAAAGCAGGACGACCAGCACGAACATACATTCAGCAACTATGTGAGGATACAGGATGTTGTCCTGAAGACCTGCCTGAGGCGATGAACCATAGGGAAAAGTGGCGAGAGAGGGTCAGGGATATCCGTGCCACCAGCACGACATGATGTTGATATATATATATATATATATACATATTGTCATCTACAGACAGACTATTTCAAACACAATTCGTCAGAAGATATATATATATATTATATATATATATATATATATATATATATATATATATATAGGAATGTAATGTCATTTGTCAACCAGACAGGAAAAACAAATGGTCTGGCCTTTACAAAAAGAAATGAAATTTGGGTTAGGGTGCCCGGAATTTTGTAGCTTGTTTAAATATTCATTAGAATTTTCTCCTTATTTCTTTGTTTGAAGATGTAGATCTAACATTTAAAAAATATAGGGTCTGCTGAAATGAATATTATTACAAAAATATGTGTCATTTCAAATGGTTTGGTTTTATATGGTATATATATATATATATATATATATATAGAGAGAGAGAGAGAGAGAGAGAGAGAGAAGTAAATAATAGATTTTAATCCGACAATATGTAGAGAAAAATTGATAACAAGGTAATCCAAGTGGAAGGATATATATATATAATGAAATTCTCACCTTGTTACTTTTTCCTGGGTATGAGACTGAACTGCATGTGGTGGTGAGGCTACAGTTCTGGAGTTCTGTGAAATGTGGGCTATTCATTCATTGTCATTACTCCCAGGTCCACTCTGATCTCGAATGGTAGTACCTATTTAGGTCAAATAGAACTGGTTTGGTTTGGTTTATTTCTTAATGGCATATCAACATTTATGGGTTATTTAATGCCGAAACCAACTTTGTGAAAGAACATAGTTGAAGGAATAAGGAGGTTTATATCTTTCCCAAAGGTACAGATAGATATTTGAAAATTATTAGAATTGGATAGAAGTACTTGAGATTAAATAATTGTGAGCCAATAAATGACTTTTACAGACACATAAAAAGATATGCGATTAAAAAAATGATTGCAATGGGACGTTAAAAATGTAAATGGTTGATGATAATTTTCAAATGTATCAAATTCCGACCGGAAATAATTCTATAAAGAAGTCCAATGGCATTAAAAATAAACCAAACCAAGTCATCACTTTCTTGCAATTGTTTCATTGCAATAAGTTTCATTTATCAATATGATAAAAGATACTATCATCTGATGAAGCTTTATTAGCTAATAAAGCATTAATGTCAACACCTTGGGAAAATTAGTTGTAGAAAAGAAAAAAAATGCTCCGTATGAACTTGCAGGAAAGAGTGTCTCACTCAAAGACATGTTCACAGAAGGCTGGCAGAGATGTTGGCAAGATACGTGTCGCTCAGAAGGAACTGGTCGAAGGCTACCGTATGAGGGATTTTCTACTCCGGATAACATTTGCTGTTAATAGAAATGTCCTCTCATCTTGATAGCTGTTATGATGACCCTTTGACCGTATCCCAAACCAGCTTCCAAAAATGAAGTTTCAAAAATTGTTCAGAAGGTTTTTTTATATTGTTTCTTTCTTCCTCAGGACGACCTCTACTCTCCAGTATCCATGCCCTGTTGTGGACAGAGCAATAAAAGAAAGAATGAAACCATCCTAAAAGGTCACGCTATTCATGCCTTAGTCTGTAAAAAAATCGAAATAAATACAACTTGTAGAATGGGGATCATACGTTCCTCATCAATTTGATCCGAAAGAAATTATAGTCAGTACTGAATCTATTTTCCCTAGCTTTAGCATCGCTTGCACAAATTAAAACTCAATGTATGATAACTTTTTCTTTCAAATTCTTCGGACAAGTATTATAATTTATATTATTTTTCCGATCCCCCACTTTTTGTCGATAGATTTTTCTATCTTTCTCATACGTTTTTTGCATGTAATAATCATTATTTACTGACCTCAAATACTTCGATTAGAATTATTCAAAGATTCAGGAAACAAATATGCATGATGCACTAGTAAATTATTCCACTCGATATGATAAAAGTTGCTGCATTTGAATGGTCATGTTGTGTCATTTGTTGTCTTTTTTTTTGTTTTTGTTACCAAAAATAAAATTTCTATTTTCTCATTTTTGAAAGCAGAATTTTCCAGTTAATCTCTAAACACCATCGGTCCAATGTGCAACCATGATTATGAATATTTACGAAACAGTTATTAGTATAACACAGAGAAACAATTGTTGGGTGTTGTGTACCTCGAAATCTCAATACTGATCAATTAGTCCTCACTAATGATTTGATACCCATAGCCCTATAGCAGACAACTTGAATATTGATAATAATATTTTCAGAGATAAATCTGAATAAACATAGATAGATAGATAGATAGATAGACTTAATCTTAAACCAGCACAAGACCAAAATAAGGAATATGAGTGTAGAAAGACTGTTTCGCAAATCTTCTAAAGATGTTCGGTCTTTCTGACTTTAATTCTTAATACATCTGAAGAAGTTACCTCCTCAATTTACATAAACATTAAACGTCATTTAAATCAAACAACTTTATTTTCAAGAAAATGTAACTTTTTTATGTTTTAGACAAAAATTTGAATTCTTTTTTTTTCATCTTGATATGGATTATTTCTTTAATTTCAACCCCAGAAAGAAGCATTAATTGAGGGTTCCATTGGTTCGGAAGGTTCTCTATTTTGTGATGATGAATCACTCATAAAACAACCATCACATGTTCAATTCTACCCTAAAAATTTAGAGATGATGTATCTTCTCTGACAAGTTTAATTAACTTTAAACATTTTTATGACTGAAATGTTAAATCATTCAAGCGATTTCACTCAATGATGCCAAACAAATGAAAATTTTTAAAACTTGAAAAATCTTATAAAAATTGGGAAAAAATTTATGGCTTGATGTTAAACTTGATTTTATTTCATTTTTGTTCACTGGCGTCAGTTCAAATATTCAGATTTTCAGTAGAAAATAATGGAATTAAATAAATGATGAGATATAAATGTGTTATACACACATCTACTTTATGTTGATGACATCAAACCATCAATGACTTTGAATTTGACATTTTGTCTATTTTTCCATAAAAAAATGTATCATTCCTTGAAGAAGCTTCTCAAACTTAGTTGACTGGGAATCTTTGTTTTTTGTTGTTTTGTTTATAGAATTATTTGTGGAATCCAGAATTTTGCTAAAGATCAGCATGAAATATTTTCTTGTAAAACCCATGAAGATTTTATGGTTCATCTTTGTAAAATCAGAACCCCAAAATAATCTTAATTGTACAATAGTAAATGAAATTGTTCCTATTTTGAATAAAATATCTCTTCCTTCTTGTCCTTTTTTATTCATCTCACTGGCAACAAAAAGCTGTAAGTTGTCAGTGACTAAATACTGGATGTTCTAAACTATCATCAACCTTTCGACAAAGTAATGGAAAAGGACTACAATATTGACGCATTAGTAATTTCTTTGAAAACTTTTCCTTTATAACTACGCTTCTTTCTCTCTGAACAACGTCCAGTTGAAGCAAGAGCTGAAGAATTGCCAAAATTAGCACCAAATTGGCAAGAGGAGCAACGGTGAGTGAGATTAGATAATTCCCTTGACTTTAAATTCAGTGGCAACTTTCATATCTTTGGAAAGAGAATTTGATCATTCCACATCTTGGCTCACAACACTTGTAAACTTCATTCTTTTAATATACTCACTGCTTATACAATACCCTTCATGACAATAAATACATTATAAATCTAAAATACGTTGAATTGATAAATGAAATAATTGAAAATCTTTTGACCATTTCAATCTGAAACTATGTCTAATAATTGTATTAACGATATCCCTGTAGCTGCTAAGTATGATATTTAAAGATTACTGAGAGGCTAAATGCAGTCTAGAAGCTACGAAATCGGGAATGGCGGATCATATATACAAAGAAAAGAAAATACACGGAACGATTTGAAAATGATAAAAAAATATTAGAAAATCAGGTAAATCAGTACCCATTAGTCAATAAAGTATACAAATGAATTTATTCCCGGAGCCTCTAAATTGATAACTTTTTGTCAACAGCCTTATCTTCAAATCTCTTAGGCACTAACATTCTGTCGTTACTAAGATTCCCTTAGTCTAAAACAAGATTATAATATGTGAGTATCAAATTTGGTTATTCACTAAGTTTTTTACAAGCTACAATACGTAGTGCATTCAATAAGTTTCCAGACTTTTTATACAGGCATTTAAGATTGTCGTAGACTCTTGATAATTCAGTATGTTATTGCTATACATCTTATAAGATGACTGACCAATTTTTATTATTCCAGGTTCAAATGAATACACCTTACTAAAGCCTGATTGTCACAGCTGGTGAATTTCAAAAATGCAATCTGGACGTGAGAAAGAACGATATGCAATAAAATTGTGTTTTAAACTTGGAAAAAATGCCACAGAAACGTATGGAATGCTTCAGATTGCTTTTCGACCATCTTGTATGAATCGAGCATCAGTTTGTGAGTGGCATAAAAGATTCAAGGAAGGCAGGGAGTCTGTGAGGGATGATGAGAGGTGTGGGAGGAGTAAGGAAGTCAATACACCAGAGTTGATTGGCCAAAGGGGAGTGTTAGTGTTAGGGTTACTATGTTGAGGTTTTAAGGGAGTTCAGGAAGAGATTCAGTCGGAAGAGGTCAGCACTCTTCCAATCGGGTCAGTGGCATTTCCACCAGAACAATGCACCAGTCCACAACTCCATCCTTGTCACAGACTATTTGACCAAGATGGGCATCAAGACAGTTCCTCAGCCTCCCTATAGTCCAGACCTTGCTCCCTGTGACTTTTGGTTATTCCCTAAGCTCAGAGGCTGTTGTTATGAGACAATTGAGGAGATGAAAGAGGCTATGACGAAGGTCATTGACACGCTCACACAAGAGGACTTCCATGGGGCCTTCCAGAAGGTGTTGGAACGGTACAAGTGCATTGCAGCCGGAGGAGATTACTTCGAAAGGGGCAAGAGTTTCATGTGTGTACTATCAATAAAAGTACCCATACGAAAAAAAATCTGGAAACGTATTTGATGATCCTGTGTAATTAGGCCTCAGTGCAGATCCAAATTAAGATTAAAAAATTAGTTTGAGAAATGAATGCATTGCACTAGCGATGGCTTCTTTGTTATTTCTTAAGAATAGGTAATCTTATTAAAATGTTATAGTGATAAGGCAACCGGTGAGGATCAAACTCAACGGTAGTAAATTTGTCAACGAGACGAGATCACTTACAACTACTCTAGTGTTGGTATCTGAGTATTTCTTTATTCATATTTACTCCTACCATATCAGTTTTATATAACCAAAGCTTTAAAAATAGGATAAATATATGTTTAAAAATGATTTCATATTACTTTCAATTACATTTCGTGTTTAATTTATTGCAAACTAAACGAAAAAAAATCAAAACAAATTTTCATTCCACTTGAAGTTTAATGCAATGCAGATTTAACAAAAAATAAAGAATAAAAATCGAAACGAATTTCTATCGCATTCCGAGTTTTAAGTAATGCAAATGAAAGCTGAAATGTACGCATGTGTATCGTGGCTCATATGGGAATGTTTAAGTTCTTTTTCAAATATTGTCAAGATTTAAATCAATGAGTTGGTATTTTAGGCTCAGAAGATGGAATTGACTCTTCAAATTATCATGACGAATAGAAATTATATTTTCAGATTACTAGTTGTAGAAAATGGAAACCGTGGGTTTCAAATTTTGGGTCAATTTTTGCCAATCCCCTTGGTAAAGACATAAATATAATATAGTTGAACAGACAGGGTTCTTTAGTCTTTAGTCCGCAATCAGACTATAAGAAAGAGAACTCATTATTTAAAACTAAGAGATGGAATTCCTGCGAGAGTCGGACATCGACCTCTTATTAGCAAGGCTTAGAATATATTAATTTCAGAGGAGTAAGACCCCCATCGACAAAGGGTATCCTGGGTCGTACACTAAACTGCATCTTGCGATGAGGTTCCAGTTTTGAGACAGTGTGGAGTATGGAATCACTTCTTCATTGCTATTACTTCCAGGTCCACTCTGTCTCGGCGTGGTAGAATCTAAAGTCCCATATATTAGTCAAACATATCTGAAAATTTTCTGTATTTGATAGGAATACTTACTCCCATATAAAAGTTCAAATAATTTGTATTGAAATAGTTACTTGAAGCTTTAATTATTTATAATGGATTATGATCATTAGTTACTTGAAATCATATAATTACTTGCAAAAAAAATTGACCCCGGCATTAAATGAGCACACAATGGTTCACATACCATAATACTAACCCATCAACCAACGTCATTTTGTTAGTTTTTGCGACAACACTTGTGCCACACTGTACCAACCCATGCCTTTGACAACATCGGAGAGACTGACTGTCTGACGTGGGTACCGGTGCACATATAATTTCATCACTCCAACGCGTTCTTCCGGTTCGTGATTCTCGTGATCTGCTTACACCCCTGCATCGCTTGTTTTCCGGTAATCACTTTGTTTACACAGCTGGAATATGCTGTCCCAGAAATCCCAGAGTGACGGCTCTGTCAAAGGTGAATATGCAACACTTGGAGGCTTTTTTTCCACTCCATCAACTTTGTCTTGCTTTTACCAAGTTGCCAATTCATCAATGTTATAAATATCAGTGGTAACTGTTCATAGCTAACGCGTAAAGGTGTCATCATCATACGTCAGGCACATTTATTACACCGTATTACTGTTTACGGAGAGCGAGTATAGATCTTTCTACACTGTACTTTAAAGGTTGGTTTACATATTTTCGTGTTCAAAGGCTTTAAACATTTCATAGTCACAATCTATCAATTATTCTTGTTTGCAAAATGTCTCGCTATATAGGATAGCGTTCTGACTTTCTTTTCTTTTTTTTTTTTTTTTTTTTTGCTTTTATATTTTAACCCGGTAAAATAATGGTCGACATTTTTTAAGCAAGCTTAATTATGGTCGACATTTTTCGATATTTCTGCTCTAACTTGAAACTGTCTATCTAGACAGATTTTAAAAACAAAGTCAACTAACCAATTCGATCTTTTTGCTGATAAAGTAATATATTTTTGGTACAAATTGTTTAATCAGATCAAATACAGCAAGAACGTAAAATAATTTTAGATTGAATTTGATGTTTCAGAAAGAAATGGTTGGGAAAAAAAATTTAAGATGCCATTTTTGTGAACTATCTGATGGATTAATAGAATTTGATCTGTACGTAAATATTTTGTATTGATATGTTTTGATCTAAGATTCTTTTAAAGGATAATGAGAGAAGATTGTAAAAGGGGGGGAATGCGCACGGAGGCATAACAAATAATAATAATAATAATAATGTACACATAGATAAATAAATAAATAAGACAAATTGCAGATTTCACAGAATAAAATTAAGGTACGAGAGAAAAGTAAATCTAATGATTTTCTATTCGTTTGTTTTGATTCAGTTTGTCTTCATTTTACCTGAGCTATAATTCTATATTGAGGGTTGTTTTCATTAAAAATATGATTCACTTCGTTGATTGTTTCTGCTTTTTTGTTATGGGAAAAAATCGGCAGAAAACTCAATCGGTTATTCATTGGAAAAGTTTTTGTTTTCGGGGTTTTTTTTTCCAGAAAGAAGCAATTTCTCTAAAAGTTTGTGCAGGTTGGATGCTAGAAGAAAATTTCGAATAAATATTTTAGATGACAAAAAACAATTTTGTTTTTTACGATTTTAATCACTGTAAAAGGGAATCGAAAGTCCATCGGATTCAGCATTTCAGATAAAAAAAATCTTTAGGCTTTCACTGAATCTGCATATTGACGGGATTTTTTCTTTCGATCAGAAATCTAAAAAAATAAGGTTCACATAATGTTATCATGTAAGCCTGAATATTGTACGACTAGATTAGTGATAATCCAAAATAACGAGATTATTTACGTGCAGATTAGTACTTCTGTCCAGGATCAGAGTAGATGTGTTCTCTGACTGGAATGAAACATTGTATAGAATTAAATACGCATACACCGATAAAAGTGCTCACACACACACACACACACACACACACACACACACACACACACACACACACACACACACACACACACACACACACACACACACACACACAACAAACAAAATGAACTTAAAATGAAAATCTATCTTAAACTTATCTTCAGTGTAATATTTGGCTTCTTTTTTTCGTCTAGTTTTCAAATTTGGGAGCCAATCGACTCACTTTTTTCCTCGATGAACCGTAAACGATTTCTTGCTTGGTGCTTCATATTTGCCACATATGACTGAACCATAGAAGATAGACACTTGGTAACATTAATTAGAAGAGCATTAATTTAAGTCATACTAAAAAAATCACCGTCTATAGACGATTAGAAACATAATTTATAATAAATAACAATTGAAATAAGATACCCCGTATCATCAGCAAATCATTTCCCAGTTCGATGGATTCATCTTTAAACGCTCAATTTAACAAAAGAAAAATTACTTAAATAACCGCACGAATTCTGTATTGATCAAATATATGTGCCAAAAACTACATACATCAAATCTTCAATTTCACTCGTAGTGTCAATTAGCTGATAATCAGACTCTTCGTCTAAGTCACCATCAACGCCATCACTTTCTTTTCCCGCCAAATGTTCTCTTACGCAAACAAATTTATCCAAACATAGCCGCAAGCAACGAGACACTGATAGGGACTAGGGACATTTGCTTCCAGCCAAAATTTAAAGACAATACTCAGACTTGAAGGAAAGACTCTTTCTAAAACTGATCTAAATCATGATCTAAATCAGTCCGATACAGTTTGCACTTTGTCAACGCTTCTTCTTCTTCTTCTTCTTCTTCTTCTTCTTCTTCTTCTTCTTCTTCTTCTTCTTCTTCTTCTTCATTCGTTCATTTGATCGATGTGGTACTTTGTAAATGCGTCTACAATGGTCGGCCTGTCACAAAAAAAGATAATAAATATTTGGAAAAAATAACCCCAAAAAACACAAGTTGATATTTTTTTTTCTTCCAAATATAAGAGCAAACTTATATGAAGTTCTTATTCAATTTCGCACACTTTTATATAACGGAGACTTTTGTAGAAATTTCATATTTATTTTTCGATTTATGAAAATGATCGTAAAAAAGTCGCCTTAGTCACTTTTTCTGAGGTGAGCGTTACTTGAGAGTGATCGAGTAATATACCTTTTCATTGCTAATTACTTTTTGCAGCTAAATCCCATCTGACATAGCTGAGATATTTATCCTGGAACTGAGTCGTACCTTCTCATTTCCCTATGATCTAGGTTTTCAACAAAAACATGAACTCGGAGATAATTGGTTAAAAGACTCCGGGCTGGATACACACTTTCTGCTGGAGAGGTTTTCGGGTGCAGACGCTTAAACATAGATGATACCCAATAGTTATTTATAATTATACATACTGAACGGAAACATCTACCGCTACAGGAAGTTACTATTTTCAATTCATGAGTATATTTTCAAGAAAACAACAGTTACACAAGGAAATCGAAGGAAATATTCTATTCGATAGTTAATCTATTCTACTTGACTGCGATCTTTAGTCAACCCAAAGGTTTGTAAATATCCACATTTATACCAATACACACGCAAAAAGGTGAAAAGTAGTGACGTTGAGATTTGAAATATCTAAGAAGAAATTAGGAAAATATTCGAGAGATAAAAAGGCATGCTTACTTTGAAAATCAACATTCAAACACAAGGCTATTGCTGGGACTCGAAAATGAAACTGGACGAGAAAAGAATCTCAGTCAAACACAGACACACGGACAAAGACACACATTCAAACGTAAACACACAGATAACAACACAGACATATTTACACAATATACACATACAGAAAATTGTATATATATATATATATAGAGAGAGAGAGAGAGAGAGATTGCTGCAGTATAGGGTTGTCACTATCTCACTTGGTGGGTTTGTGGCAGATGAAATGCAGTATAATTCGGAGAGTGTTCATTATCAGTGATTGTGCTATTATATAATAATAATAAATAAATGTATATATCTTTTTTATATATATTCAATAGCATGGATGCTTATCGGGTCGCAGATAAGTATCCATGCTATTGAATACATATAAAAACTAATATATATATATATATATATATAATTGAAAAAACTCAACAAACCTTCCTTTTAGTGTTATGAATTTTTTCTGTCTGGCCACTCTATAAGAGAAACCAACCTCTTCAGATAGCCATCACACAATGAAGAGAAAAAATATTAAAAATTATTAAAATTTTTTTCAATGTATTCTTAATTGTTTAAAAAATAGAGGTAGGGGACAAAAAGATATGAGCGAAAAGTTGGTGTCAAAAGCGGATATAATGTCATCGTCTGATGACATATATCGCTATGTATCTAAAAAAAACTTTACACAACTCCCAAAACCTTTAGCAACTAAAATCTTATCAATAAATTAACCTATTCTATCGAAAGAAAACATCTCTATATTTATTTATTTATTTATTCGTTCATTCATTCATTCATTCATTCATTAAGAAAAACGTGACAATAAACACTATTATGTATTTCAAATTTATCTTGTTTTGTTAAAAAAAATATATTGGTTTTATTTGATTTCCATTTAAGATTAAAATTTAGTCTTTATTTAATGTCTTATTATTCTTATTTATTTTCATTTTGAATCCTGCCATTCTAATAACCTTATCATTATAATAATTATTAATTTTTAAAAATTGTATTACGACTAATAAAAGGTAACTATTATTATAATCGAGTCATTGACCCAGTTGACAGTGTTCGCCAATGGTCCTGGGTTCAATCCCAGGCCGCGTCATACCAAAGACTTTTAAAATGGTACTTGATACCTCCTTGCTTAACACTCAGCAATATAAGGTACGTATCAAGGGTAAAATAAAGCAATCTAGCGAACGGAGTAGCGTCCTCCCCTCCACCTCGGTGTAGTTGGTTTTAAAAAGGGAGCCTTCTGGTCGCCTTCGACTACGGTCGCCAACAGCTTTTATAATTATTGCTATTTTTTCATTATTATTACATTACCAATAATATCAATAGTAATACTGACACCATTAATCTTATGTCTGAATAAAAATTTATTTTATTTTTATTTTTTATATCAATTTATTTTTTTATATATAGATGTTTGAATGTTTAGACATGTATTATTGTAGCGGTAAATTTTTGCTCAGTTAAATTTGAAGTAGGATAAAACTGGATGTTTTCTTTACATGCCATATAAGTTGATACTTATTGTTACTTGAATTTAAAGGGTTACTTTTTAATAGAAATAAGATTGTTTTTTTGAGGGGGAGAGGGGTAAGTCTAATTGTAAATATGAAAAAGTTATTTGAATCCATTTTCTTGGTTAATCTAAAGAAATCCTGTTAATTTTTTTAGAGCATTTATTTATATCAATGCTTTTTAACAGAATGAAAATAAATTTATTATCTTAATGTGACTGATTGTTCGTTTTTTTAAGAGAATATATATATATATATATATATATATATATATATATGTATGTGTGTGTGTGTGTGTGTGTGTGTGTGTGTGTGAGCCCCGTGGTCAAAAATATAAGATCATCCTCAAAAATGAAGGAAAAGATATTGTCTACAATTTTTAAATTATGAAAATCAGATATATGAATGATAAGGTTAAGAGACATTTAAATTTAAAATAAGAAGAAATTTCAATTCCTTTTTATTTTTATTTTTATTTTTTTCCCCAGTCGACTGTAGAATACACCGACTGCACCTCTGCAGAGGGGTAAGACCCCACCAACGAGTGTCCTGGATATGACACTAAACAATCTGATGGTGAGGTTCCAGCAATGCTGGAGCTTTAGGGAATGCAGAGTACCCCTTTATTGCCATTGCTCTCAGGTTCACTCTGGCCCGGAGTAGTAGCATCTGATAAGGGTCCTATCTATGGATTAAATAGATCTAACGGCATACTTATGCTAAACTGATTTGTTTGATTAAACTGAATAGCTTGAAATAGAAATGTTTTTGACAATTAAACCGTACTTACATTTAAACTGCATGCTTATGCTAAACTGAATTATTTCAAATAGAACTGTTTTTTTACATTGAAACCGTATTTACTCTAAACTGAATTTTTTAACATAGAACTGTTTTGGCATTTAACTGAGTGTAAACAAAATCTGTACTTATACTAAACTGAATTAGCTGAATTAGTACTGCTTGACTAAACTGAATAGCTCGAAATAGAAATGTTTTTCACAATTAAACTGTACTTACATTTAAACTACGTGCTTATGCTAAGCTAAATTGTTTGAAATTGAACTGTTTTTGACAATAAAACTGTACTTACGCTAAACTGAATTGTTATATATAAATCCTTGAATAGTTTGAAATAGAAATGTTTTTGACAACTAAACTGTGTACTCATGCTAAACTGAATTGTCTAAAATAGAACTGATTATGAGTTTTAAAATGGATTTGGGGTTAAATAACCTAATAATGTTGATATGTCATAAAACCCAACCAACTAACTATCAATTGATTTTTTATATTTATATTAGCATTTATGCTAAATTCTAATATTTATTTTGGACATAAATATAAGACCACCGATAAAAACTAAAGAAAAGGAGACTTAATTTAATTTAAAAGTTATTACATATCATCTAGGTAATATAAAAGCTATTAAAACTGTAATACTTAAAATACTAAAAACATAAATGGCTAAAGGAACTAAATTATCTGAATTTGAGAAAGGCAAGATCACAGCTTTGAAAAGAGCTGGAAAATCTCAGAGAGAAATTTCGAAGGCCTTAGGACGCAGTAAAACCGTTATCTACAATTACTTGAAAAGTCCAAATAAGTATGGAATAAGAAAACCGAAAAATTATCACCACAATTCAAGAGAAGAATTGCTCGTAAAGAAAAAAAAACTTTATCAACATCAAAACTAATGAAACCTCTAGTAGATGCTCCTTGCAATACATGAACAATTCGAAGGCATTTAAACAACGAAAAAATTAAGCATAAGAAAAGAATCCATCGTCCAAGGTTAACTATGAAGCACAAAGAGAAACGACTGGAATATGCTCGTCAATAACAAACCATGAGTGCTGAAGAATGGACGAAAAGAAAATCAATTTAGATGGTCCAGATGCCTTTCGGAAGTACTGGCACACAAAATATTTTCCAGAAGATAATTACTCAACAATACATAGTGGAGGAAGATCTCTTATGATCTAGGGGGGCTTCTCATCTTCAGGAGAACTTAAACTACAATTTGTCAGTGGTCGACAAAAAGCAGCAGATGATGTGAAGATACTTAATGATTTATCTTTCACACAAGAAGGTGTCGTCTATGTGGAGAAAAATAGATTTTTTAGCAAGATAATGCTGCTATCCACAATGCATCAATACCAAAGACGTACTTGCTTGAACAAAAAATTAGATTTCTTGACCACACAACGTGCTCTCCAGTCCTCAATCCAATAGAAAATTTGTGCGGATTGATTGTTAAAAAAATTATGAAGAAGCTCGACAGTGCTTAGCAATTTCTGAACTCAAAAGGTCAATGTTACATGCATGAGAAAAAATACCTTCGGTTCAACTTCAGAAACTTATTGATAGTATGCCTAGCCGAATATTTGAGATTATCAAAGCTAACGGCGGATCTACCAAATATCAAATAAGAAATTTGCCTTTATCTTCTATTGTTTTGCTCATTGGTCATTTAAGTTAAAAATGTTTTTAAATTAAGCATAAATGCTAATATACATATAAAAAATGAATTGAAATTTCTTCATATTTTGAAATTAATTTTCATGCCTTATCTTTCATATAACTGATTTTCATAATTTAAAAATTGTAAATAATAGCTTTTTCTTCGATTTTGAGGGTGTTTTCATATTTTTGTGCAGGGATATATATATATATATATAATATTTTAGGTCCAACGAGAGAAAAGTTAATATTTCAAAATGAATAGGTCTGCAAATGATTTCAAATTTGATATTTAGATTTATTTATTTATTTGTATCCCTCATTTTATGTATTGATTTCCACACGTGTTTCTGACATTCAAGTCCTCGTCAGTCATTTGAGTTTTTAACTCTATTTTTTTAGCTTCTTTGCAGTAAAGATGGTTTTGATAGGTTGTTTTGATTTTGTTTTATTCCAAATTTGTGCCTGTGAATGTCTCGTTGGAGTTAATTGTTCGTGAAGACTTTTGGTTGTCTTATTTATGAACTTTTTTTTCACCCACTTTTTACCTCAAGTCTATGTAAATGTATTTTTTGATGTTTTTAAATGTCTTTCTATATATATATATATATATATGTTTGCGTTCAGAGTGCGCGCGCGCGTGTGTGTAAATGTGCGCATGCACACATGTGTACGTATGTATGTACATTTTTATCAATCTACTTTTTAAGTAGCACCAAAAATTATACTTATCCACTCATGGTAATATTTGACATCACCAACCTACACAGCAATAATTCCCATGAATTAGGAAAACAGGCCATTTTGTTTTGGAGAGAAAAATACCAGAAACATTACGCAGAAGATTTAACAGAAGTTTTATCACTGATGGAATAGAACTAATCTTAAATAATAACTCTTTCTAATTTGGCAACAAAAATTACTTCCAAACTTTAGAAACACCAATGGAAACGAAAATGGCACCAGCATACGACTATGTAAACTTTACATACTTACAGGAAAATCTTTATGAAATCATTGGGAAAATACAACAACGGTATAAAAACAGATATTATAAGATGGTGGAAAAGATATCTAGATGACTGTTTCCTATTTTGAAAATAGTCATAGAGCAACATTAACGATATATATATATATATATAGTCATCTACTGACTGACTGTTTCGTTGTATCACAATTCTTCAGAGTGGCTAGACACGAAGGACAATTGTAGCTTGGATCGAAACTCACCCAACTTTTGGTTAAACTTAGTATCAAACCGCTCAGCTAACAAGTGAACCACGTCAGCCTAGGAATTATAAGGCATTATATAGTAGCTTTCGTTTGTTTATATCTATACCGTACCGGATACCAGAAGAAAATCAGTGAAATAAATTCATTGATGTATATCTATTTATGCACAAAAAAGGAACTACGAGTCATACTGTTCAAATATTTTGAAGGCAAAGTAAAATAGTTGTTTCAAAAACAGTTCTAACAAATCAAAACTTGGCAAAATGCTGTCGTGAAAGTGATCAGATCATGAATATTGAAAATCTATTTGTCTGTCTATGTCTCTCTGTAGTCTCTCTTATATATATATATATATATATATATATATATATATATATATATATATATATATGTGTGTGTGTGTGTGTGTGTGTGTGTGTGTGTGTGTGTGCTCGCGCGTGTACGCGTGCACGTGCGTGAGGGATGGTGAATTTGGATTAGAAATTTTTTCTATAAAATCTTCGATCAATTGACTGTTATTTGCCATTGAAGAAAGTGCTTGAAAATCAAGGGGATTATATTAAAAAATAAATCTATAGTTGTTGAAATAAATGCTTTTTTTTGTCCAACCTGAGACGCTGGATTTTGTATTGTAAATTTGTATCTATACGTGTTTATCATGTAATTGTGGATTCTGCTTTAAAAGGTTGAAATTTTTTTTTTTTAATTTTTTTTTTTTATGATATGCCAATCCGACCGGTTAACAGATCGTCACATTACACAACGATAACCGGGCCACTTTGTATCAATTCATTTTCAGTTAATCAATTCATTTTCCGTTAATCGCAGGAGAAATACGTAAACGAAAATGTGAAGTTATTAGATTTACCCTTTATAAAACAATACTTCATTGAATTTTATGTTTCAAGCTATTTTACGGATCCTAAAGTTGAAACCGACGCTCTTATCTACTACTGAAATGATCGCTGTCAGCTTTAAAATATTGCTTAGTTTCGTAAATAGAAAGCAATTGCTTCCCTTGATGCAATAAAACTCACACTCAGGTTGCAAAAGTGATGTTAATAAAGTTGAATATGTTGGGGGTAGAGAAATTAATGACTCCTGTCTATTTGTCTCCCATCTCTCGTAGCGATTATGATTTTCTTAAACATTTAGACTGTTTCTTTACATATAAGAAATGATTTAAAAATTCTCAAACTTGTTTGAATAAAGAGATTTTAGAAAGAGAATTGAAAACGTTTTGTCATTCATTACGACAATAGTTTGCAAGAATTCAAAATTGCTAATTTCTTTTTTAAAATAATTCTTTCGATTTATTCATTTCATTTCTTTTTGGTAATATGGCGGAAACCCGAAGATTCCCCTCTTCGTCTGAAAAATTCGGTTCAATTCGTGTTTTGGATAACTGCTGAGGGCAACAACCGTTTGTTTTTAATGTTAAATTTGTGATTTGTATAACAATTGTTTTTTTAAGAAAATTTTGCTTACGTAGAACAAATTACCAAATCAACTGTATTATCCACTCAGAAAACTTGTTTGTTTGTTTTTTATTTTTATAAGTTTTTGACTCATTCAAATTTAGAAAAATGGTAAACTATATTGTTTTCATTTTCATTATATTACGCAAAATATTAATAACGAAGTTCTCTAAACTTAGGCTGAACTATCACAGAACCCATTTTGGTGAGGGAAGTAGATTATTGTACCAATCTTTTGAGTAAGAAGAACGTTCTTGTCTTTAAAATCAGCATTCCCACTTTCGGCTTTTTACTAAAACCAAACCTCGATCGCTGCTGCTAACCAAAAGTACGGAACTCTCCTATGAACCAGGCAGAAAAAACGGATAATCGTTTTTCATTTGATTTACATGACTGTGCCAAAAAACAATTTGGAATTCATTAAATGTGCCATTTTAATTTTGTAGGTGGAGGTGGTTACCGATGTGAGGACGGCTGATTTGTTTAATTGGCCAGAGAGGCTCAGTCAGTTTGAACCAGCCAGTTGACCAATGGCCAGAGGAAAGACAAACGCTACTCGATGGCTTCAACTTATCAGGTAAACCAAAAGTTTTTCTTTTTCTCTTTCTTATAAATGGTTTGCCTTCATTTCACTGACACTGGTTAATCAAAGGCGTTTGTTGTCACGGCAACCAGCAAAGAATTCCGATTCCATAGAAATGGGAGTCCACTGAAAAATGAGAGTATTCGATAACTCAAGAAGTCTCATCTTACAGAAGTTTTTGTTCATTGTGATTGGTCACTATTCACCAGAAGCTTCTATAATTTTGTCTCAGTAATAAACCCAGATTTGAAAAGAAAAGGTCATCTTGTTGTAAATGGGATTTGAATCTCAAGAAACAACCAGTGACGGAATGTGTTACTTTTAGATCAAGTTATTTTTAATTTAGAGAAATTTTATAAGTTACTTGAGAAACACTGACCTGTTTGACAAATAATTACTGGGAAGAAAAGAGAAAGAAAAAATAAATCCGTCAGGCTAAAAGGTTGTCTGTTGAGAATGGATGGCATCTTATCTGATGATCAAATTATCGTGGATTTTTAATATATGCAGGGATAATTCAGAAAACTGCTTTTGGAAGTCCTTGTAAATAAACTGACTGTATCCATTACCGAATATATATATATATATATATATATATATATATATATATATATATACTATGCAAAGTAGAATTACATATTGCAACTAATAGTTGAATATTTTTGGGACATCAATATGATATTCTATACTATCACTGATTCTATGAAAATGCTTAATTATTGATTTATTTACCCTTACAACTCTGAATCTGACACGACGTATATACTCCTCCTAGTGTTGGCGGTACAAACACCGACCGCTCCAATTAAAAAAAAGGGAAGGAAAATATTTCTCTCTCATTTGCCTTTATCCCACTGCTGAATGGTGGATTGAAATTTATTATATTAATACTCTTCTTAGGGATCAGTTGTTGATGTTTCTTTCTTCAAAAACAAATCTTGCGATATCATATTCACTACTTTTTAATACCATTTCATAGTCCATCTTTCTTCGAAATATTGGTGCTACTCAAGTTTTCAGTCTGCGGCAATGGATAAATATAGTCGAACGGTGAATTAAACAAGTGTTTATATAGATGGCAGCATTTTTGGCTTTCAGTACAGATGGAATTCATCATTTTCAAGATTGAATGTAAAATTTCAAAATTGACTTCATTTCAGTATTGAATCCCTCCCTTATAAATAACTTTATAAGATTCCTTCTGATAATATCCATTGTTTTGCCAAGACAGTTTCGAAGTACTACCAAACCATTTTCCCTTGTTTTTTATCAACCTTTAATCTTAAAACTATCCTTGTAGAATAACAGCAATGGTATTATTTAACCTGTAGCTGGGACAGTAAGAGGATTCAAATTTTTCCCAATGGGCATTAGTCTGAAAGTGAATGTAATAGCGTGACTGGAGTTTGAACTCCCTTCCTACGAAGTCGCTGTCCAGTACCTAAGCCACTAAGTCCCCCTCCATCATTGTCATTGTACAAAACTATACCATCCTTGGGGAACAGTTCATCCAATCTCGAAAGGAAATAAATTACTGCAAATCTTCGGTAAAATTTGCTCACCTTTTCGTTGATTAACTTATCTTACTTGCTCAGAGCTAATTCGTAATATATTTTGGCTTATCCGCCGGCAAAAATACTTTAAAATAGCGACAAATCTCTTTTAGTCTTTCATTATAAATTCGCTGAAAGACATTTTTTCTATTTCTAAATTTTATTTCACTTGGTAAATTCAGCATGTTTTTTTTTCGAAGTCACACAAATCTTCCAGTTTCGGGGGACGTTTTTTGGTTAATTTTTTTTTCTTTTGCCATTAGGGAATCTTTCAGCTTCATTCCGTTGTAAAAGTTCCTCACTTTTTCAATAAATTTGAATTTATACTCGTGATTTGTTTATTGGAATTGAAATATTTGCAAGGAACATGCAAAATTAACATCCCTTTTCCGTTTTGCGTTTTTGAGTGTAATTCATACAACAATAAAAGAGCTTTACTTTTATGACAGGTGCTTCATTATATCAAAGAAAAAAGTAAAACCATTTTCAGACGTTTAAAAAGAAAAGTTAACCTACAATAAAAACTAAAAAGAGTTTAATGTCTTTTTACATTTACTGAATTACATATATGCAACTAAGTTTGTCTTTTGAAAGTGTGACCCTACGTTAGCTGCTCCGATGCTAGTACAAAAGCTTTCACAGAACGACGATAGTCCCACTATATATACTCTGTTGATAATTATTTGAGTACATGCCGCGAAGCAATTGTCGGTAGTTTAGTTTTCCTACTACGGGTGAAATGATATCTAATCTCATTGATGCCACAAGTACTATGGCCTTTTGCGTTTGACTAAAATTCACATATATACGCATGCGCATGTTTTTTTTGTTTTTGTTTTTTTTGTTTTTCTTTTGGCTGCAAACCTGAGTTAATAAGTAAGAATCTAACTGGCTATAGAATTAGTGGCATGTGAGATTAGTTTACTTTTCCATTGGAGAAATGTTACGATCTGTTATGGATACAGAAATATATTTTCCTCTATTTCTTTGTATTTGCATAATTATGCATATATGTAAATAAATGTGCATAATAAAAGGCATCATATACATCTATATATCAATAGGGTCCTCTTCAATATGTGTGTGTATGTGTGTGTGTGTGCACATCTTCATGTGTGTGCGTGCAGATCCAGTGTATAATCTATTTGTGCTTATTTGTAATTGCATAAGATATGTTCACATTTGACATGAAAAGAATAAACTTTTTTTTCTCTATTACTTTTCTTTTTATTCCCAGTCCTCCTCTTAATTTTCATGATGTTTATTTGGCGGTGGGCAGGTTTTTCGTTATTTTTACTTCATCATTTCTTTTTTTTTTCTTTTAATTTACTCCCTTTATTGGTATATTACTTCATTTTCTCTCTTTTTCACAACTCTCTCTCTCTCTCTCTCTCTCTCTCTCTGTCTTCCGATCGATTTACCAGTACCAGCCAGGAATAAGCATGTCTGATCGAATTTCTCTCAGCTCTCTCTCCAATCACTCCGCCGTTCAGCCATCTCGACTACCAATCACAACTCACACAGAGTTAGAAACCAAATGTAAAACCTCCATCTGTCCAAATAGATTTCTTGCGTACATCCCTAACAATACAGGACAGAAAGTCAGTATTACTAAAGCATGTCAATCGAATTGTACATTAGTTCTGCACTTTTATTAAATTTCAACCTTTGCAGGAAAAGGGCGTTGACGGGCTTTCCGAATTTGAAGATTAGGGATGGTTAAACGGTAGTTAGTAGAAATTGTAAAGCTAATTGAAATGTAGGATGGTTTGATGGCAGCACAAATATCTAAGTAGAATGTAGGATGGTTTGATGGCAACACGAATATCTAAGTAGAATGTAGGAGGGTTTGATGGCAGCACGAATATCTAAGTTGGTTAATAATAAATAGGTCAAAGCGGATAAATCTATAAATACCTTGAGGAAAATGGGAGAAACAGTCAAAAAAGAAGAATCACTTTTGTAGATTCGTTGTTTTCTACATTATAGATATTTTCAAATCTTGATTTATTCTGGCACAAGGTCTAAACAGTGAAGCACCAATTCATGACGGTCTGATAGAAGAGATAACAAAGTATCTATCTAAAGCAGACGTTTCATTTATTTTTTGAGTTTAGCTCGCTCCCTGAGAGGATAGAACTCTCCAGAAATTTGCTTCTGGGTCTAACTTGTTAACCATAACTCTGTGGTAGGTTCTTGAATCTGTATTTACTTAGCTTAATCATAAGTCGAGCAACTGGAACACACCGAATTCATAAAGGATTGCAGTGCTTGCTGATATTTCGATGTCCATTTTTTCAGCTGACTAACATTGTTGCTGACATCATCACTGCAATCGATTTGTTATTTATCAACATTTTGTATACCAACATTTGATCTCATGTCTTTACTGATTCGAGTCGATATACAATTGTGTATTAATGATGAGATTTGTTTTTCAAAATCAATTTTCTTTCTTTTCAATTTTTAAAGACATTTGTTTTACACAATAAACTATCTAGTATTTTATTTTTGTGTTTTTTGAACTGTCACTGTTTTGTTCACATTTTCTATCAAATTATCCGAAATTTTACATTTGTCTTCTTAGCTGAAACTGTCAGAACCTTAATGACGAAAAAAATACGGCAAATATATTTTCCATTTACATTTTTCCGTCTCAGTCTTTAACACTATTATCGAATATTTTTTTCTTTTTGGCACATAAGTAGTCCCAACCTCTCTCTCTCTCTCTCTCTCTCTCTCTCTCTCTCTCTCTCTCTCTCTCTCTCTCTCTCTCTCTCTCTCTTTTGCACTTAACGTTTCTGTCACATATCTTGTTCCTATCAATTGTTTTTTCCTTCCTGCAATCGTCTCGCTTTCCGATTCTTGATTTTTTTTTTGTACAAAATTAAACAAATATGTGTATATACATCAATATTTATATCTAAGAAAACTTTTCTGCCAAAGTTTAAAATTTTCCCTTTCGAATTTGATCCACTCAGAGTTATTCTAAATTGAAAATGATTGCCATGTTCTTTAAATCAAACATCTATATTAAAAAGTCAATGATATTGTAAATATTGATTTTTATAAATGAACTATTTATTGATTCTGTACCTTCAGGTCTTGATGAGACATACAACCTGTTTTCGACAGTTTTGAACTTATTTTTTACTCATCACAGAAATCATTAAAACTAGTTTTTTTTTTTAAATTTCTGTTATTTTGATTAGTGTTTTGATATATCCGTTCTCCGGCCTTCCTCCATTAGTTATAATTGCAATAAAAATGTTTCTTAGGTTTGAATTACTAAGATTTATGTTGTGTCAAAGGTTTTAGGCTGAAGAAACAAAAATTTGACGAGTTGGACAGGACGGATTTTTGTCACGCACTCGTGTAAGTTTGGCAAAATGTGAAGCGAATGTTTTTCCTGATATATTCCTGAGAATGGTCGGAGATTGAACTGGTATAAAGGTAGTAGTGGTAGAAAGGTAGTTGTGGTAGAAAGGTGGTAGTGGTAGAAAGGTGGTAGTGGTAGAAAGGTAGTTGTGGTAGAAAGGTGGTAGTGGTAGAAAGGTAGTTGTGGTAGAAAGGTGGCAGTGTTAGAAAAGTAACACTGGTAAAAAATTAGTGGCAAAACAACCAAGATGAAGTTAATGGTTGAAATTCTTCATTGAATAAAGAAAATACTTCACTTCAGAACTTTCAGTTGCGCTCGGAAGTTCAGACAGCTGACCCTGTGTTAAAGCCATTAAAGAAGATCGGGATATTTGTCCCGAAAATTAGTGAGATAATAAAAATAATTCATCAAGAAAGTTCATACAATACTAAAACGGTCAGTGAAAGTACTGAACGTCATAATGTTGTAAAAATAACAAATAAAAGGAAATTAATTCGAATAATTCGAAGAGAAATGCGATACAAAAAAGGTTGAAAAACTTTTCGGGTGGAACATAATGATTGAAATCACAACGAGGAAAATTCTTTGTAAATTCTAAATTCAAAACAATTTTTCAAACTGAATGATGTTTGAAGATAACAATCGAAAAATATAATTAAGTGCGAAAAAAGTCCCCAAAATGTAAAAATATCTTATCTCATACATCTTGACAGTTAATCTGAAGTGTCAACTATCAAGATCGATTTAGAAGTATTCTTGTCAAAACGTTTGGGAAAAACTCATGCGTTACATGAGAGACTGTCATAACAATTGGGCTAATGTTTTCGAATTTTTTTTTTTTCATCAGAAGTAACAAAGTCATTAGCATCAATTGAAACACGGGATCTTGTTGTCGAAAACACAGTGAAATAAAAAATTGACTTTCTAAGCAAAACCGTTTTGAGAAATTGCAACATCAGCAGAAATCAAAAAATTCCCTACGAGATTCTTCGTCTTTTTATTACAAATATTTTTGCCGAAATATTTTTTGTCCTTCGAAAGTATTCAAAGCAAAAAAGTTTATTTGCATATATTTTGATGCAATTGGAGCTTCTTATGACATTTAGAAATGTCGATATCCCTTTAGTTCTAAGATTTTATGATCAAAGGATTGTTATGTTTGCTATACTTTGAGAAAGTAATAAGATTTGTAAAAGAAAATTTCGAAGATAAATGTACATATAAGATAGAAGTTCATTTACTTATCTACTGTATATTTTAGAAGAGTTGATCATTTCGAAAACTTCACGTAAGAGTTATATAGACCTTCAATCTAAACTTAGAATATCTATTTATAGTCTTGGTTTTGGTGTGGTGCTCCATTATGATTTATATTGTTTCCTTAAAGTCAATAAAGATACTTTCTAAATTGCTGGCATTTTAATAAAGGAGTGTCCGCAGTATCTGGTTGTAAATAATCTAGCAGTTTTATTTATGAATATAGTTGTGATAAATCTAACCAACCCACCACTTTAGATTTAGACACATTCTTTGTATTCAAAGACAAAATTATTAAAACAATTCCAAAACTGAGTTTTTCGAAACACAGTGCCTATGAATTTATAAGACTTTTGATATATTTCGTAGAGATGTCTGTACTATTTGATACTTACGCTTTTTCAAAGCTCACCTGAAGATCATGCTCGATAAACCACGTTTCCATTGATTAAGTTTTCACTTCTAACACGTTATATTTCTCTTTTTAGGTTCGAGTCCCAACTCAACAGGTAAAAGAAGTGGAAAAAAATAAAAGAATATCTATTCTTGTTGTCATCATGATTAAATTAGGTTTTGAAATTAGTAATTACTAATGACCTCTAAATGGATAATTTAGTCTGGCATAAGGCCTATGGGAATGGGGTGCACGTGTGATAAAAGAACTCATTACATGAACAAATTTTGAGACAAAGTTGCCGACCAATAAAGGACGTCGATAAATTTAATTTAAACGCATACAAAACGGGAATCTGAAGTGATTCATGATGAGCCATATTTACTTGGTTAAATTTGATCACATCAATTTCCCGCCCAAATGCTTTCTCTTTTAATTCGTTATTTCATAATTGGACTTCTCTATCTTAAATATTTGATAATGTTTAAGTCTACAAAATTAAACTGTCTTTTAAAGTTAATTGCAATTTTGAGAGTGTGTCTTTTAACGAGTTTATTGCGCTTTTAATTGCTCAATTGATTGGCATATTAATTAAATTTTAATCTTCTTTTTCTTCCAACTTTATTGTTCTAAGTTTTTCTCCAGCCATATTTTGTGTTTGATTTTCTTTTTTAAGAAATTGACATTACGGATTTTAAAAGCACGGAAAACAGGTTTTTGGTTTTGACTCAAAACAATTGATTTTCTTCCGGAGACTTTAAGGTAACAATTATTATTCACCCCTTCAAGAAAGGAATCCAAATTTTGAAATAATTCTTACGGTGAAATAAGGTAAATGTGTATATAAAAATCGCACAGTGCCAATATATTACGTTAGAAGTTTATACCTGCCCTTAAAATCAACAATTAAACAAGCTTTTGGCATAGGATTAATGGTACCGCGGGACAATATCTCAGGCACGGATAAAATTCTACTTCTTTTTTCCCCTTTTATGAACTTGCCAAAAAATAACTAAGTAATTTGGAACCATAAATAATAGGAAAGTAAAAACCACTTATCTAAAGCAAGAATTAACCAAAGTCTGCTCCCCTAAATTCAACACAGTTCCACGGCTAAGAAGTCGTCACGTTGGTTGTCTCCGATCAGCATTTTTATGGCCAGTAAATTCCAGGAATGATTATTTTGCATTTGGATTATTATAAAAGCAAATATTGTTAAAAATGTTGAGGTGTATGTTAAGGTATTGATTATTTCGAATAGTTATTTTCAGAGTTCAACCAAGTCAGATTCATTTTCTTGCGATCCAAAGTTACTTGAATTCTGCAAGTTTTTTAGCCCAAGTAACAGTTTTCTCAAAAAATCATCAACGAACACCACGTATAAAATTTGAAGATGTTCAGAGAAAAGAATAAGTGCAGTAGAATCAACGTTAGCCTCAATTCGTAGACTTTTTTTTCGCGCCCAAAACAGTCATGTCATCCTGAATTTCTGTATTTTTTAACTTGGCTATAAAATGGTTTCGTTGTTATCCAAGTTTAACGAACTTGGCCCGAAGATTTTAAACTCTTTGGTCGACTGCTGGTGTTGACGTCAGATTAGCAACTTTCTTGTGGTTCGTATTCAAACGTGGTTGAATGTCAGAAAACAATAAATCTAATGGAACCTCATTAAAAAAAATTGGTCTTGTTGAAAATAACCACCCAATTATATTTTTTCAATTTTTTTTCTTTTTCTTATTGGTTTTGCATTCTTTTCGCTTTTGTTTGTTTTTTCAACGAAAAACAATCACTTATTTTTTTCGAATTTTCAATTCACACTTTTCAAGATTTGTGGCTTCATCAATTATTAAATTGAATATTTTCAATTTTTCACTCTAACTTTGTCTTCCTAATGGACTAATAAATTAATAAATTTACTTTTTTCTGGCAGAAAGATTGTGGTTTACTGTTGACCACGAATGAAGTCAGACAATTACATAGATAGATAGATAAGTCAGGTCTGGTTCAATCCAATAGATTGTGGGGAGGTATAGGTAGGTTGGGATTCATCAATCTTCACAAAAGGAAGAGCCCCCTCTTCATGGAAAATCAATTTTGAAAACCTTGGCTTTTACTTCAACTTAACGTTATGCCAGAGGAAATACGGAACTATATCAGTTATAAACAAAACTCCTTTTCTTTTAATTGTATTGTGAAGCGCTGATAGGGAAGATAATGAATGATAAGTGATGAAACAGAACAGAAAAAACTTACAGACTCATCATTTTCTTGATTTTATCAATGTATGACTGATATTGTTAGTTGTCAACAATCTTTTAAAATGGTTCAAAGATTTTACTTTCTGTGTTGTTACAAGCGGTACCAAATCAAACTGTTGTTCTTTTTTTTCGGTGATATCTTCAATATCTTTTAAATAGAAAATAAAAATAAAAACTCTAAGACGTTCAGAGGAGATGGTTTAACTTTAGAAATACTGGGTCTGTCCGTTAGTCATATTTATGGAGCGAAAACTTTTTCGCTTCTTTTAGGAAAGATCAAAAGAATGTTTTAAAATTTATATAAGCAATATCACTTTTTGTGCAGTTCTCCATGTTGGAATATAGTATGCCCGATGTTCTTTCTTCTTTTTTTTTTGTTTTTTTTTTTTTTTCATGATAGGCCGAACAATTTCCGAAGTGCTCGACAGGGTAAATTGAATTGGATTTTGGTTGAGAAAGGAAAGTTTGGTCCTCATATCAATCGATCAAACAACATTAAATCAAGAAAAAGAAGATGCTTATTGAAGGAAAAAAAGAAAAGAGGGAAGAGACACTAAAAAAAGAAAAAATGCAAAGGAAAATGAGAAAGAAAAAAAAGAAAAAATGGAATAAAAGAAATTGTAAAAAAGAAAAGAAGGAAGAGATGTCAAGCAAAAGGAAATGAAAAGATGAAACGAAATGAACGAGAAAAAGGAGAAAAGAAAAGAAAATAAGAACGAAGAAGAGAAAGTAAAAATGAAGACAAAGAATCAGCCCTCATGAAAATAAAAGAAAGAAAAGAAAGAAGAATCGAAAAAAAAAAGAATGATAGCGAAGTTGAAGATGTTAATCAGGAATTAAAATGATAAAAAATCAAATAAAAAAATATGACGAAAAATAAATCTTGATAAAATGAAATTAAGAAACAAATAATTCAAAATTGACTTTTAACAATTATTGAGAAATAAGTAAAAGAAAGATGGTCCGTTTGTCGAAAGGAAAAAAATATAAGAATCGAGTAAGAAGATAAAAAAAGAAAGTAAAGGCTTTTCAGAAACGAAAATGTAACATTCCGAACGAACAGAAAACGAAACAAGAGGAATTGTGTGGTGACTTTTATAAGGCATACACAAATTAACGAAGCAGACTGAACAAAAGTTTTACATTACCCAAACATTATTTTGCAAATAGTTGGCTGCATTCATTATAATCAACAGACATTAGGATTATTCTTTTTTTGCTTTTATAGTATCATCATCATCATCATCATCATCATCATCATCATCATCATCATCATCATCATCATCATCATCATCATCAGTAGCAGCAGCAGTTGTAGTAGTAGAAAAAAAACAGAATTATTTTTGTAAAACATGATGATGATGACTTACGTGAAAGTTTTGAGTACATTTTTTGACAATTTATTTGTTATATATAAATTTAAGGTGATATTGTTTAGTTATCAATGTATTTTCCTTAGCTCACCCTACTCTTTCGGTATCATAAAAGTAAGATTTTATATTCTGAATCAATGAATTATTTCAGACAAGTGATATTGCTAATGAAATTGTTCTACATCAAAGGGTAAGTTCCATTAGATTTGTCTTGTGTCAGACTAAACTTTTTTAAACAATTACCTGCTTATGTTTGTTTCCGCTTCATTATTGATTGGATTTTGCGTTCTAGAAAATTTGGCGCTTTCAAATAATCATGAAAACAGCTTAATGTTCGTCGCACGTTATTATTTTTATCTATTTTAAAGTAAGAAATAAAAGCAAAAGCATCGTAACATTTTTACTGTGAATATTGTCACTATTCTTATAGGTATTTACTAAACCAAGTTTGGTAGAAGGCGAAAATAATCGAGTGACCAAAGCTCGGCTAGCAAACCTACACGAGTGAGTTCGAGTCTCATTGGGTGCCCCTTTCATATGGCCTTGTGCCACATCTAAGCAAAAAGCTTAGTAAATTTCCATGAATATCGAAGTCGCTAAACTAGAAATGACAAACATTTTAATCATCCCTTTTTGTGAGCCCTATTTAAGTCGTTGAGTAAAACTTATAGGTGTTATCACGAAAGCCATTGTTTATGAATGGATTTCAAAAATATTGCTTTTCCACAAATATTTAACTGTCGAAAATATTTCTATCCAGCTTAGAAGTGCTTACATGCAAATGAAATAGTCAGAATAAAGATTTTGCTTTTCATTAGATACTCATGACATTTCTGTTTTGATAAAGAAATTAGTAAAGAAGTCATGAGGACTTAATCCAAACAATTTTTCGAATAAAATAAAGAAATAAAACTATGTGCAATAAAAGAGTTCTTCAATAATGCTGACAATTTTCCTTTCCAGGGAGAGTCTCTGTAAAAAAAATTCCAATGGCAGAGGATGTGGAGAAGACAAATATCGAGTTTTTGTTATTTAAAAAGATTTAATTAAAAGTGCAGATTAAAGTGATTTTAGTTGTAAGTATAAGAAGTTTCGCTAATTTGTATAGATACCCTTAACTGGATGATGGTGACCTGACACTTCCTCTTCGCCATGATCATCTTGAGAAAAGAGAGGAAGGTGATGTCTCAAGTGCAATAAAAGAATTCACTTTCCAATTGGTGTATCGTCTACTCTATCAGCTTTAAGGATAAAATATAAATCTTAGTTTTCAGACATTTGCATATATTTGACACCCCCCACACACACACACATATTTATATACTGGCAAAATAACCCTCATTTTTTGTATAAAATATCCTACGAGATTGAATTTGACTTACCGAATAATGTCTCGGTCTTATTAAATGAGTTATAATTATTATACCTCGTGAGTCGAGTATCGTCATCCTTTCTGTTGTCCAATGCATTCTCAAATGCTGACACAGACTATAATTATTCGATTGATTGGCTGACTGATGATTAATTGACACGGATATTGTATGTGTTTTTTGTACTTTTATTTGTTAAATTTTTTGTGCAGTTGTTTCTTAAAAGTTTTTTTTTTTTTTTGTTCTTTGGAAGCATTTTTTCCTATTGAATACGAATATTTTTAAACAAGTCTACTTAACTCATACATGGAATCCAAGATTTATAACGTCGAGGTCATCCAACTACCACGAGGACATCGTACTACCGCTCGTGTCATGCCTTGGAAACATAAAAGAGGGTGTCCTGGTTATGACACTAAACTGCAACTCTGCAGGGGATACAGTCGGTGTATTCTAAACCCGATTGACAGCTGTTGGAATTATTCGATATCCTATTTTGATTATTACTCTCTTCTTTTCTGGTTTTATAACATCGTTTTAGAAGATGGCTTCATCAGCCTTTCTCAGACGTCCTGTTCATTTTAGAAGCAGGTGTCCTATCATGAATAGTACAGGTTCTTAGGATGAAAAATCTTTTCAGAAATTGTTTTATATTGACTGATTTGCATCACCCATGATGGAATGTTCAAAAAACGTTCATATCTCATTTCAACTTTAATTTGAAGAATAAGAAAGAAAATTATTTTAATGAAATCTTTCTTCCAATCTACAATTTTGGTCTATCAATTAAAAAAAAACGAATTAACGATGTAGAATTGTATGTTCCCCATTGTGCTAATACGCAAGATTTCGATGGTCGTCAACAAGATTTAAACACGCACACACACACACACACACACACACACACACACACACACACACACACACACACACACACACATATATATATATATATATATATATATTTCGATGGTCGTCAACAAGATTTAAACACACACACACACACACACACACACACACACACACACACACACACACACTCACACACACATATATATATATTTCGATGGTCGTCAACAAGATTTAAACACACACACACACACACACGCATACATACATACATACATATATATATATATATATATATATATGGGTAACCTCGTAAAATTAGCGGTTCATTGTGAGTTTTTTTGTTGTTTTTTTTTTCATTTTTAGAGCAGTACAAATAAAATACTCGAACGCTGTGACTGAAGCAACTTCCAATTTTATTAGTAATTCAATGATAATTTATGCAACTGTATTTGCATTTATAGTCATTCTTTTCAAATCATTCAAATTCTTGATATAACGAAGATATCAATGAAATGCTAATTAGAACACTTCACTCCTTCCCAAATAGAATCACCAGTATCATCAGGGATCGCTGTTACAACGGAAATCCAATAGAATCATGTTTTTGTTTGTTGTTTTTTTTTTTTTTCGTTATTTCAGTAAGTTTTCCTGTGACATCAAACAATTATGAATGCTAATAGAATATTTGTTGTGGTCCCGGAAAGGGTCACTAATGAAAACACAACACGGATATTAGATAACAGATTATATTACACAAGAAAGATAGAGTCACATAGAAAAGGTAAGAAGTCTCGTACTGTTCGGATAATACCGATATTGATCTGCCTCTCTGGCAGCGAAATCCTTCAGTACTAATAACGGTGTGAAGAGTCCATTATGGTGAGATGGGTGAGGCTCCCACAACAATATTTGCCTCCGCACATGACATAAAAAGAAACTTAAAGTGAAAATAATCCGACTGTTTTGTTGAAGATGCAAAGTGTTCAGTTCACATAGTGTGAACGACGATCGCTTAAAAAGTTCTAAGGAGTGAGAAACCTAGAATTAATGATTTAGCTATCTTTTGGAAAGTAAGACTTCTCTCATTTAAGACTATACCGTGAATGGCATCAATTTGTTCATCAATAATTAAGGGTTTGAGACAACTTAACTGAAGGTGATCTGTGCTGTTCTTGTCTCGCTAAAATTCCACAATGCTCTTCTTCACAATTCTATAGAAAGGGAAGTCTTCAGAAAATATCTGCACCATGTCCTCATGGATTTGCTGGGATATCATATTTTTTTGCACTTATGTTATGACTGCTCAGATTTTTGTTTTGTCCACTTTTAGATTTGTTGTACACCTCTCCCTTTTCTGTGGGCCTCACCTGCACAGAAATTAAGATAGAAATCTGAATTGTTTTTTTTTTTTAGTTTTATGAGAAGTGTTAGTGTGGTGATATAACATCTGGTAGTCTAGGCAGATATTTAACACGTTTAAGTTCGTGTGACTAAATGTCACAATAGTATTGCGTCCGATGAGGATTGATGAGAATAAGACCCTCATACTAATGATCACTTTAATGGAAAGCACTTTAACCTATTCCCAACCAAATATATTTTTAATGTTATAACTCTCATGTCCGGATTATTGTGAAAAAATTGATGAAAATAGAAAGTGTTCATTGTTCGTTAAAATGGTTTTATTATTAAATTAGTCAACTATGTATCAAAGAAAACCTCTTAAATGTAACATATACACAAATATGTTAAAATATCTTAATAATTCAAACCAGTATGAAGTATCTTGATATATCTTATTCTGTTTCATTATCAACGTGGATCTTCAACTTCTTGCTGTTTCGTATGTAAATATAGATTTTTAAAAAAAGACACGTTAGAATCTTATCCATTTTACTAATTACATCAGAGACTTTTTTTTTTTCAAGTTTTATTGTAAATATTCCATTAACTTGTTCCCAATCAAGTTTGTTTTGAAAGATTCTGACTCCTCTGTTGGAATTTCCACAAAAAATCAGATGAAAAAGAAAGTTTTCATCGTGTGGTCAAAACAATTTTATTTTTATACAAATCAATTTATGCGTCAAAAGAATGATAAATAATAACAGTCACATAAATGTGACAAGATGTTTTAATATTTTAATGATATATCTAAAAAGATAGACTGACAGATCAGGTGGAAATTTATGCAAGCATTTACTAGTTGCCATATCATCAATGTAAATATGAAATTTCCTTTACAAAAGAATGATTCACTATCTTAAAGCAAATAATTTCATCTGTGGCACAAAAGACTTACAAAAATTTACGTGGAAGCAAACAAGAAGATATTTACTAGCCTGAATCAGTTACAAGGCTAACAACAGCTCTGTTATAGGCGCCCACATCACAAAACATTGTAATGAGATACCTAGTGACAATCGAACTCAACGCCTTGCAAAATGATTTGCGTAACGAACACTGTAAACCTTCGTTCTATGTCAAGCACCCTACATATACTGAATCGAAAACAATTGAAAGACTTTATTGTTGAATGAAATTAGATTTACTGAAATTGTCTCGAAAGGTCATTTAAAAACTCCTTTTCATTATTTTTATTCCCAGAAAACAAATCTGTTATAGTTTGAATAATTTTAGTTTTTTTATTTTTAGCTGCAAATATCTGCTGTTTATTGAAAGGGTTAAAATTCTCTGACTGAGAAAAAAAAAAAGGTTTTTGTTTGTTCAAATCCCATCAATACTCACGAAATCTTCGTGTCTTCAATAAACTGAACCCAAAATAATCTCAACACCATCCAATGATGAATGTAATCAGTGAAATATTGATTCTATTTTCGTTTGACCCACACACTGTAAAAGGCCGCAAGTTGGATGTAAATTCGAGTGAACACAATCACGTGACGCCGAAAATACTGGAACGTTTACCTACTTTAAAAATCACAAGTATATTTAGTAAGAGCTACATACTTGCAAAGTCATTGTATTTGCAGAATTACGTGTAAGCACCGCCGCGAAAACAAAAATCCTGCGAATATCTTATTTTTACCTTAATGACCCAAAATTATTTCTATCTAAACCCAAATTGTAATAAAAATTTTCCATCAAACAGAATCATGTTTAAAATATTTTTAATGTTATAACAATTTTTATCAATGCATTTGCCCGAGTATTTACTCTGATATTCAGTCAGTCTTTTTCTGAGTAAAAAAAAAACCTTCTTGTTTATATAAAATTAGCACTTTCTTCTGCAGAATCATTTACTGATCTTTTCTGGGGTTTTGTTTATTACTACATATCTTTTGTTTAAGGTCAATTGATACTGACATTAACAGATGAATGACAAATCACTTTAATATGAAGAAAAACCACACACACCAACATTCACTGATCTAGTTTTCTGCAGAATCGAAGATACTTCAGAAAGAAATTTTATCGATTCATTCTACAGCCTTCCTTATGTATATTTACAAGTTGGTGGTTTTAAACAGTTGCTTTATACTAACAATTTATTCGTCTTAACTACTTACAACATGGTCAATTCTACTTACATTTTTTGTGTCTCAACCGCTTATTGTTAAAATGGATTTTTAAATCCACATAGCAACTTTATAACAAGCAAACTATTATTCTCTATTTTTAGGAACATTTTTTCACTTTGCATTGGATTTTCCTGATTAAAATTTCAATCAAATATTTTTGCAAAATTTTACATGCCATAACGTAAGTGTATTTTTAGGATTTGGTTTAGATCTTGTGAAACTTCAAAACAACTCGTCGAAGAAATCGTATTAATTTGCATAATTAAAAACGCATTTAAAAACTTCCGAATATCGAGATACCAAAGTGGAAAGTGTCTAATGCAAAGTAAAGGAGAAAAATGTCTCGTCAAAATCATAAAAAACAACTAAATTGAGAATTGAATCACATTGAAGAACATTTTATCTTCGTTTTTTATTACAGTCAATAAAAAAAAACTTCTTGTTTAATCTACATATCGATATGTGAACATGAATATTTTTACTTTAATTTCTCATTCAGGACTTAAGTTAAACTGTCAAATATTATCACGGCTGTTTTCATTCACTTTTACACAGTAATGATATCGTTTTCGTTACAGTGTTTCTGTTACTTCGAGTTAAACAAAAAACAGAATCATAAAAGCTAAAATATTCTGTGGAAAATTGAAGAATCGACCAGCTGACATTTAGATAACACCAAACTTAAGACGAGAATTGAAAAAAAGAAGTCAATATAAAGTAGGTCGTTTGATTTACAAGAAACTTGAGGATATTTTAGTCTACGCAGCAGCAATCTTTTCATATTACCCACGTTGAGTTTTCTTCCAGTTCCCCACACCAATGCTGATGGCTTACTGTTGCAAAAATGTTTTTTTACATAAAGAAGTAGGAGATCTTCAGTCAACACTTAATATTTCTTTTATCATTCGTAAGAACGACGTCAAGTCTCCAAAATGTACAGACATTTTCAATATCAACGCTTTTGAGGAAATACGCAACTCTCCTTGTCATAAAAGAGACATGGTCACAAATTTTACATAACATTAACAATAAACATATAAGATTTTTTCGACATGAAACAATGAGCATTTTATGACAGTCAATGCCGCGTTGGTAGCACGGATATCCCTGACCCTCTCTCGCCACTCCTCCCTATCGTTCATCGCCCTAGGTAGGTCTTCAGGACAACATCCCGTATCCTCACATAGCTGCTGAATGTATGTTCGTGCTGGTCGTCCTGCTTTTGCACGGCCATGTGTGGGGGGTCCATCAGAGTACATCTCTTATGAGTTCGTCCCTGCTTCTCCAGCAGTGTCCTGCATGTCTGGTTCGTCTAACTAGAATAGTTTTCGTGATAGGGGGCAGGTGGCCGTACAGTTGGTGTCTTGTGGGGTGTTGCCGCCAGGACCTTTTCAAGATTGCACGTAGCATTCTTGTGTAATTGCCGTCTAGCTTCTTCTCCAGCCGTTTTGTTAGCGTCATGTCGTCTTAGTTTCTGGGTCAAAAGCAAAAAGAGAAAAACAGAGGTCAATTTACATTCCGTCTTAAATTAAAGATGCTCATATCGGCCATTTGCAACGGCCACATTATCCCAAAGAAGCCTTCAAAATTATCAATGTAACTCAATGTTAAAATTATTATAGTGAAAAAAAGTGAGTAAAGCTCTTAGTAAATTATTAGAATGTATCAAAAGTATTTCTATTTTTAATCTGCTTAAGGTTTTCGAAATCTTTGCATCTTTCCGAAGTTTATATTATACTACATATGGTCGAGCTTTTATGAAAATTTTCAAGTGTTGCTTGCCGGTTTCTCATCTATTTGGCATTTTAAAGCATCATAACTGATAACTGATGGTCATCAACTTCTGGACTTTATTCCAAGAGAAAAGATACCACCCATTAAACTCCTAAACACAGATTTTGAAAGTATCATCTGATATTTTCATTTCTTTTAATTTTTCTCATTCTACGAGTAGCTTTAGTAGCTTTGAGGCCCAGTTTAAAATAATGCCCCGGAATCGCCGGAATCGCAGTGCGTGAATCTGTTTTATAACATGCAAAACAAAATGTGCAGCTGCATAATATTGATAATATGATATACATTATAACAATATAAATAATGTATCAAAGTCATAAACTTTAAATGTGTAGATAGAATAAGTTTTGAAGTAAAGACTTGTAATAAGAATATTTTGATACAACAAAATATATCATTTTAGGTGTAATCATTATTAATTTGGAATTTTAGAAGATTTAGAAAACATTTATGCACAAAATATTCTTAAAGAATAAAAACATCACATTAAACTGAATGAATTCTATTTTGTTCCTTAAATTCTAAGATAATCATAACGATACTAAATTATCAAAGAAATTCGTTCAAAGTTACGTTTTTATGATTCAGGACAATTATTTGTTACTAGTATTATATCAGTCAGTTACAAGGGAATGATATGATATCCCATCGACTTTAATATTGGAAGCACCAGCACAAAAAATGTGAGTTGACAGGTGGTTTGATTATATTAGAAAGGTCAAGAGGCTAAGTAACAGCTCTCATGGCATCTTAGAAGTTCAAGAGTGTTATTTGCCAATGGCCATTGTTTTCTACATGTATCATGTGGTATATAATACTGGGCTGCATATTTCGTTGATTTGTTAAAATTACGAACCTCAGAAGGAAGAGGTTTGTTTGATTTTAATGGTTTGTTAACCTCAACAGAGTTATTTTGTGCTAAGAAGAAAAGAAAACAACTTCATGGCACGTTAATATTTACATTTTTCATGAAGTTGTTCCTTTTTTTTTTTTTTCTTCATACTTTCCTAAGAAATACGAACGATTTTTTTAAACTAATCTATTTGAGCGATGAATGGGATCCCAGGAAGAACGACGATTCCAGGTCAGAGAGGATCTTGGATGAATGGTAATGAAGAGGTACTCCACATCCACAAGAAATCTGGAGCTTCACCAAAGGATGAAGTTTAGAGTCCTACTCAGGACTCTTAACTCTGCGAGGGGTACAGTCAGCGTATTCTACAGCACCCCGCCTACAGGCAGCTCCTATCTTTTTTCTGAGACAAAAATGCTTAGTTATATGAGTGGTTGATCACGTGATTTCAGAAATCATTGTAGAGGCATGTTTTGTTTCTAACGACAAATCTAAGGAAAAGGCTATGTCCATCTCCTTTTTAGATAACTTCAGATTATTAGGTTAATTGCTGACAAGGAATTAATCTTAACGTCACCATTGATTTCTTCATCAACCTTTTCAAGATATCCAATAAGACGAATTACAAGTTTAATGCAAGTTATATTTCCTTATTTGCAAAAATTGGTGCATTACAATCTTCCCGAATCTTTTATACTCACATTTAATCATGTGTCCAATTGAGATAAGCGTAATAAATACTTAAAGCCAAATTCTAAAATTACCTCAACTCTTTGCTTCCAAAATCAACTCATTTTACCACAAAGGTCATATTACGAGTAACGGCTTGCGAGTTAAGTGAATACTAAACATGACCCTAGAATGAATTTTGTGTGGAAAAATTATACGATTTGTTATCAGATGTCAAGGTTATTTTTAGACAACCGCTTTATGCAGCTGAAACTACAAAGTCACAAAATAATTAAGAAATAAATTCTATTGATTATTTAAGATGTTTTGATTAGTTTGGTTTAGTTTCTTTGTTTGATGACATATCAACCTTTGTAGGTTATTTAATGCTAAAGCTATTCTCCAAGAAGAGCAATAGTGGTACTATTTAACCCATAGCTGGGAGGATAAGGGGGTTCATACCTTTCCCAAGGGTATTTGCCTGAAAGTGAACATAATAGCACGACAAGAGTACGAACTCGCTTACTACGATTCCGCAGTCCATCGCTTTAACCCTTACACCATGGGGACAACCCTCAAGACATTTTGACAAGATAGGATGTGTCTGGGACTCCACCACCCCAGCATGCATGTCACCATTTCACCCTTTTTCACTTCCCTTCCAATCCTTCCTCTGAAGACCTCCCTCTTCCTCATATTATATCTCTCAATGAAATTAAGTCAAAACCAACATACCCTACCACCACCACTCAATTCAGATCTATTCCCCTTTTCCCCTTTTCTATCATTAGACCCCCCCCTTCATATTCACATTGATACCCTTTTATCTATTCCCTCGTTTTGCTAAACTTTAGAAAAATAAAACTATTTCTCTCAGTTGAAAAAGTTCTTTCAATAAATAAGAACGACATATTCTGAACTGAACCCGTTGTTTGTGTTTTTAGTAAATCCACTGTTCTATTTATTTTCACACACACACACACACACACACACACACACACACACACACACACATCTGGTTTTTTGTTACTTTTTCTCTAGCTTTCTTAATTGCCTTTCCTTTCTGACATTCTCCCCCTCCACATCTCCCTTATTCTAAATGTCATTATTTACACTTCAATGTCAGAAACTGTGACTAATTCAAACCCAAAAGGAAATATTACACACATACTACACAGTAATCTTTTGTATAAATTCATAATTATTACGCATATTAAAAGTAGAATCAGTTTGGAAGAAATTTGTAGATCAATAAAATTTCATCGCTATAGAATGATGCAAGTTTTATTTTTCAGTCTAAGCAAAATTGCAATTATGTTTCGATATAAGAAGAGACAGCTAAGATGATAATCTTCTGACTAATATTGTAGATGAAATTGATGAGTGAAAATTTGCGCATCTGAACAATGGTTAGCGAACGATTTTTATTGACTATTAGCTAATATGATGAGTTCAATCATCACTGAGTATCTTATTAATTTCTCTTTATGTCAGATTTAAGTAAGTTAGCTAATAATATTTCCTTCAACTCTAATACCACCCTATGGAAGACGGTGTAATATTTGAATATTTATTTTTCAGGATAAAAGTTGAGTCTTATTGATTGATCACAAACGTATCTTGATATTTTCATTTTTATTTAAATCTTGTATCAACAAAATTTTGTCAAGGCCAAAATCTTTCTGAAAATCTCAACACTTCATGATCCATTGTGAATTTATGAAATAGATTTTGTAAATTTGATGTATTTTTATTGACTTTAAAAAGATTTTTGTCTCCAGTGTAGGAAAATTATATTTTGACGAACTTAACCGTTCGATAATGTTCAATGTTGTCATAGATATTGTCGCTTCGAATGACGTGTGAAGCAAAGTGAAGCAAATCCCAAACTCCGAGAAAATATTTTCTGCTTACAAAAGAACAATTGTGGTCGACACACAAATATTTCAAGTGTTTTTAAATACACATTACAAACGCAATAGCGTGTTTATTCCTATAAAAGTCTTCTAAGCAAGAAAGTGCGCGCGCACACACACACACACACACACACACACATATATATATATATATATATATATATATATATATATATATATATATATATAACTGCTTTTTCATGTTGAAAACATAATTGTCCAATCAGAGAATTTTCCGTTTTGTTTCCCATTGGGTTTTTCTATTTGAAAAGATTTCGACTGACAACGCAAAGCGTGAAGCAAGTTCTAATAATTAGTATTCGAGTTGTTACGATAAGATTTTTATGACATGATTTGGGAAGAACTATACGATGGCTACAAAAATGACAATTTTTTTAAGAGGTGGACATACGCCAATCAATATCATTAATTGAAACAGGAGTAGCAGTAATAATAATAATTATTGTTGTTGTTGTTGTTGTTGTTGTTGTTGTTGTTGTTCTTCTTCTTCTTCTTCTTCTTCTAAAAATAATAATAATAATAATTATTATTATTATTATTATTATTATTATTATTACTGGTGCCACTGGTGCGATGGGCGTACTTATAATAATCACGAGACACACACTTTTCATAAATACTGTCAGCTCACCACAATGAATCATGTTGACAGTCATTATATAATTACAAAAGTATGAAGAGTCTCCTATTGGTGAAGAATTTAGTTTTTAAGCAGATTGCTTTTTGCCTATGTAATGAGTTTTTTATTTTTTTATTTTGACGTCTTTCTGTTTTATTTGTTTCTTTCATCTCCTTCCTTCGTGTTTTTTCGACCTTTTCCTTCTTTCCAAGGTTATCTTCGAGTTTATGCGTTCTTAATGAATATGGAAAGGAAAGTTTTTAAAATTTCTCTTCCTTCTTCATTTCTTTGATTCTTATTAAGTCTATATTTTAATGTTTTCTTTTAAACTGTTCAACGAAGTTTTAAGATTATTTTTCTTTCGTGATTTCCCTCGGAGCCAATCGTCTTTCATTGACATCTGTTGAAAATGCTCCCAGTTTTCAAATATTATGACGTTCCTTCTCTCATTCTTTCAACATTTGACTTGTATCTTTGAATCTTTTAACATCAGATTTTATTCTCTTCAGAGATACAAATCAAAAGTTGGAAAGAATTATTTTCCCAATTCCGTAAATTCTTAGATGCTTGATTTAATATTTATTTTTTATACCTGTTTTGGATGATAAACTTTGATGTGTATGTTGCATTCACTGATCTGTAAAATTCATACTTTTTTAATATTCTTCGTTATAATAATGAACAGAATCATAGCACTGTGACTTAAGATCTTATTTTAATCTTGTTAACATAAAAGAAAAGAGTAGAAAGTTGGGTTTTTTTTCTACACTTATTCAAGAAAATATTTTTGTTGAGAACTTTTGAAGAGTCTATGGTGCAATGACGTTATTTTTTTTTATAAAGGTCGTATTTCGATTCTTGATACAGAATGCCTTGAAATTACAAGTTGTCTTCCTCAGATGATAAATACTGCGAGACTGAAGATGCAGGTGTGACAGCACAGGAGAGTCAAAAAAAGTTTGGTGCAGAATTTTGTCAAAAACACGAATCAAAGAAAAGAGAAACTCGTCTGTATTATTGTCCAAATTACTAATAATTGAATTACGATTATATGATACTATTTTAATATTATTACAAATATTTTTGTCACAATCATACTTCTCTTTTTATTGTCATTTCACTAATTGTCTCAACTGGTGAAGTCTATTGGAATCTATAAAACATATGTTGCAAATTAGATGGTCACACTCATTGGCTTGCAGGAAATTTGTCAGTCACGAAATTATTTCCAATGCAAATGAGAAATTCTTTAAAAGATATCAATTTAGAATCTGTTTTTATTTTTTCATCTGAGAATTTATTGTTGGAAATGTTGGGCAATATTTCTACTTTTTACATGACAAAAAGTTGACACAATAACAGACTATAATTACTGAAGATATGAACACACATTATCATTTCTATTATTTACTCCTCTAGAGTTTTTCACATCAGTATTAGCTGATGGTTTTTCACTGGAGTTTGAGTGACAGCAAGTCTCCTCAAGTCTCCAGGACTCGTCTCAGTATCCTGGCCGTCCTCAGCAATGCTGTCGTTTGGATAGTCTCTACCCGTCCACCAACTTCCAAGTCCTCCAGACCCTTTAATAATCCTTTAGTTGCTGTGCCTAACGCACCAATCACAATTGGCACAATCGTTACTTTCATGTTCCACAGGGTTTTTTTAAAATTCTCTAGCAAGGTCGAGGTACTTATCCTTCTTTTCACTTTCCTTCTGATTTATTCTGTGGTCCGCTGGGACAGTAAAGTCAACAATTTTGCAGATTCTCTTTCTTTTGTTGATTATTATGAGGTCTGGTCTTCTGGCCGGGATTAGGTGATCCGTTTGTGTGTTAAAGTCCCATAGGAGTTTATGCGAGTCATTTTCTAGGACAGGCGGCGGGTTGTGCATATACCATTTGTTTGTATGGTCGAATTGAAATTTCCTGCACATTTCCCAGTGGATCACCTTGCCGACCCAGTCGTGTCTCGCCTTGTACTCCTTCTGTGCTAATTTGCTGCATTCGCTTATAATGTGATTGATCGTTTCGTCTCTGTCACCCCATAACCTACATTTACTGTTTTGTTGCGTCTTATCTTTTCTCACTTTGATATGATTCGTTCTTATGGCATTGTTTTGTGCTTCTATTAGGAGGGATTCCGTTTCTCTCTTTAGGTTTCCTTTTCTTAGCCAGGTCCAGGTTTTCTGGTGTGAGATGTTGTTTATTAGACGCTTAAAGCGGCCATAGAGTTGTTTTCCTTCCCATTTTTGCTTCCTAGTTGTTGTCATTCTTTCGTTTATCGTGTTGTCCGTATCGACTCTGATGGTTGTAATTAGTCCTCGTTCGTGTTTTTCTATGTAGTCTTCGAGCCGTTGTATGGATGCGTCAACGGCGTCTTCGATGCTGGCAAGTCCTCTTCCTCCCTCTTTTCTAGATATATATAGTCTGTCAACGTCGTCTCTGGGATGTAATGCCTTATGCATGGTCATCAGTTTTCTTGTCCTTTGGTCCATTTGTTTAAGTTCATCTCTGGTCCACTTGAGAAAGGGTCCCGAATATCTGACTAGTGGCACAGCCCAAGTATTCATTACTTTGATGAGGTTTCGGCTGCAGAGTTTTGTCTCGAGTAGTTTTCGCGTTCTCCTGAGATATTCTTTTCGGATCATGTCTTTCATTTGCACTTGTTTGATGGTGTCAGCCTCCAAGATGCCCAAGTATTATTATCATTATTATTACCACAGACCTTTTTACTCTAGTTGATGCCTCTGCCTTCTCCTTATAATAATGATACTACTACTACTACTAATAATAATAATAATAATAATGATAAGGCACTTTTGAAACTGGAAACATCTATTTGCTCTGATGTTAAAAATGTGACATTTTGTGGGAATCAAAAGTTTTGCGATATTTTGCTTCGTGCTATTTAGTAGTGCAAGTATGATGTAAGCAATGCAATTTAAGCCAAGGTTGGTACCGCAAGTGGTTGGCCGTATTGTAGTCGTTAGTACGCTGACAAACGCAATTGCTTCACTCCGAGTGGGATTTGAAATCTGCATGAGTGAAAGACAGTATCTAATTCAGGAACTTATGATTTAGGAATTTGAACTGGGCCACAACGCCACAGCTGATGACAGTATTGTAACCACAAGTTTCAAGAAATTTTCCTCGGGTTGCAAGAACCTTCATTCACTCTTGTAGTTCTTTTGGTCGTCACTTTCATGATGTGATGAATGTTGTAATGAACTGATCACAGCGTGGATCATATCCAATTGATATTGAAAGAAAAACCTTTCGAGATTTATACAGTAACAGCCACCTGTCACTCACAACAATTCCAACTACTTAGCAAATTGATTGCATCAGTTATTACCCAGCTGACAATCCTTTCTACACTCTGGCTGTCATAAGATCCCAGTTACAATCATCGGACGTTGCCGATAAGAAAATAATGAAATATAATAATGAATAGTGTAACTTTTTCTGTATCTTTGTTTTTTCGTCTCTTCTTACTACGACGCTAAACCAGACAGACATATAAGATAATCAATTGTTCTAATTCGAACGTCTAACCTGGAGGTTAGCAGATAAGTGACATATATATATATATATATATATATATATATATATATATATATATATATATATATATATATACTATGTCAATGGTTTTCTTCTTCAACAGCATGATAAAATTAACTTAGAAATATCAGATTAGACAGAGCATACAGATACTAGACAAAAGGCCGGAAGCGGACACATTGATCTGAGTCAGATCATACAGATATTATGAATTGCTGATCTATAAAAAGGTAATTATAAAGAGTCAAAGAAGCGAAAATTAGCCGTTACGCAGAGGACACTTTAAAAGTTAAATGAAACTTGTCATTACGTCTCGGTACAAATGCATTAAAACCAATTGTATGAAAGCAAAAGTAGACTGAAAGTATTGAGAAAGAAATATGGCTGTAGGTCTTATAATAAGTCAGAGAAGCAAGTTGAGAATTGGATCTTAGAAGATTAGCAATCTCACACAAACGCCCCCAAGTAAGATACTTGGGACCATTCATGAAACAGACGAGGGAAGAACAACTAAAACGGAGAACAAGAAAACATGATGATGCATGAAGCCTTACGACCGAGAGATGACATAGACAGATTATATGTGTCAAGAAAAGAAGGAGCTGGAGGGCTGGCCAGCATTGAAAATAGCATCGACGCATCAAAATGAGGAGTCGAAGACGTCATAAAAAAGAACAAAGAAATAAGGCAGTTTTGGCTCTTTAACCATAAGAAGAAAAACTCTCAATTCAAACCAATTAAACTCCGTTTTAAAAAATGACTTTGCGTCGCTTTCGTTTGTGCAGAGGAGTTGGGTAACTACATACTCTATGTAGATGAGTACTTACTCAAGGAAGTAGGAAAATGCGGAAATATATAGTCATGGCGTAGATTCATTACAAAAAGGCATGCGATACAGTCCCGCAAACTTGGATAATAGAATGTCTTAAAATGGTCAAAATATCCGACAAAATCATAAAATTCATCGGAAAAACCTTGAAAAAGTGGAATATAGTATTGGCTGCAGGAGGACAATCAGTGGTGAAATTCAAAGGAGGGTCTTCTAAGGAAATTCATTCTCATCACTGCTATTTGTTATAGCAATGATGCCATTAAGTCATATTCATAGGAAATCTGCTGATGGCTACAAATTCACTAAATCACTGATAAAGATAAACCATTCTATGTTTATGGACGATATCAAGATGAAATAAAAAAAGGAAAATAACAAAAGTAGAAATTCTGATAAAAGAAAATAAGGATATGCAGTCGGGATAGAGGAATGGAACTTGGAATTTAAAAGTCTGCTATGCTGATAATAAAAAAAGAAGTGAAGAGAAAGGCGGAAGGAATAGAACTGGCAACTTTGGAAAGCATAACAATTCTTAGAAAGAAGGAAAATTACTCAAACGTAGGAATATTGAAAGTTGATGTAATCAAAGATTAAAGAAAAAAAGAAAAAAAATGAGAAAAGAGCACTGCAGAAGAACAAGAAAACTTCTTGAAACCAAATTCTGCAGCAGAAATTTCATCAAAAGTGTAAACACACCAGGAGAGTTCCTTTAATAAGATACCCTGAACTATTCTTCAAAATGACAAGGGAGATAAATCTTAGATAAATCGACTAAAGTACAAGGAAATTGATGACGATGCACAAGTCCTTATATTCAACAGATAACGTAGATCATGTTTAAAGAAGTAGACAGAGAACTCACCTGCATTGTAGCTGCATCTTGGAATCGAGGAATACACTAAAATGAACAAAAAAGACTTTTATTACTAATAGTAAAGGTAACATAAAGACAATAGAAAAAAGAACAAAAAACTAGAAAACGGAAATGGAAAAAAAAACAACTGTATTCATACTTCAAGCAGCAAACTGGGGAAATTGCATATAAGATTCATTGAACATGGTTATAAAAAGTCAGACCTCAAAAGCGAAACTGAATTTTCTTTAATAGCAACATATAAAGATCAATTATATTGAAGCGAAAATAGATTAGATCCAACAGAATAACAATTGTATGTTATGTGGTGATAAAGACGAAACGATTGATCATAAAATAAGTGAATGCAGCAACAGAATAGCAAGTGTAAGATGCACAAACGAGAATCTGACCAAGAGAATGAGATCCAAAAAATTCAAAGGGATTTTGAGATACAAACGGATCATCTAATCCTACTCAGAAATCAGACCTTGTGTTAACAAGAAAAAAAGAAGTCATTATCTTATATATTTTGCCTTTCAAGTGAACCACTGAGTGAAAAGAAAAGAAAGCAAAAAGATAAACAAATGCTTGTATTTAGCCAAAGAACTAAAAATCTGTGCAATATGAGCATGATAGTGATGCCAATTGTAAATGCTGCACTTGAAACGGTCCTCAAGTGCTTAAAAATAAGACGGCGAAATTAGAAATAATATAATCATTATGTGAATTTTCCCACCAACATTAATTTTACTTAGTCTGACAGCGAGTTTCCTCAGCTCTCCAGATCCCTTCTCGGTATCTCAAAACTGCTATGGTCTTGATGGTTTCGATTCTTACCCGGATTTCCAGTTCCTCCTGTCTCTTCTACAAAACCTTTGGGATCATTCCAAGCGCACCAACAACAACTGATATCACCGTCACCCTCATTTTTCACATTACCATTTGTCTGTATGGTCAATTTTAAACTCTTTGAACAATTCTCAGTAGATCAGCTTATCCACCCAATCGTGTCTAGTCGTACTCTTTTGGGGCTAATTTGCTTCATTCGCTTATTATGTGGTTAATCGTTTCGCCTCTGTCAACACATCTTATTTATTCTTGCTTTGGTTCTAATGACGTTGTTTTCGACTGCTGTCAGAAGAGTATCTCTTTCTCTCTTAAGGTTTCTCTTTCTTAACCATATCCAAGTTTCCTTGCGTGAAATTTCGCTTATTTGTCGCTTGAAATGTCCATACAGTTGTTTTGCTTCCCAATTTTATTTTCTGGTTATTTCTGTTCCGATGATGATTATGTTGTCTGTATTGTTTTTGATGGCTCTTCCTCCGCGCTTGTGTAAGTCTTCGAGTCATTGTATTGATGCATCAACGCTTGCTTGAATGCTCTTAGGTCCTCTTCCTCCTTCTTTTCTTGACACGTACAGTCTGTCAGTGTTGTCTGTGGGATATAAGACCTTATACATCGTCATTACTTTTCTTGTTCTCTGGTCCATTTGTTTAAGTTCTTCCCTTGTCCACTTCAAAAATTGTCCCGAGCATCTTACAAGGGGGACAGCCCTATTGTTTATCCCTTTGATGAGATTCCTACAATGGAATTTGGTTTTGTGTAGCTTTCTCGTTCACTTATGATTTTTTTTTTAATTTTCTTTTATCTCCACTTATTTGATGTAGTCCGCATCCACTATTTCCATGTATTTGAAGTTTTTCTTTTCTCAGAGCGTTCTGATTTTGTCTTGATTTGGTTGTTCTATTCCCTATGTCGTGTGTCGTTTGCAACTTCTCATTATCAGCTGGCGCATATTTCTGTACAACATTCCATTCCTATGTCCTGACTGTATATTCTCACCTGCCTGTATGGGTGTGTTTTATTATTATTATTGTTATTATTGATTTTTTTTCATACCAGCTCTTCACGGTCCTTTCATCCATGGTGACCCCGACATCTTTGTGATTGTCACTGAACACTCGCTAGGAGATACATTAGTACCATATCCATTCATAATTAGCCGAGTTTACGTACTACAAACGTCAATAGATCTAATGAAAGGAAATTGAAATAATATCTCATAAAAAAAGACAGGAAGCAGATGGTTTCGCGTAGAAATTATTACCGATGCAGACTATGCTAAGGATTTTGTGATTTTCCCTAATACACCAGCTCATACCGAATCTCTGCTGCATAGCCTGTGGCAGGCAGCAAGATGCATTGGTCACAACGTGAACGTAGATAAAAGAATTCAAGAAATTAGTAAACCATTTTATATACCTAAATAGCAATATCACATCTTCTAGAAGTAATGTCCACATAAACATAGGAGAGGCATTGAATTCTATGAACAGGTTATTGGTCATTTGGAAATCTGAGCTTTCTGATGAAAACAGGAATTCTTACAAATTGTTGCCGAGTCACTGCTGTATGGTCGCACCTCATGAACTTTAACAAAACGTTTGGAGAAAAAACTAAAGTGGATCTACACAAAAATGCCATATATTGTTTTGAACAAATCGTGGAAGTAGTAGCCGAGAAAAGAGCAGCTGTACGGTGGCCACTGCTAGAGAAGCAAGGACAAACTCATAAGCGACATTCTCTAGTGGACACCAACACATGGACACCCAAGTGTTGGCCGACCAGCAAAGACTAACCTACATCGGCTCTGTGCGAATACTGGATGTAGTTAAGAGAACCTGCTGAGAGTGATGGCCAATACGGGAGGCTGGTGAGAGATAGAGTTTCAAGAGAATCTTTGCTATCCACTCGACTTGATGATAAATAATCGATAATTTTCACTGGTGATAGTAAACCTCCTGACTTCTCTATCTTTTTCCTCAATATTCGAATTTCAATGATGATAACGATCGAATAGTTTAAATAACTTGCTCCGATTTTTTATTCTTTCTTTAAGGTTTTTTTGGATTGTTTTAAGAGTGTTGGTTATCAGAAACAACTGTTACCTTCATGTTCTATAATATTTTTCCTGCCAAAATCCAAATATTTTTTTAAGCTGTTTACTCGCTTTCAGTTTCAATTGTAGTCAGTTGAAACAACGACATCCACTACGAGATAAATAATTTTCTCCTCGATGTTTGAACCCGATCGTTTGACCTGAACAGAGTAATTCGTTTTTATTTTGGGTTTTATAGAACAGCTTTACTTTTGTGCATATATGATCCGTTTGTATGGTCAAATCTTTCCCATATGCCCAATTTTCACGGCACTGCCTTTCGTTGTTGTTTTCCTTGTAGATTGACACCAAGCAGGCTCATAAATAGCACATATTTTTGTACTCTTCAATATCTTTACACCGCTGCTGTTGGTCATTAACTCCTTTTAAGTACAAACGTATTGATTGACTGATATTAGTTACAGTAGTAAAAAAAACTACAGAAAAAAAGGATTGGTAAATATCTGAAAACAAAAGGAAATATCATTTTCAACAAAATACACAAGAAAGAATTATTTTCTAAACATGTTATGATCACATAACTCTTGATATTCATAGACATCAAACGTTTATTTCACCGACGCAAATCCAAAAAATTGCTTTAAAACATCCTTCAACGATTGATTTTATTATTTAAACGGTTGTTTCAATCTAATTTTAAAGAATAAAAACCACACTTTGGCAGTGAAGGTTGATTTGTTCTAAATTAAATCGTAAATTCTTGCAACTATTTATTTCACGATGGGGTTGGAATCAGTAAAATTCGTTCGATAATGTTAATTATATACATCGTAAAAGACTGGACAGAAAATATGGGTCAAGTTGAAAAGGGTAAATTACATTTGATAGTGAATGGACAATTCAACGCTTGACCATTACGTATTGTTATCTTTTCTTATGTTCTTTATGAAGAGTCTGCTTCATTTATCACACTGACCTCCCAAAATAGGCGAATAATATTGAAATGATTGTTAAAAATAAAACAGCAGACATCATTTCTTGGTTCTTTCTTTTCTTTTCGTCTTTTTCCCCCCATTCAATTTTTTATGCCTTTCATTCCTATGCTTCTTTTGTATCTCTTAAAAGTTTATTCTGTTACTTTTTTCTGATTTCTGTAATCCTAATTTCTTCTTCTTCTTCTTCTTCTTCTTCTTCTTCTTCTTCTTCTTCTTCTTCTTCTTCTTCTTCTTTAACTACATTTTCATAAACTAAACTTTGTACAATTATTCTGCTTGTTTGTATGTGCAATAGTTATGTTTGCCCACCTAGGATTGGAGGGTAGTATCTGCCCAATATCCGACCCTTTTGAGCTATAATTAAATATACTTTCCGATCGCAAAACATGTAAGAGTTACCAGAAAGAAATTGAGAAAACCAAAGAGGAAGAAATAAAATAGAGTACGAGAGGAAAATATGCGGTCAAAAAGCGAGAGAAAAATGAAAATTATGCCGGGAAAACCAATATATATATATATATATATATATATATATATATATATATATATATATATATATATATATATATATTAGTCTGCTATATTCATAAATAAAGAATAATCAATATCCGTAATAGTGGATATTATATAAGTTAGGAATGATCGAGTCTGATGATAACATAGGCAATAAACCGACTGTCAAAAACCACTGTTGACTATGTCTAATCTAACTATATATATATATATATATATATATATATATATATATATATATATATATATATATATATAGAGAGAGAGAGAGAGAGAGAGAGAGAGAGAGAGAGAATATGTGTTGCTGGATTAAAATCAAGACAATAAACTGAAAGGCCATAAACATTTAGTTGCAAAAAATTTCAGAAAAATAAAGACAGAGAAATACTTGTGGACTTTTTATTCCTTTTCTAAATCTCTTTTTATTATTAAAACATATAACGTGGCATATAACGTTTAGATAAAAAAAAGTCTGAACAGGCAACAAGGATTGGAAAAGAGAAGGGAACTAATAAGATATATATAGGCATAGAGTGAATATTTTGAAATTATTAACATTCTTGGAATTTCCTCGGTTCAATCAATTTTTCTAAATTTATTCATACTGAGTATAAGGTTGTTTCGTGGGGAAAAAAGACGGCTAATGTCCAAGTCATTTATAAATATCAATCAAAGTTGCTACCATTTTGTTAATATCGAAACTGAAAGGAAAAACAAGTTCAGAGTAAACTGAAAACATCGATTCAACTTATTTTCTTAAAAATCTTTATCTTAAACAGAGAAATCAAAAACAAAAAAGTTTTAATATTTTGTTTATTCATCTACAGAATTTATCGATGAATGCATATCCGTTAAATGGGGGTTGTTGTGAAAAGTGCACACAAAAAATGGATCAAATATGAACTTTATGTTTTCATTTTTCTATTTTTATGCGCCTCTTCAATATCTGCCGTCGGTAAAAAAAAAAAAAAAAAAAAAAAAGGGGGGAACAAAAAAGTTTTGCATATCAACACCGAAATTGCAACAATAACAAAAAGTCATTTGTAAAAATTTAGAGGAGATGATCAACAGGATGTAGTCCGCTTATCTCTATATGTCGACCTTCTTTTTTTTTTTTTTGACTACAAAGATCCACAAAACTTCAAAAAGTAATACATATTGATATATGAACATTGTCAATAAATTTTCAACGAGTATCAATTTATCAGCAGAGTTTTGATATTACATCGTTTAAGGTTTAGATATTTGCTCTTTCTGAGTCACTTCTACAATTAATTGTCAACTTTGGCCAGAGACTTTCTGAATAAACACCCTTCTCCCATAAAATAGTCATACAAATAGATATGTAAGATAGATAGATAGATTACTATTTAGGTCTGCTTCGTACTTAAGATATATCGCAGAGGTTGGTATTCGAACTATTATAAAAGCCAGTATGTTGATATTTAAGTCAACTTGACCTTCTTTAATCTGGAGATTGGTCTTCCGATTTCGTCATTATCTTTGATTTGTTCTGGCGCTGAACTAATCTTCGTAAATATCTTCCTCCTCCTGCTGCTGCTACTACTGCTGCTGCTGCTGCTGATGATGATGATGATGATGATGATGATCGCCGTTTCACTTTTCTATCTTGTAGCCAAATTCACTCGGGATGACTCGACTCGGTAACATTAGTAATAAAATAGATTCTAGCGCATTAAATATAATAATGATTTTGAAGAATGCAATAAAAGTTATTCAACCGACCAAAAAAAAATTTGACAATTTTAGTCGTAGCAAATTTATAGAAAAGAGAAAAGAAATTCAAATTTTAAAAACTTATTATTTTTGCTTTCGTTTTTTGTTGTTTCGTTGTTTGTTTGCTTTTTAGCCATACAAAAATCCCCCTAGCCATTTAAAGATTTGCGTGAAAGATGTTTATTCGCGTAGGATTTTTCAGATCATAACACTTCGTAAGAAATCTTATATATTTATACAGTTTCTTTCATCCTAGCATCTCTGCAAGTTACGAAAACTGTTTTTCCCCAATGAAAAACGAAAAATATCTCCAATATTTTTGTCACTTTTTCCCAAGGCTTTTTTCAACCGTATTCAGAACTTTATACAAGTAAACTAGAGATTCAAGATCATCACGTGACCCATGTTGATATGTTTAACAAAGAGGTCCGCTATCTTTTTTATGATTTGTTTTGTTTTGTTTTGCTTGAGCCAGGGTGAGATGATGTCTATTTTTTCTTTCAAATGTTTTGCACCCGCAGAGAAGAGGAAATTACGTTTTATCATGAAACTCTTCTTCGTTCTTACATAAATCAGCCGAATCGGCTTATTCTCCTGTAGGTGTTGTAAACAAAAAATAGTGAATGTTTACGTTATAAGGTTAACAAACAACATATCTCGGTAGTTTTTGCCCTCTGAAATAAAAGTGGACCTCCTACCCATACCTGTATCAAAAAAATAAAAAAAATAAATAAATAACATTAAAGGAAAAACAACTAGCAGACAAAACTAAGTCTTAATTTAATTTTGTTTGCGGAACAATTCGAGTCATCGAATAGAAATTCTGAATATAAAAAGCAAAGCAATTGACTTAGAGGAAATTTGATAAAGATCCGCCATTTCTGATGTCCTTTTCATCTATTTTTATCAAATCTGTAAAATATAATAAAGTTTATATTCTCATCACTTATTAGGCTTCTTTCTTAAGCTGCTTTCCTCATGAAACATAAATATTTTATGTGTATGTGTGTGTGCATGCGCGCCCGTGCGTGCGTGCGTGTGTATGTATGTACAGAAGTTAGCATTGGTATTTGTACAGAAAGTTAGCTTCTAATCTTTTGGTTGTGATAATCAAAGTCATGAATATTACGCAAGAAGAACCAAATTGCATTGCAATGAGCAAAGCAAGTTAGGCTTTTTCTATCCTAAAATCTTATTCGAATTCAATCAAACACATTCAAAAGACGACGTCACATTACAATTTAGAAAAGAAGCCAAACCAGTAAGTTAATTTGTATGCCTTTCTGCCACAAAAAATCTGAATTCTTCCCTTATAGTATCATGTTATAAAGAACATATTTGGGACTTGTTTGAATATTTACCCGCAGTGTTTTCATTACACCTTTATTAGATTTTTATTGATACATGGACTTCATATCTCATAAAGGTTAAATATAATGGAAGGATAATTTTTCTTGGACAGTTTAATTCTATCAAAACAAAATATTCAAAACTACAAAGGGTGACAAATACAGTTATTGTTATTCAATCTTTATAAAATGTCGTTTTTCTTGAAAATATTCCAGATGTTTTAGTCTAAAAACCAAACAATTTATCGGTGTTGGCTCCCGAGTTCGACATGATATACTTGAAGAAAGCCGAAGGATGCATCGACCGAAATGTTGTGAGTATAACAATAAGGATGAAGACAATAGTAATAATATTCTAAGTAATAAAAATTAACAAGGATCTCAGCTTCGCCACGACCATCAAGTAGATCTCCAACTAGATTTTATAGCTCCAATCAAGGAAGCAGCCGAGAGAATTCCTAATGCCCGGTCAGATGAGCTAAGATGGAAAGTGAAACAAGCACTAAAGAAATCAAAGCCTCATCTCAAAGAAAGAAAGACTGGCCATCAAATCACACCAGCATGATGAAAATATCATAATCCTACCGGCAGACAAAGCTAATGTTCGTATGGTGATGGATAAGATGGAATACAGCAACTATTTGGCAGATTTGATTGGCACTGATAGCTATTGTAAGATAAAAAGGGCCCGACCCTGAAGACAAAAAGGAAGCTGTCACAGATCCTTTGTAAGAACAAAGATTTCATACCATAAATTTACAGACAGTTAACTCAACACCACAGCGAGCTACAACACATATATGGCCTTCCAAAGATTCATAAAGATGGTATTCCATTTAGAACCATTGTCAACAATAAAGGTTCAGTACATCATCCATTAAGCCGCTTCCTTTGAACTGGTAAGTCCTCTTCATATGTTAAGAACTCTGCTCACTCTGTGGAAATCATTAATGTCTCCATTCGTTCAAACCAGAGTGTGAGTCTCGATGTAGTAAGTCTGCTCACTAAGTTACCCACTAATTAGACTCTAACGGTGGTACGGGATAAGTTGGTGGCAGATTCCTTGCTGGAAGAACGCACCTGTATCCCAATAGATAGACTGATGGAGATGTTTAGCTTTCACAGGGAAACGACCAATGTCGGAATGGAGTCTAACATATAGGACTGGTTATGAGATCTCCATTGTCGCCCGTATTGGCTCATGTATTCATGGAATACTTCGAAGAAATGGCCTTATGATCGACATCACTAAAGCCATCAATTTGATTTAGATACATAGAGGATATACATTAATTCTCTGGCCTTAGCAGGAAGACCTTTAAATACTACTGGATCATGTTAACTCTATCTATACAGTTCGCTATGGAGAAAGACAAGACAACAGATTATCATTCCTAGATATATCAATAACTCGCACAGAGCAAGGATTCAGGTCATCCGTGTACCAAAGCCAACCTTCACCTGACAGTACCAAAACTTCAAATCCCTCCATCCATATACTGTAAAAAAGGAATCGCTCGGTGCCTACAAGTTCAAGCAAAAGTCATTAGTAGTGACAGCAATGCTTATCAAGAAGAAATGGATAGCTTATGAGAGAACGTCCATTGCAACAACTATTCAGAGAGCATAACATCAACTCAAAAAAATCTGGATTGAACGACAGAGAACAATAGTTAAAAATGTTTATCATTAAGGGTTCTTTATTGTTATTTCCACAACGTTTCGGCCGATATATCTTCCAGACTTTTTCAGGTGTTTGTCGAACTCGGGAACTTACACGGAACTTCTGTTTCCTGCTGGAAAGATAGCGTAACGGTTATAGGCGTTGGTTCCTTAAGCTTCTTAGAAGACAATAATCTAGTGGTCTCAGGTTCAATCCTGACAACAGGCGAGTAATAATACAGGAATACTTAACACTTGTACCCGGTTATGGCTAACGGAATCAGAACAGGCAACCCCCGTGGATTCAATAAAGGACATAGTTCGAAGTTCTATGTTCGACAAACACCTGAAGAAAGCAGGAGGATATATTGGTCGAAACGTTGTGGAAATAACAATAAAGATGAAGACAATAGTCCGTCAACCCTAAATGATAAAAATCATCAAGCTTCATCTAAAAAATTCAGACAACTAATTGTTGAAAACTCATCACAGACTGTCTGCCCTATGGAAAGAAAAGGAAAAATCATCTGCCCTCATAGGATGAAGTTAAAATCATAGAGAGGGAAGAACATTTGAGAAAACCACATTTTAAAGAAACAGCACGTTGTTGGACTACAGTGACATGTATAGCAGACCAAGATTAGAGATTAATACAATTTGGGAACCATTAATAAACAAAAACTCGATGAAAAATATTTTGCGATATGAGCTTAGGTAAAAACAAATTGTAATTGCAGAGAGTAGTTTCTTATTGTTGGATGGAGAAATAAGGTTTATAAGTCCCCAAAATTCACTTTGAAGTTTCCAGCAGGATAAATGGCCGAATGGATGGCGTTTGGTAGAAAAGTGCTTCTAAGTAAATCCATAGAGGTTGTAGGTTCAATCCCGACAACGGGTAAATAACAATGAATACTTCAATTAGCTAAATTCTTGTACCTGATCAACCGACCTACCGAGAATTAAGTAAAGGGTTAAGTTCAAAGTTCTTTGTGGGCTCGCAATTTCAAAATTAAACACTTGAAGAGGATGCATCGGCCGAAATGATGTGATTATATCGGGAAAGATGAATACAATAGTTGGAATATATTATATATGCACATATTTCCATTGTGTGCTTGTTGAAAGGGGTGAGGCAAAGGAAGAGAGTGTGAGAAGGGAGGAAGGAGTAAGTAAGAAGGTAGTGGCAAGAAGAATTGTTTCTATCAGAACGATTTCTTTTTTTTTTCTCTTGATCTAACCCTCTACTTCATAACTAAAGATTTATTAGATGTAAATATAAGAAATGTCTGATGATATTTTTGAGTGATGACGATTATTAAAATTAAATCATCATTACATTATTTTTTTAAAATATTTTTTGTTATTTTATTATTTATTAATCTATTCTTCATTTATTTTTGTAATGATAATAATTGTGTTATCAATGGTTATTGGTGGTACTCATGGGTTATGTAAAATACAAAAATTGACCATATTAATCGATTCTTTAAACCTTTCACTCTGTCCAATGAATGAGTAAATCATGAAACCTGGGATCACAGATATTACTATATATATATATATATATATATATATATATATATATATATATATATATATACTAATTTCTTTCATTTTTAGTTTTATACCTATTCTATAATTCTGAGGGTTTAAAAAAACAGAAGATAAAATTTGTTAATAAAAAAGTATTATACAAACTGAAATCTGGAGAAAAAATTCGATATAAAAAGGAAAACTAAAAACATTTAGTACGTCATGAGATGGGTAACAAAATTCCACCTCGTGACGTAATCAATTTTGAACATATTACCTTGTATCATTCGTTTTTCATGAGAAACATTCTTTTGCCCTGATGATGACTTCCAACTGATATGAAGATTTATCTATAATTATTATTTCATTTCTCACACTTAAAATAATTTTAATAAAATCCTTTTATATTAAGAAATGTTGAAATCGAAACGCGTTGGCATAAAAAGTAAAAAAAACGAACAAACAATAAATAAATCATCAAACTTCAGCAATATATATCTTTGGTTCGTTTCCTTTTTCTACATATATTCTATCGAATTCATTTCATTCCTTCTCATATATATATATATATATATATATATGAATAAAAATTTTTCGTGATATGTGCAGGGTTTGAACAATGCTTTTAAAACCATGTGCATTTTAAGATCAATAGGATATTTTAAAATCAATCAAAATATTTTTTAATGAATATATATTTGGATTAACCGGATCATCGGCTTAATGGTTAGAGTGTGGTCTTATGCTAGACACGGAGCTCAGTGTGATGTGACTACTAGTCACAGTACTTGTAGCTGTTGAGTTCGTGACTACCACATTTGCTTCCGACTGTTTGCTTTGTCGAGTCTTTCCGTGCCCACGCTGTGTTTGAAAGATCCAGGGGGGGGTGACACAATTCAACTGGATCTTCTTTTAACGGTTAGGTAATATGAGTGGCTAGATTGTCTAGCAACTCAAAGAATAGAGAAAACAAAAATGTTTTTTTATTGAAACACGTTTGTGAGACAAAAAATAACAAACAAACGAGGTTTGCTTTCCTGGCAAAAAGAAGAAGAAAGAATATCGAGAGAGGAATAGTGAAGATGAGGTGCGGTTAAAGTAACACTAAGGTCTCCAAAGTCTGGGACTTTGAATATTTGTAAAGTCTGAAGGTTGTTCAGAGTGCCTTGTATTTAGAATGGAAGGGATGCTTCTTTGTCAGTCTTGAGTTTCTTCTTGGTCCCTTTTCTCGTCCTCTCTGATGATTCGTTTTACCATCCAATTCTTATAGATCAATATCTGGACTAAAATTGGTTTCTGATTGGTTGCCCAATAAGAGAAAATTAGGAGTCATATTCCCATTGGTCAGCCAATCCTAGTTTAGGATTACATCTTACAGGTATAGGGAAAACCTTTTTTAGATGCTTTGACCAATGGGAACAGGTTTAGAGCAATGGGGTTGAACTATAAATTCTCAGCCTCACCAGACTGGATGAGCCATGCCAAGCTCACCTTTATTTATGGTGGAGCAAAATTAAATCTACCTTTTGACATTGACCTTTAAGATAAGGGCTAGAAAAATATGTTTTGCGAAATTACCCGTTTCATCATTATGATCGTTGAAGTTAGATGACAACCGAAAAATTAAATAAATTCGCTGACCTTTAAAATCAAAAACAATTGTCTCGCACTTAACTGACCTTTAGGAACAATCAACCAGCTTTTTAGTTCAACCTAAGACTTGAACAAAAAGATACTTATTTTAAGGATCCTTTTGTTTTTGAGATAGATAGATAGATAGATAGATAGATAGATTAATTTTCATATATTTTATAAATTCTAATTTTTACATATTAATTAAGTATTTCACTGCACGTTTTGTCACAAGAGTATTCGCCAATAGTCCGGGAGTCCGGGGTTTTATCCTATCTCGAATCATACCAAAGACTCAAAAAATGGTACTTGACTCCTGCCTGCGTAACATTCACATTATAAAGTACAGATCAAGAATAAGAGGAGCATTCCAAGGTAAGAAATAGCACCCTCCACTCTTCCTCAGTGTAGTAGGTATTGAACAGAGAGCCTTCTATCGCCCTCAACAACGGTTGTCCAAATTATATATATATATATATATTAATAAGACGAAAATACGGAAATCATATTTATTGATAAATGAAAATACAAAAAAGCAAATTGGAGGGACCCCTCCGTCCGGCGCTTTTTCGACAAAATACATCGGAATCTTTTGAACGGTAAGAATATCAAATCACGGTGGAGGCGCAATTTAAAAAAAACTCAACTCGCACGATTCCCACTCAATTATCCAAACACACAAAGGATGTCAAATTGTCTTATCAACCTGAAAAAGGAAGGGCAATATAGCGAAATAGCAATAGCCTCTAAAAGCGCAAGAAGTTATATGGACCTAACCTTACACAGGACAGAGAAATGGTCCTCTGAATTGTTAGTCCAGCGTCTAGCATATATAGTGATCAGCCAAATGATCACCAATGCCCCCCTCTCTGTTAACTGAGAAAACCCGGACATAGCGTTTGGGGCCGTCTTAATAATTTCCGTGGAACGTGCTGCTTTACTCTGACTTCCAGTCTTTGAATTGATATATATATATATATATATATATATATACGTAACGAGGGACAGAAAGAGAGGAGTGTTCTCATCAAGATCATCGTTAAGATGTTTTTTAACTGTTTTAAAAAAAGGCCAAATACCGATTTTAAACACAATGGGGATATGACTGTATCACAGATAAAAAAAATTCACATTTCTTGTTTTTATTTATTTCGTATGGCATATATATATATATATATATATATATATATATGGGGGGGTGTAGTTGGGCAGTAATCTTTCATTTTGACATGTTTGATTAAATAATAAAGACACATTATGTCTATAATTTAATTAAGATCATTTCAAGTTTCCGGATAAATATCTTGGTTTCGGGTTGGAATTGGTAGATGAATTTACCAAAATTGTCCTGTGCGCTTTCGGACTTTTCATAGGCAATTATCAGGGGTTGCTTGCATGTATAACGAGTTTTTAAAGAGTCTTTTGACAGAGATTTTAGGGTTTTTTTAACATTACAAAATTACGTGAACGCAGAGTTGGATAAAACTGAGATGCTGATGAATTCAAAAAGCAGAAACGCTATCAATGGAAATAGAATAATAGTAAGAAATTTAGAATATTAAAAAATTATTTTGAAAGGTATCTTGTTTTAAAATAATTCCGTTCCTAATTTCACACCAGAAATTTATATCAACAACGAAATCCCATTTCTCGGTGTACTAATAGACACAAGCAATATTGATCAATTTACCACCTCCACATATAAAAAAACTTAATCCCTTCTCTCTCAATTTCCAAAGTGAATGCCCCTTCCGTTATAAAAGAGCAAAATCAAAAAATACTTATTTCCAAAGCTAAACTACTCTCTTTTCTCGAACTATCTTCCATAATGAACTTAAAAATATAAAATAAACCCTTATCAAAAATGGGTTTCCCAACTATATTGTTCATACAGAAATAAAATGTTACATTAATCAAACTGAACAACATAACATAGCCAATACCCTAAACTATAAACAATTAATAAACCTTTACAACAAAAACCAATTCTATAGTAATTATAAGATAGATGAATATATATTAAAAATCCTTATCCAAAAAATGTTTTCCCTTCTGATCCTACCAAAGAAATAAGATTTACATTTACAACAACAAATTTAAAGCCTCTAATCTAATTATTTTCAATAACTCTTCCCTCTCTTCTGAAATTCTTGATAGGACAAACTTCGTATATATGTTGAAATGTCACAATAATTCAACAACGCACAAATATCTTATTACCTTATACTTTTATTTCTTATATTTTTCAAAAGTTGAATTTGAGCTGTAACTTTGTTGATAAAAACGGCTATGATCTGTCAAGATGTGACGGTCCTCATATATATATATATATATATATATATATATATATATACATGTGTGTGTGTGTGTGTGTGTGTGTGTGTGTGTGTGTGTGTGTGTTGATATAGTTTCCATCAAAACTGACCAGATTATTTACATATGGATGGGCACTTTTCCGATGATCAGAGTCAAGCACTGTACTCTCTCTCTCTCTCTCTCTCTCTCTCTCTCTCTCTCTCTCTCTCTCTCTCGTTGTTCTCTCTTTCTCTCCCTTTCTCTCTAAAATCCCCAGCACTTCTCACTAAGACCAAAATTTAGCATTTGTACCCGGTAAATTCCACGTCTATTTTAGAATGTGCAAATGAAAACAGATTTGAACTGAAAAATTTTTACAATATATTTGGTATATATACGAAATAAGAAAAACTATACTTATATAAATGTTTTTGTTAGATTTAATTGAGATCGGATTGTGTATATTTTCCGACGTACACTTCTTTGATGAAGCTTACATGAAAGAAACCTCTTAGGTGACTGAAGAAAATCTGTTTTCATGCTTTATATATATATATATATATATATATATAGTAGGGCATTGTAGATTTGGGCTGCTATGGATGTGAGTGTTATACCTCGATAGTTCTTGGCTAATCCAAGGTCACCCTTTTTAGGGAAGGGTAGGATGCATCCCTTCGTCCATCTGTTTATCGGATTTTGGTTATAAACTGCGTTGCAGTGTCGGAGCAGTATGTCGTCGAATTGTCTCGTCTTCCACACTTCTGGGGGAATCTCGTCAAGCCCTGCAGCTTTTCTATTTTTAATTTTTCTAAGAACCCAGTCGAGTTCTTCTTTAGTGAACGGCCCTAGTTTAATGTCAAATTGCTTACTGATAATTCTGGGGATCGGTTCCTGCGAAATTTTCGGAAGGTTAGCAAGTAGATTTTCAAAATGTTGTTTCCACAGTTTTATTCTTTCTTGTTGGTTTGCCGCTTTCAGTTTTGCTTTGGCTGTGCTTTTCCTTCCACTCACTTTGTTTATTATTTGCCAGGCTATCCTAGATTGTCTATCCTCCACCGAATCTCTAATCTTATCTATCTTATTTTGTATGAATTCTGTTTGTTCTTTTAGATATATGCCTGCTAATTGATATTGTGCCTTCTTTAGTATCCGGGCATTTGCAATTGTTGGGTTCTTCCGGTAGATTTTGGAGGCAGTTTTCACAAGTACACGTTTTTCTCTAACCTCTTCCGTTTCCCATGGGGCTCATTATTTCGTTCTAGGTTTTGTTGGAATACACTTCGATGCTGCCTCGAGGTGTGCGTTAACGAAATTCTCATATTCGTCATTTGGGGTATTTTTTTCTTCCTTCTCTTGTAGTGTCTCGAATCTGTTTCTTAGTTCTAATACATATTTATCTCTAATATCTCTGTTGTTAAGGAGGGCCCAGTTATAGTGTTTAGTGGTCGCTGTTTGTGTGGCGTTTTTTCGTAGGCTTAGTCGTATTTTTGCCGTGACTATTCGGTGATCGGATGACACGCCCTCGAAAGAGGAGTATGCCTCACAATTCATCGCGCTATTTTTCCATTTCTTATTTATAAGGACGTAGTCTATCTGCGCTTTACTGTTGTTCGCGTATGTGTAGGTCCATAATTTTCCCTCTCTTTTTTGATAGTTTGTATTGAGGCAAGTTAATCTATTTTCTATCATGAAATTTGTTAGATGTTGTCCGTTTCTATTTGATGTGTTGTGTAGGCTGTATTTGTTATGTCTGTTTTTCCCGATTTGGGCATTCATATCTCCTCCAATGATTAGCAGGTTGTGTTTCGGAATGCTACGCACTAGAGAGGATAGCTCATCGTAGAAGGTGGCTAGTTTGGTTTCTTCGCTAATATTGGTAGGGATGAAGCATGAGATGATTGCTGCTCTGGGGTTGCCATTAAACGTGGCTGTCATCATCCTAGGTTGAATTCTCTCAATGCTATTAAGTGTTTTTATCGCTTTAGGTCCTATAAGCATTCCTACCCCTCCTACTGTGACATTGACAGAGTTTTTCCAAGCTGATACAGTGGCCAACGTCCATCCATTGCCTGTTTGGTGATATTTGATATCTTCGGTGTGCGTGTATCGGTGTTCTTGTATGCAAATTATGTCTATCTTATGTTCTACGGCTGATGCGATAAGTTCAGGTAGTTGACCTATTCTATTTAGGGTTCTAACGTTAAATGTTGCTATTTGTATTGTTCGTTTGCATTTTAGTAGTTTTTGTTTGAGCTCTGTAGCTGATTTTTCGAACACTGAGGCCAGGACTCCAACCTCAGCAGGACGCGCCCCTTTTTTACCCGCGCGAAGAGCGATGCGGTTTATGTATCTGGTTTGAGTACGAGTCATGGTTATCTTTCGATGGCTGTTTTTATTCTCATCTATAGAAGCCACTCTTATAGATGAGCAGCAGTAGTTCCCCGATCGAACTTACAATCCTGAGCTTTAAGCTGCAGGGTTCACACGTCCATCATGCTGCTTCCCATGTGTACGTGGGAAAAAAAAACAAAAAACGCGGTACTTCCTTTTCATTTAAGTTTTAACTTAGTTAAAGTCCAATTGACTATTCTTAGATCATAATATTCCCCCCCCACCGTAGATTTCCTATTGCCAGATTGTTGCTTTTCTATTGAACTGGTGCTATGAAAGTAAAGCTTCTAATACTTCCTAATATGCGAATGGAGACATTTTTAATACTTTCAGTCCAGATCGGACACAGATTTCCTCAGTAATAGAAAATTGACTAGTGCTAGACATGGGGATAGGGGGCTAAATTTTAAAACAAATCTATTTTGTCGTCTCAAAAATATTCACCTGGAATAAACTTTGGCCAATTAGAAAGTCTACATTTAAATGCAAATGTTAAGCAGATGATTTTACAAGACACGAAAATCAATGATTTAAATAGACAGTTACCAAAGATTTACCTTTGAGCAGGACTTCATAGCAACAGATATGTTCCTTCTAAAATTTTTTAATGACCTCGGACGACTATGTCATTAATATATACATTTCAACGCTTCGACAGCACGTGTATGTTCTAGAATTCCTATTCTAAATTTCGACTTTGTGGGTGGGAGAAGTCTTAGACGTTAATCTTTTTGGGGTTTTTTTGGAGGGGAGTACAGTTAAAATTAAAAAATCCTGAGGAAAAACCAAAATGGCTTCAGAAGAAACCGGTCCACGACCTCACAAATATTGACCATTCGTAGAATCCTAGAAGGCGTGAGGGCAAAAAACTTACAGGCGACATTACTATTTGTCGATTTTACCAAGGCCTTCGATTCCATTCACAGAGGGAAGATGGAACAAATACTACTAGCATACAGCCTACCAGAAGAAACTGTAGCAGCAATAATGATTCTCTACAGAAACACCAAAGTGAAAGTGCGTTCACCGGATGAAGACACAGATTACTTCGACATTGTAGCAGGAGTACTACAAGGGGACACGCTTGCTCCATACCTCTTTATCATCTGTCTAGACTACGTACTTAGGACATCGATCGATAACATTGGGGAAAACGGCTTTGAGCTGACAAAGAAAAGTAGCAGAAGGTACCCCGCAAAAACAATTACCGACGCCGACTACCCCGACGACATAGCGCTACTGGCCAATACACCCAACCAAGCCGAAACACTACTGCATAGTTTGGAATGAGCCGCCGCAGGCATTGGATTCCACGTCAATGCACAGAAAACTGAATTTATGTGCTTTAATCAGAAAGGCGACATCTCCACACTAGACGGAACCTCCTTGAAACTGGTTGACAAATTCACCTACCTAGGAAGCAGCGTCTCATCAACCGAAAAAGACATCGACACACGGCTAACGAAGGCATGGACAGCTATCGATAGGCTTTCGATCATATGGAAATCAAACCTGACCGATAAAATGAAACGCAGTTTCTTCTAGGCTGCGGTCGTATCGATACTGCTGTATGGGTGCACTACTTGGACGCTGACTAAACGGTTGGAGAAGAAGCTCGACAGCAATTACACAAGAATGTTGCGGGCAATATTTAACAGGTCCTGGCAGCAACACCCCACAAGGCGCCAACTCTATGGCCACCTACCACCTATCACGAAAACTATACAAGCTAGATGAACCAGACATGCCGGACACTGCTGGAGAAGCAAGGACGAGATTGTAAGTGATGTGCTCCTGTGGGCTCCTGTGGACCCCTGCATATGGCAAATCAAAAGCAGGACGACCAGCTCGAACATTTATACAGCAGCTATGTGATGATACGGGATGTAACCCTGAAGACCTGCTGGAGGCGATGAATGATAGGGAGACGAGGAGAGAGAGAGGGCCAGGGATATCCATGCTAGCCGCACTTCATGATGACATATATATATATATATATATATATAGTACAGATTCATCACTAGCACACTTCGTGAGTTAATGGTGGACCAAATAACCGTATTATTCCTTTTTGTTTTAAAACCTCTGTCTGACGAATGCGTGAAGCATGAAAACCGAGTCACAGACACTACCATGTAATATATATATATATATATATATATATATATATATTAGTTTTTTTTCAAAATATCCGTGTATCTGTGTATGTCTACGGGTCTCTCTCCCTCTCTCTCTCTCTCTCTCTCTCTCTCTCTCTCTCTCTCTCTCTCTCTCTCTCTCTCTCTCTCTCTGTGTGCAGTGTGTGTGTGTGTGCTTGCCTTTACTATGGGTTTATTTCTTTTAACATTATTCTTACAAACTTGTTTTTGGGGATGACATAACACGTTCGCACATTGTTGAAATACCTTCTTTTACAGATTACCACTCAAACAGGATTCGTCTTTCCTTCATTTGATTTATTGGCAGGAATCAGTTTTTGGCATTTGAAGGTCACCAAAAATAGCTGAAAATTAAAAAAAAAACTCGTCAAAATATTTGTAATGATGAAGATTGTACATACCAGAAGCTCGAAACAAAAGTGAATAAAATCTCGTTCTTGCAGACGTTAGCATTACACTATGACATACTATCAGAAGAAAGAATTTGAAAGAACTTTATGACCTAGTATAAATTAATTATAGTTTTTTGGCTTCGTCAGCTAAAGCATCTTCGATTAATGACAAAGTCTATGTGAAATAAAAGTAATTAATACGATAGAGAATATAAAATTAATATTTAAAACATTCAATAACGAAGAATATCTTAGGTCAGAATCGTAAAACAATCAGTTAATAATTAAACTTTTTTTAAAAGACCTTCTGAATTTTGAGTGACTTATTTACAAAACACTTCGTGAAAAATTACCGGGCCATTGGACAAATGAGTAGAGTGTTCGCTAATGGCCCTGGAGACAGACCGGGGCTCACTCTCAGGTCTAATGTTACTAAAGACTCAAAAAATGGCACTTGATGCCACCTTTCTTAACACTCAACATTATAAGGTAAGAGTAAAGAGGAGCAATCCAGGGAATGAAGTAGCGTCATTCGCTACATCTCAGTGTAGTAGCTATTAAAAAGCAAGCCTTCGGGTTGACCTCAACTGCAGTCGCCATTTTTACTTTTTACTTATATTGAGAGGTGGAGTTCGTTAATCATGACGTATACTTTGTTTTGGGGGTTGAGGGGGGGCTATTTTCTTTGTTTCTGTTATTGACTGACACATTGTTCAACCTGATTTTCGCTGTTTAAATGGCCGAAGAATAGATCGACCGAACACATTTTAAAGAGAATCAAGAAAAAGAAAAAAAACAAAAAGAAAAAAATAGCACAAATTGTTGCAATCAGATTTAACTATTTTTTGGTTGACACTTTTATCTATTAACTTGATTTATTCATTTTTCAACATTTTAGCGTTTTAGTAATTCTTGCTCTTTCTTATTTCTGTGTTGCTGTTTTTTAATCTCTCTTTCTCGATTTTTAAATTCTTCTTTTTCTTCTCTTTCACATCTTACTTCTCTTTCCTCTTTCGCTCCTTTCTTCACTTTCACTCTTTCCTTCTTTTTCTCTTCCATTTTTTTCTTTATCCTCTTCCTTCTTACCTTCTTTTATTTTTATTCCTTTCCTTCTCTTTCTTCTCATATCTCTTTCTTTTATTTTTTTCTTCTTAAAATTTCTTATTACTTTTTAGTTGTTTCTTTCTTTAACATTTCTTTTCTTCTTCTTTTTTTCCTCCTTCATTTCGGTCATTTTGCACAAAAATCCGGAATTCAACATTTAACCTTTTTGACTGACATCGAAGGAAAACTACTGCTCTACGTGATATTGCCCGTAACTATATCAACAACTTCGGACAATTTTATACTTCATTATTCGATTTCTCATTTATTGCCGGTGAAATTTAAAAGATCAATAATTTGTAGCAATTGATTTACTGTTTTTAATATGAAATGTGATGTTCCTTTTGAAGCCGTTGATTTTATTCTATTGAAAATTATTCGTTTTGGGTGTCCTATCGATTAAAAGGGTGCCAAAAGGGTATATATCATCATTGCCTGCACAGTTGTTCTAAATTCTACATAAATCTTGTGTTTCAATGAACCAGTTATATGGTGATTATTGCTGAATACTGAGTGACAAGTCTCCTTGAATATTCAACACCTTCGACATTATTACTTATTGCTTCTGTTATAGGCATGACATTAACTTACAAGTTATATTTCTTTCTCAGCTCCCGCACGAAGTCCGGTTATTTTTTTTTTATTTCTCATTTTTCTTCACATTTGATTTATGGTCTGTTGGCAGAGATACGCCAATGATATACGAACTTCTTCCTTCTTTATTCATGACAACAAAATCCTGTTTTCTTTTTTTTGGGTAGCCTGGTTGACCTGAACATGAAAATTCCAAAGTGTTTTAGGTTTTTTTTATCTTTTGGAATTGTCTCTGTCTTGTGTTGATATTACTTGGTTACATTTCAGAACTCAAGTCATTTGCACAGTTCCCAGTGATTGTTTCCACTATATCACGCCTATTTTGGTTCTCTTTCAATGCTACTTAGTTACATTTCCTAATTATGTTGGATATCATCTCTTTTCCACGCAGAGGCAAAACATTTACTGTTTTCCAGAGTGTCGTCAATTTTTCCATTTTGTGATGGTAGTCTTCATACACTTTTTCTGGAAATGAAAATATTAGCGATTCTGCTCTTCTCTTCAAGAGTCCTCTCCTCACCATTGTTCGTAATCTGTTTTATTTGAATTTTGAATTCGCCGTGGGGCAGTTTCTTTCCCATTTTCCCTTTCTCTGTTGCATTTATAACTGCACCCTCGTTTGCTATCGGTTGTTTGTTGAACTGTATCGAAAAGGCTCCCTTTTCGATAGCTACTACACCAAGGTGTAGGGGAGGGCGCTACTCCATTCCCAGGATTGCTCCACTTTACCCTTGAACCGTACCTTATAATGCTGAGTGTTAAGCAAGGTGGTATCAAGTTCCATTTTTAAAGTCTTTGGTATGACTCGACCTGGGATTGAACCCAGGTCTCCCGGGCCATTGGCGATGAACTTTATTGAGTAATGTTTTGTTATTTGTAAATAAAACAGTTTAGATCGGCAAGAGAACAACGCTCAAAACAATTAACAGCCTTAAATAATTGAATTAATCAGATAAAACATTTTATTTGAGAGATGATGTAGTTTCATTCCATAATATTTTTCCAAACTAGTAGCAACGCTAACTTCATTTTCAAAACTATTTTAATCACCATGATCTTCGGTTATTTAGAGGTTTCGTAACTTATCATTTTAGGGAACAGAGAAAACACACAAATTTTTAACATGCAATAAATTCAAGCTAGTTTTTTGTCGTTAATTTGGCAACTGAAAAAAACGATTAAGTTCTGCAAGCTCCCAAAATTGGTTATTTCCTTCCAATTGTCTGCATTCAAGCATATGTGAAAACCGTGATCTCGATGAACGAATTTCAATATACACAGCTTGAAGATTGACGAAACACAATCTTCCTGTCCCCATTAATTTTCATTTGTTCTTTTATCGAACGAAATTAAGCTTCGAAAATATCCGGATATATAGAAATCCAAAGGAATAGTCAGCATTTTTAGTTTGAAGTCACTGAAATTTCCTTAAATAGTCTCATAAATTAACAAAAGGAGGATTATGATTGTTCCGGTTAGAAATTATGGTATTATTGACATATGGATAGGAACTTCAGTCCTGGAAGGAAATATTTGTACATATAGAAATTCTGCGGTTATTTTTTAAGACTAAGATATATACATTATCAAATGAAAACATATCTAATTTTGTAGAGTAAAATATGTCGGTAAAAAGCAAATCCAAAATAAAAAGCAGACGTAAAACATATAGATGAATATATTAATTTTTTTATCATATTTTTTCGGCAATATATTTAATTAACTTTCTGCACTCTCATCCTAACATAAGTTACAAACTGACAAATAAAGAAACAAAGCAAGAGGAAAGGATACAGTGTATATATATATATATATATATATATATATATATATATATATACATGCCTTGTTTTTATTATATATATATATATATATATATGTCAATTATATATATGCATGCACTTACAAGAGTATATATATATATATATATATGTGTGTGTGTGTGTGTGTGTGTGTGTGTGTGTGTGTGTGTGTGTGTGTGTGTGTGTGTGATGGTGTGTTTAATTAGTGATCCCCCAGTTATAGGTTAAATAGTATCACTATTGTTCTTCAACAAGAATGGCTTTGGTATTTGATTACCAATGAAGTTTCACATGCCATTAAACAAAGACGCCAAACCCAACCTTCAATTAGTATCTGAAAAATCATTGGGAATACCTATCTTCTTGGCAAATCTGGCATTATTCAGCTCAACCTCAAAGCTTGAATTACCTGCAACTTCATTTGTTGAGAATTATAAGTTTAGTAATGCGGCACGATTCTTGAGATCCAGTAATAAAAATCGTCCTACCTTCCGTTAAAACCTGTAAGCATCTTACAATAATTGTGAAATAAAAAGGCTTCATGGATTATGTGAATAATATCAAAGATATATTAGATGATCAAACAGAAAGACCCAAAGTAAATAAGTTTTCTTATAAAGGTTGTAGACGCTATCCCTACCAACGCCATTTAACCTGAAATCGTGCAAGTCAAAAGATTTGACTGATGAGACGCTTTTGAGAAGAATCTTACACCCAAATATAACCTCACTGGTTGTGGGTATTCGTGAAAATGCTTCGCATGGAGACATAACCATGTGTTGCAGATAATTTCGGAGGCTTTATAAATCTTTTCTGGGACGACCCATAAAATTTCGTATACGAAACAATTTACATATTTTGTAAAACTAGGAAACACTGCAGCAGTTATTTTTTCCAAATAAATACAATTTCTCGCTATTTGTTTTTGCACTGAATGAAGCGTCGCAGTAGATTGGAAAAATGATCACGTTTTTCCAGCTGAGATAAAGTTAAATGCCCAGCGTCCGGATGTTGGGATCTTATCAGTTAATACAAGAAGAGTTTATGGTATTGAGTTAATGCCTCCTTTTGCAGAAAGTATTGACAGGAAGCATCAATGTAAGATGGAAAAGTTGCAAGAATAATGCGTAAAAAACAGTTGAGTTACAAATATATTTCCCATTGTGTCTGATGCTAATTCGATCTCTGCATCTCTGAGTAAATCTTGCTTATCACCAACAAGAAAATGAAAATATACCAAAAGGGGTTCAAAGATCAAATAGAAGCTTGCTCTACGTGGATCTAATCATCCAGCTCTGAGATTTACAACTAAAAAGTCAGGTGGTATTGTAAGGTACGTCTGCTGAACCCTAGATTAGTGGTAATATGATACTTTGGTTTCGATACCATGTCTAACTCCAATTTCATCATCTGATAAAAGTTTTGTCGGTAGCTCTAATAGCAAATATGGATTTACAGTCTATATGTGTTAAGAAAAAAAAAAGAAAAGAAAGGTAGAAAAACCTATATAGATTTTAAGTTCTCAGGCGAAAGTAAAGGGGGTCAAAACAATAAAATGTTAGAAAAATTAAGAAACCAGACAAAGGGTATTCCTGTAAATTAACCCATCCTAATTTAAACATATGCAAGATTTTTCATAGCAGGTTGAATTTTCTGAATAATGTAAGCTTGTAAACTAAACGATTATCTTCATAGAGTTTTCATTTACTTTTTATACATATGTTAATTCCCTTAGTTAATGTGGTCTTAGATTTTCTCCTTAAAAAATGAAATAAAATAAAATAAAATAAAAATAAAAATAAGAAAATAAAAAACCCTTTCGGCAGCCCCCAGGTGCCTTTAATTAACCCCAAAAATGGTCAAGGGGAATTAACTACACTAGAAATTAAAAACCCTAATTTTGAATTAATATCTGAATTTCCAAGAATCTCCTCCTCTACATAAATCTCCCCGTCATATAATACTATTAACTACTGAAATAAATCTTATTATTTCCGATAAAAATGATCCAGCATCAATATCCCTGCTATCGTCTAGAGTAGGGGCCTCGGTGACCCCCAGTCAGGATAATTTAAATTTACTTTTATGTCTACATTTAAACACAAGCTCGTTCCGTTCATTTAACAGTAGTCTGCGATCTTTAAAATTAATCATACTCATTTTTTTATCGATACACAAGTTACATGTACCATTGAAACTATTTGCGATTGAAGACTGCCGGACTATTTTCCATTTTATTTTGGGGTGGGGTTAGCCACTGATCCTTTATCATCATCATGTCGCGTCATCAGCACGGATATCCCCGACCCTCACTTGCCACCCCTCCCTATCGTCCATTATTTCCTGCAGGTCTTCAGGGTTACATCCCGTATCAGCACAGAGCTGGTGTATGTAGGTTCTAGCTGGTCTTCCAGCCTTTGCTCGTACAGGTGAAGGGGTCCACAAGAGTAATATTTTGTCCTTTTACTATATTGTCATTTAAAATGCATGAATGATTTAATCTAATTTTTTCTTTGTAAAATCACTGCTGTATACTATCTGACAATTTTACAAATTCCTCATTAAAATTGAACCTGGTTAAAAAAAGCTAACACTATTGGACTTTATTAGAACCCCAAAACCTAAGTTAACGTAAAATAGAATGTCTATAAGGATGCTGAGAAGCATGAATAAATACTTTAATGAACTTTTTTAAAAAGTAATCGTGGACTTTAACTAATTTAAAACTTAATAATGACCAACGGAAGAAATTGTTTTTTCGAAGGCCATGGGAAGCAGCATGGTGGACGTAAAGGCAAGCGGATAAACCCTCTGACGGCTCAACGCAATGCCTAACCAGCTCCTTGGCGTATGTACCCTACGGTTCAACGGCCAGAATCGAATAGTTCGAACGGGGAACTACTGCTTCTCATCTATTAGGGCGGCTTCTGCAAATGAGAATAAAAACAGCCATCGAAAGATTACCATGAGCTACACTCTGATCCTTAAGATTCCAAAAATACTTTTATAAAGCGGTTTGTTTTCTAAGTCGCGTTTTGGAGAAAGAATGTCTGTGGTTATACAGTCCTTGTTTTCAATTCTCAGTGAGATACCAATATAGACCCCCTCCCCATCATTATTATGTTCCATAGGGGAAATGCACGCTAGGTATACGATGTTCTTCGAGTTGCATCGTCCGCCCAAGGGGCATTCCCCTTTACTTTTACTGTACAAGTCGCCACGTCTGGTCCCCCACAACTAGTATCTTAAATAACCATAACAGGAGGTTACTTGACGAATTAAATAGAAATAGTGGGGGACCAAAAGTGGCGTCTTGTAACTGTAGAAGTAAAGGGGGGCATGCCCCTTTGACGGACGATGTAACTCGACGAACGTCGTATATCAAGCGTGCATTTCTCCCATGGATCATTATAATGATGCGGAGAGAGTCTATATACGTATCTCCGCTGGGAATTTAAAATTTATATAGGTTTTTCTTATTTTCTTTTCTTTTTTATATACATATAGACTTTAAACCATATTTGCTGTATTTCAACCTCAATTTAAACATGTGCAGTCACCTGACGAGACGGAGAGTATAATGATGATCTCCGCAGAAATAAATTTATCATGACAATTTAACCAGGTTAGAGTTTCCTACTAATTGCATAATATATATATATATATATATATATATATATATATATATATATATATATATATATATATATATATACGTGAGTATCTTAACAGCCATCGTTCTAAGAAAATAGTTTCGGCGAGCCTAGTTCAAACCTTTGACGAAGATTCTCGTCTTTCACTTCGTACTAATTTCCTGGGGAGAGAAATGACTATTTATCTTCTTCCCCTAACTGTGGGTAAATAGTAAATCAGACTGGGCTCCTTGGCCTACGTAAGGCAACCGGTCAAAAAGAAAAAGCTTAGAAGAAAAAAGAAAGCTTATTGTATGGAGAATCTTTAGTTATCAGCTCATCAAAACAGTTTGGCTTGTTCTGCACAAGTCTTTATCACTATAAATAGATCACTTGTGTAAACGGCTCACATCTGCAACTGAATTGTCGGTCATTCGTAGATCGTGTGCAAAGAAAGATTTTTATGTGTGTGTGTGTGTGTGTGAATGTATAAATGTATAAAGATTTGTACAAATGAGATATATATATGTGAATGTATGCAAGTACGAATGAATGTGAGAAGGCGTGAATATATGTATCACTGTTATTTATTCATGAATGAATACGCAAACATTTCTATAAATAATCTTATGTATATGAATTAATGAACTGATGTATATCATATATATTTGTGTGTGTATACACATCTGTTTATGCACATGTGTGTATGCAATGTATGAATGAATATTTATATACATATATATTCATCAATAAACGTGTGTACGAATTTGTGTATTTGGTTATGTTTATGCAACTATGTATAAATGAATGAATGATGACGAAAAGTGACGATATATCAATTAAGATTTGTGCAACTCAAATGAAGTCCATTTTTAACGCACGAAAATCGCCAAATCTTTGCCGTCTTCCTTGTTAATTTGCTTATTTTTAGATCAACTTATCTTTTGCCATCAACAGAAAGTGTGAAGAGGCGGCAACAAATCTTCTTGCAAATTAACGAGGAAACACAAAATGAAATTATCAATTAACGATTAGCGTTTTCTTCCGAACCCAAAATACTTGATCAAATATTAATTGCAACATCCCGTTCCCATTGAAAAACTGAATTATTTCTCTTCATAAATGATATGAAAAAGCTTTCCTGTCAAATAGAAAAGTATTTATATAATTAAAAAAAACAGTGATGTGTAAAACTCTTGTTATAGATCAGTTATTAGGGAACTGGTCTCGCAAATCCCATCTTGTTAAGTGATTTCGGACTTAGTCAAGTGTCTTCCTATTTTAGTTTTCAGTCATTTGTAGTTGAAATCGAAATTAATGATTTTGGATATCTCAAATTTAGCGATTGAATATACAAGTGAATATTAATATTGATTTGACGTGTGGCTGCATCGTCAAGAGGATACAGACCAAAAGAGGAAAAAAATTTCTTTCAAATAATTTTCCCTCCGAAACCGAAGAATTTTTTGCTACTTAATTTTCTTGCCATATTTTTATTTTTATTTCTCTTTTCTTCTTAAGAAATGTTTTCAGTTTTTTCTAGTATCTTTTTATTTTCCTGACCTCATTTCTCATCTCTAAGAAATCATTATTATTGGTTACTTTTGGGTCTTATTTCATTTTTGTTAGCGTTTGCTATCAAGTCTTCCGTGAAACTATAGGATGCATAGAAAGGTTCGAGAAAGATTGCATTTCAGAGAAATTATGAATGAAACAAACCGAAATCTGTGCGTGTATACTGCCAAGAATAATGTTGTAATATTATTGGAGAGTAGTGTAAATTTCACAAGGTGACGATTCGGATGAAATAATGTGGGATAAAATATAATTCATTTTCCCAGGTCAGAGCACGTTGTATGCTAATTTCTGATGTCGGCCGGACATGTAAGTACAAAAATCAAAAGATAAAAAATGATATTTTGACCCAGTCTTTAAACAATGGGAAATTGACTTTTTGAACTTTGAACAGTTTGACGCGTGGGCGGAGAGTAATGCCTATGAAGAGTCATTTTTTTCTGGCCCAACTCAGATGCAAAAGAAGAACAGCCGCAAAAGACCCTCACATTCGCTAACTTTCTAACTGAATTTTCTTGATACATTAAATTAGATCCAGATTTGCAGTCTCGTATTCTTTTCTGTAATAAATTGCCATCATATATTCAATGGTCGATGCTTTTATTCACTTATATTAAATCGTCAATATATAACCAAGTCTGGTATTCTTATTTAATCGGTAAACTCAGCTTATTCCATTTGGAGAAGTCGTCATAGGAAAACTTACTTACTGACTCAAGAGGAAAGGCATCTTTCTTCGTCGGTAAGAATCACAAAACTTTTGAATAATTAAACAGGACGATCAACGACAGAAACTGGTACCCACCAATTTCCGCAGCTGTACGGAAATTAGGATATCGAAACGAACGGGGTCCGAACTGAACGCAGCGCATAGACAGAAATGAAGACGAGACCGCAGGAACCAAGATGACGTGTGTGGAGTTAGGAGGTTATCATATTGTATACAATAATTGGAAAATGATTTTAGAAAAAGATGATACAAGAAAAATGTTCTATTTCAAGGCCGGCAAAAAAGTATCGTACGATTTCTTTCGGGCGAAAATATACTTCAACCCTTCTTAGTATAGAGTGTATTTCAGACTCTCACCTACGATAATCAAAGCTATATTCCCCATGTATATGTAATATAATGGCCGAGGGATTTCGTTTTATGCCTTGGGGTTTAGTTAGGCTGAGAACCTTTCGGCTCAGTGCATGGGTTACTCAGGTGCAACATTAACACAGGTGTTTACGCGCGCGGAGCGGACGTGTCACTCAGAGGTGTCACAATAGCCCGAGATGGGAAACGGGGTTACAGAGTGCGGGTGACGTCATGCACCGGAAGCGCGCGGAGGATTTGGGGAATTTGAAGAAAGTTAGTAGAGTTGAGACTAGACACCGGACGAGAAGGGTTGACTTTCGCTTGCTCGCAGAGGCCTTGGACAGGTGTCGAACGAGATGGGGGCAGATGAAAAGGCCAGAATAGAAAGATTGTGCCTCTCTCTCCTTATGTTGAAAAACCTTTAAACTCAAAGGTTATAAAAAGTTTCGTACCTGAACTGAGAAGTCGTAAGTATTTTTCGTGTTTCGAGATTCCTATGTTCTATGCTATATATATATATATATATATATATGAACATTATATGTCCATTTCGCATATCCATATCGGGCTATGGTACATAGATATTTCCAGCGATTACAAACAGTGCTGCAAATGATTGGTGGACACATGATTTTTCTATGCACCTGTTTTACAATGTACCCGACTCCTTGTCATAAACAATTGATAAACCTGTTGCATCTAAACTGGGGTGGAAAATCAAATATTTACTGATTTAAATCAATCATATAAACAGATAACAGCAATATAAAATATTTGGCAAAGAAAATTTGAATAAACATTTTGAACACATTCGGACAGACTTCGATATAACACGATATGATATTTGAATATTGCACGATAAATGTTGGCTTTAAATTTGGTTGAAAACTTAATTAAATCTGAGCATATTTTTACATATTCATGTATTTTAAACAAAAGAAAAATTTGATAACATCATTTGCATTTTAGACAATGTAGAATGTATCGTAAAGACAAAAAGATCTTGACATATTGATATCATCACGTTATCCCATCAAAAGGAAACATCACTTGTGCATGTTTTATTATAATTCTAAACTGAAACAGATTAAATAGATGAATGTGGCATCAAAATTTAATCTGACGTGCGGCCATTTCGCTTTTCAACCTCGTTAACATGTGAGTAATCATTGAAAAAAAAATGTCTAAAACTCAGTTACCCAAAACGCTTCCAACAAGTACGACGAGCATAATTTTAAGAAACTGTTGACCATTTATAAATGGAACTGAAATTTTCTTTAATATCTTACATTAAAAGTACACGCGAATATATATTATAAGTTAATATTGTCCTTATCATCATCCAATCGTCTGGCACGTAAGAAACGAATCAAGATGACTTCCTTCTTTCTTTTTTTTTATTTGACATTTAAAATGCTGTCTTGCCGACGTCGAAGAAATGAAATTGTGGGGTTAGACAAGGAAATAATCCCCACCTTTTAGAGTTAATTGGATGACTCTTTGAAAAGATTAAAATGTCTCTCCTTTCATTTTGACTTTTTTTTAAAAATTGGGCACTTTTGTTCGATTTATTTACTTATTTATTTATTCATTATTTTTTATCTAATTATTATCTGTTTTTTTTTCTTTTTGTCTTTTTTTCACGCGTTATTGACCATTGCATTTGATGTGGCCGAAGGGTAATTCCCTTGTTGATGATTTTCAAATTAACATTCTACATATCTTCAAAATAGTTTTAATTGAAAGAAAAATCGAAAGAAATATTCCAAAAAGGACGCGATAAATTATTCCTAATAATCACATTTGGATCTTAAATCCCTTCAATCTCGTTTATCAAATTGATGGTATCATTTTTCGGGCAAAAAATTAAGTAAAATGGAAAATTTATTAAAGGATTAGCTTTTTGTGAATAAAAAGGATTTTTGTGGCTTAGACCATAAAACGCTAAATCCTCTGGAAAGTTGTTGAACACTTCAATAGATAAATTGTTAGATAAAAATGAGTCCATACAAACTGTAGTAATTAGAGAATGTAAATTATCTGGGAAAAAAAACGTTATTTCAGTGCAGAAAAGCTGAAGTATTTTTAAGAGAAAAACGGATTTATGAAGAATGTAAATTTCATTAATAAGTCAATTGTAAATTGTAGCAATAAATTTCATACGTGTTTCTCGAAAAAAAAATGTGTATTTTATGCGATCTTAAATAGTTTTCTTTATATCAATTTTTGAATAAGACTGTTTCTTTTGTAGACCTACAGTATCAGGTGTGTGCAAAAGTTCTTAGATTTTGAAAGCAAGAGTTTAAATATACAACACAAAAGGAAACATTTGAAATAAAAAGCAATGCTGGAAAATATGGTAATTCTTTGAATAGATACGAAAACATTTGTTAATAGCACATAAAAATCTAACTCAAAGCACGATAAAATATTTTCATTTATTGAATACTTCAAATAAAACTTCTTTTCAGCGTAAATATTGATTCTTTTTTAAAAATCCAATTCATTTATTTATTTCATTTATTTTACTTTATTTTATTTATTTCTTTTTTGCTAAAAATTAAAAAATTCTTTATTTTTAAAAGTCTTTAATTAACTTTCTGTTCTGTAACACCAATGTTATTTTGAAATACACGCGCACATACACATGCGCGCGCGTGTGTGTGTGTGTGTGTGTGTGTGTGTGTGTGTGTGTGTGTGTGTGTGTGTGTGTGTGTGTGTGTGTGTGTGTTTTGTTTGCTTTCAAATACCATTGATGGTACCAAACTAAAACTTAAACCCTTTTAAAGTAAACAATAAATTATGTGTGTGAGAGAGAGAGGAGGTAGATAGATAGAAAAAGTAAGAAAGAAAGAGAGAGAGAGAATTTAAATCATCTAGTCTCGTGTCATCAGAATAAAATTCAGTTAATTACCAAAAGAGGAAAGAAGTGACGTTATTTATGCAGGGCATATGAAAGTTTAATCCTTTTTAAAATTACTTCTTTTTTTTATACAAATTGTCTGTTTTCTCTTTTATTTATGTCTTTTAGTCTCCTATATTTTATGAGTATAAATCTATGCCTTTGAGTCTCCCATTAGATTCCTATTAATACGAATCTGATTTGAAAAGTTTAAAAGAGTTTAAAAACCTGGATGTAAACTGACAAAACAGGACGCATTGATCAGTTATCTTTGTATCATTGTCGTGATAATTTCATTATTTTCTTTTTAGCGAAATAGTGATCTGAAATTTTAGGCTGGTGTATCAAGCATTAAGCGTATTGTTTTCATCACACATCATCCTTGTTGATATGTACTTTTTAAATGTTTGGAAATTTTGCTGATGTATTTTCCTGATATTGCAGGTATTTCATCAATATGAAATATATGGTTTTTGTTTATTATTGAATAATTTGAAAAGATTTTTGCTAAAAATACAACACTGTTTTATTTTTAATGATTTTACTATAATACATTTCATAATTTATCAAAATTGTAAACAAATAAGGCGATGTCAAAAAGCAAGGCAGCTGACCAGTTACATCAGATCCACAATCTCAGCCAAAAGACTGAAAATGCAATTCTTCGAAGAATGACAATAGAAATTATTTCTAAAATCATTTAAACTTTCTTTCCAGTTTGTAGTTTATATGTTTGTGGTAATAATCAATGTTTTCTGTTGTCGATATGATATCTGAGAATTTGTAGCCTCGAATACCTTCTAGAAGATGAAAGTTTACATTGAAAATAGTTTTAAAATCCACAATATCCTACTTATTTGATATATTGTGCGAAAATAAAAGCATACAAATAAATGTCGCTAAAAATTGAAATAACATTACAAACAATAAAAATTACTTGCGTATTTCCATTGAATTAAATGGAAACACTGAATTACTTGGGTGACTTCTACTTTCATTCATTCCCTTATTCGTAATTAAAAAACAAAAAAAAAACTTACTTAAAGTTCTATTTAATTAAACCGGCAGATTATATATATATATATATATATATATATATATATATATATATATATATATATATATATATATGGGGGAGATGGGGGGCGTATGTGAATCAACGTATAATCTCCACTCAATATCATTGAAATTCAGCATGCAAATTACTTTCACCATCGATGGTTTCTTAACGAGACTGGGCGGAATTTTACTCTTGCCTACAAAATGACCCAACCAGTTAGAAAATGAAACAGATTTTCAATTTAAGATTTGGTTAATAGACACCGAACTTTTAGGGTTAATGGCGTCTTTTGAGTTTGCATGATTCGCTGAGCGATTTGTTGGAGAGAAAAAGAGGAAAAAGACATAATAACATAAAAGCAAGTTATTTTTTTGCAAATTAGCAAGGGAAATAAGGAAGTGAATGAGAAAAAGCAAAATAAGATAGTTGTTAAGTGTAAGAAAAGGTCCGAAAAAATGAAGAAATCAATGAATGAATTAAGAAAATGACAACAAACTACTTCAAGCATTTCGCAGTCATTCAATATTTTTATTCATGATTCTTGAAAGTAAAAAATTGTCTTAAATTAATTCACTGGACAGGCGGGAGATTGTTATACGATTATTAGCGCCAAAAATAGGTGACGTCTAATGTCAACAAGGCCTGTATATGTTTTTATTTGGTTGGTTTTATGGCATGTCAATCCTTGTTGGGTGATTTTATGCCAAAATCAGTTTCCCAGTTATGGTCTCTTAATATATATATATATTGTAACAAAGGTATCTTCACAATTGTTTTAAACAGGTAAATAGAGCATTATTTCTAACAGATTAATTTGATCCAAAGGCAGCAATCCTAAAAGGTATTTCCTTTCAGAGTTAGAATAAAGAAGCAACTCAACTGGGAGCCTCATTACCAGATGCAGTTTAGTGTCAGATTAAAAAAAAAATTGTGAGGGTTGTGGGGGGAATGGTCAGTGACATGATCAGTTGTCATTAATATTGTATCACTCATAAGTTCACCGCTCAACAATTTTTGCTAATTGTTGTTTAGATACCAGGATTTTATCATTTCTAGTGGAATATTAAATATTATTAGGTATTATTTATTACTAAACACAACAGAACACACTGATTGCATCTCTGGAGACGAGTAAGACCCCCTCCCAATGAATGTCCTGTATATGACGCTAAACAATCTGATCGTGAAGCTTCAGTAATGCTGGAGCTTTGGAGAATGCAGATTACTCTTTCATTGCCATCGCTTCCAGATCCACTCTGACACAGAATCGTAGCAACTGAGAGAGTTAAATAGAACTAAACAGTGTAATTACACTAAACTGAATTGTTTGAAATTGACTGTTTTTACATTTAACCATATGTTTAAACTGCGTACACATGTTAAACTGAATTGTTTGAAATAGAACTATTTTGACATTTAACTGTGAGTAAACAAAAACTATTTTTGTACTAAACTGAATTGTTTGAAACTTTTGTCAAAATGACTTGATTCAGCGTTAAATCACTCGAACGATGTGACACGACGACGTGCGGTTAAATACTTGATTAATAAGTAGAAATTAAAATTAATATGTATATATCTAAAAAAAAACCCAAAAGATCCTTAAAATAAGTATCTTTTTATTCAAGGCCTAAAAAGCTGGTTTATTGTTCCTAAAGGTCAGTTAAATGCGAGACAATTGTTTTTGATTTTAATGGTCAGCGAATTTATTTGATTTTTCGGTTATCATCTAACTCCATTGATCATAATGACCCTTTTTAGATGCTATAAAAACAGCATGGTAAAACGAATCATCGGACACAGGACGAGGAAAAGGACCAAGAAGCAACTCAAGAAGCATCTATTCCATTCTAGTCACGAGGCACTCCGAACAATCTATTGACTTTATCAAAATTCAAAGTCCCAAACTTTAGAGACATTAGGGTCATCCTAACTGCACCTCATCGTCACTCTTCTTCTTTCGATATTCTTTCTTCTTTTTGCCAGGAAAGCAAACATTGTCTGTTTGTTATTCATAGTCTCACAAACATGTTTCAATAAAAATCATCTTTGTTATTTATTAACAACGGGTTTTCTCTATTCTTTCAAGTGCTAGACAATATGGCCACTCATATTACCTGACCATAAAAAGAATATCCGGTTGAATTGTATCAACACCCTTCGTGGATCTTTTAAACACAGCGTGGGCACGGAAGAACTAGACAAAGCAAACAATCGGAAACAAATGTAGTAGTCACAAACACAACGGCCACAACAAGTACTGTGACTAGTAGTCTGTTGTGAGACCGAAACTTACCTGCATCATGGACTCTCCCAGCACTATATTACTATTGAGATAACATTCTCAAGGAGCAGTTTCGTAATTTCGTATTAGCAGGAGTACTAGTAGTAGCAGCCGTGTACGACTACCAATATTGGACACCACCGGATAGTAAGCTCCGCTTACCTTTACAATATTCTTTGTAACCTTTTGTTAATATATCTTTCTTACCTCTAATCTGTGTTCCGTGTTTTCCTTCCGTGATCCAAACCTCGGGTCCACATCAGTGGCGTCAGAAGGATTCAAGAAACGCAGTCATGTCGAAAACCCCAATGCCTTACCAGTCCCACATCAATAGCAACAGAAAGATTCGGGAATTTCGTTCTCACCACATCAAGTATCGACAGATGACCTGCTTAATCACACAGCAGTGTGGGACGAGAAATTAAGCAGGCATTACAACATCAACGATCGAAACGCAACACCCAATGACTACATGCAAAATAATATTCCGGTTACCAACATCAGCGACGAACTAGCGATTCGACACCTACAGAATATTTGGGATTATTAAAGTCTGTCCAAACAATATAACGGTCAACCAAGTATCGAGAACGGTTGCTTACACACAAAAAAATCCAGTTTGTTTGCAAAACAAACTGACAAACTCAAGAGCCGAAGTACTACGTACGACTCCAGCTTTCGAAAAAACATTCACCAAAAACTGCGAAGGCAGCAAAATGATTTAACAAAAATATTTTTATGGAACTGAGTTAAATTTCAACAACTCTCGTGCATCTGAAGGATAATTTTTTCTTCCTTTCCCACACTTCTAAAAAAAAGTTGTCTACAATTACAACCCCCCCAGCGAAGAACAGAAAAAAACCTGCTTACTTGTAAACACTTATGCAAATGAACCTGTTGGATGCCAACCAAGAAATAATTTTTCTTTTTTTCTATTCCTTGCTGAAATTCTTTTTTTTGTGTGTGTGTGTGTGGCTAACAACAAAAAAATAATAAGTGTGGAGAAAATTTAAATGACAACATTAAATTTAACGGAACAACGGTATCTCGAAAAGAGCTAAACCAGTAAGTAGTTCAATTTAACTGTCTGTCCATTCATTTTGGGGTTTGTTTTTTTTTTGTTTTTTTTTTAAAACAAAAAGAAAATCTGTCTAGATTTTTTGTGTGCCTCTCCATGGTACACGGTTTTTTTTTCAAAGTTTTCAAAGCACCAATAATTGCTGTCATTTTTTTTTTTGCCTTATTCACCCCCTTTAGTCTACATATTATCAATCTTTATCTAAATATGGAAGAATTCCAAAAGATTATCGTCCAAATGCTAAAGGCCAACATGAATCAGCAACAAAAATTCGAAGAAAGACAGCAACAATTGCTTATGGAGTGAGATGAACAACAAATAGAATTCCAACAATTTACACTGCAGAAAACTGAACTACAGCAAAAGCAACTTGAAGAATTACTTGTAAATTCATTAAATGGCTCAAAAAAACTCTGAAAAACGATATTTTCCCAGAGTACAATCGATAACTCGATTGAAACATTTGAATACGTACCTGAGAACGATAAAACATTCGAGGCCTTTTACAGGCGCAATGAACATATTTTCAACGTAGACTGTGAACAATGGCCCAGTGAAAAAAAGTTGCGTCTACTATTAAGAAAACTGGGAAAACCCGAACATAATAGGTTCGTAGACTTCATATTACCCGAGAAAACCACAGACTTGGATTTTTCAGAGACTATTAAGCTCCTATCGGAACTATTCGGGCCTAACACAACCTTGTTCCACAAACGTTGGAAAAGCCTGAACACAGTCAAGGACAACCAACAAGATTTCCTAACGTTTGCAGCATCGGTGAACAAGCTCTGTAATGATTTCAAACTAGCCGAGCTGACTGCAAATGATTTCAAATGCTTAATATTCGCACAGGTTCTAATAGCAGCAGAAGACGCCGAAGAAGCTTGAAAACAAACAAGGATTGACTCACCAAAAATTGGCAGAGGACTGGTACGCCAACATAACGAGAAAACCCAAGAGTAAAACTTGGCAAGCTCAATCAGACGAGATAGTTAATAGGAATTTAAGGAAATATGTGACTGTTGATATTTTCAATAACTCCATAAAATTCCAGCTTGACTCGGGTTCTGATATCTCAATCATCAATTGGCGTACTTGGCGAAAATTAAACAAGCCGACCCTACTAAAGACGGATAAAACAGCAAAATCCGTAACTGGTGAGAATATTAACATCTTAGGCGAGGTAACCCTTACAGTAACACTAAATGGAGTTACCAAAAAGCTGAAAGCCTATGTACTACGAAATTCGGACAACTTGTTCGGAACAGATTGGATAGAAAATTTCAATCTATGGGATTGCTCAATGGGTACCTTTTGTCGCAAAATAGAAAGTACAACGTCCAATTCAGTAAATCTCAAAAAGGAACTCGAACAACGATTTCCCCAGGTTTTATCTGTCGGCCTTGGGAAATGCTCTAAATTAAAAGCTAAGCTCAAGGTGAAGGACGGTGCACAACTGGTATTCAAGAAGAAACAGAATGTCCCTTTCGCTGCTCTAGAGCAGATCAACAAAGAATTAGATAGACTTGAACAAGCAGGTATTCTGTCAAAAACAAATTTTTGCGAATGGGTAGCACCTACGGTCCATGTAAAAAAGAAGTCCAACCAAATACGAATATGCACAGATTTTTCCACAGGGTTTAACGATGCCTTGCAGGATCACCATTATCCTCTCCCAAGCTCTGAAGAAATTTTCGACAAACTAAATGGTGGAAAACTCTTCTCCAAAATTGATCTCTCAAACGCATACCTTCAGATAGAGGTGGATGAAGAAAGTTTCAAATTGCTTTATCAACACCTATATTGCTTTATCAGCACCTGTATCAATACCTTTAGAGGATTGTACAAAAACAACTGACTGGCTTTTGGGGTCAAGGTCGCGCCTGCAATTTTCCAGCAGGTCATGGACACTATGCTGGGCGACCTTGACTACGCTACAGCCTATTTGGATAATATACTGGTGACCATTAAAACTACGGAAGAGCACCGGAACCATATAATAAACGTATTCGAGAATTTACAAGAATACGGGTTTAAGGTTAGGAAGGCAAAGTGTGACTTTTTCTTACCAAAGATCAAATACTTAAGTCACATCATAGATATAGACGGTCGTCGGCCGGATCCAGAAAGAGTCAACGCGATCAGAAACATACCGGCCCCAGATAACGTTCAAGCCTTACAAACTTTCCTCGGCCGAGCTAACTTTTACCAAGGGTTCATTAAGAACATGCAGAAATTGAGAGGGCCTCTCAATGAACTCTTAAAAAGGGACAAACCATGGTTATAGACCCTTGAATGCCAAGAGTCATTCGAAAAGATCAAGAAAACCCTTATTTCGGATCTCTCCCTCACCCACTACGACCCTACCCTCGACATCATAGTCGCAAGTGATGCAAGCTCATACGGCATCGGTGCTTGCATTCTCCATAAATTGCCAGAAAAGCTGTGGCACACGCATCTAGATCCCTGATACCAGCTGAGAAGCAATATTCCCAAATAGAGAAACAGGCTCTTGGGATAATATTCGCTGTCACAAAGTTCCACAGATACCTACATCGAAGACGGTTCATAGTACAAACAGACCATGAACCCCTAATAACAATCTTTGGGTCCAAGAAAGGTCTGCCAGTCTATACTGCAAATAGATTACTTCGTTGGGGAACGATTCTCTTAAACTACAACTTCAAGATCGAGTTCCTAACATCTAAAAATATTTGCCACGCGGACAGCTAATCGCGACTCATTCCCAAAATTACGGAAGTTTTTGAAGACTCCATCATTGATACTCTAGGGACGCGAATAGCGAAATCAAAAACATGATCGCGAATACAGAGAACTCCCAGTGACTTTGGCTGACGTAAAAAGGGAGTCTCGAGAGGATGAATTCATGCAAGTTTTCTCCCTCTGTGATGATGTTCTACTGTATAATGACCGTGTAGTGATTCCAAACAGCCTACAAAGAGAAATCCTCAGGGATTTTCACATGGGACATCCGGGGAAGAACCGTACGAAAAGCCCCATGCACTGTTATGTATATTGACTAAACATGGACAGGGACATAGCAGGCATGATAGAATCTTGCGAGGAACGCTCGCCTGCAGAAACAATATCCGCAAGAAGTCAAGTCCGTCTTCGATAGACTCATTCCACGGCAAGCGAAGTTCAAGAAAACCGTCTCGCCCCATAAGAAATATTTCTATCCTGGCGATAAAGTCCTTTTCAATGCCTACAAAAACAACATTACATTCTGCGAAGTAGGCACCATCAAACAAGGAATTGACGAACTGGTCTATATTGTCCAGGGACCGAAAAACACCCACAAACGCCATATGAACCAGGTCAGGAAATGCCGTTTGAATGAAACGGAGGAATCACTACAAAATACCTACGAAGAGCCGATCGACGTACTATTCGATCACTTCGATCTCGATACGCCCCAAGTCTCTCCAGAAGTACGACGCTCGAGAAGAAAAAGAAAATTTACGCAACTAATCGACGTAAATCCCAAGAGGAAGAATTATTAACAGTTTCTTTTTCCTTTTTCCAAAAAAAAGAAAACTCTTGGAAGGGGGGCTGTTGTGAGACCGAAACTTACCTGCATCATGGACTCTTCCAGCAGTATATTACTATGTGAGATAACACTCTGAGAGTATAGTATCGTAATACCGTCGTATTAGCAGGAGTACTAGTAGTACGCAGCCGTGTACGACTACCAATATTGGACCCCACCGGAGAGTAAACTCCGCTTACCTTTACACTATCCTTTGTAACTTTTTGTTAATATATCTTTCTTACCTCTAATCCGTGTTCCGTATTTTCCTTCCGTGATCCCAACCTTGGGTCCACATCATAGTCATACCACATTGGGCACCATGGCTAGCACAGGACCACAGGAACAAACACAAGTCATTTTCTTTTGGTTTTTTATCAACAGTGAAAATTTGTTGACTGCTGCCACTGTCAAATGGACAACACTTTTTATTCTTCTCTACTTCTTTTTCTTTTACTTTTTTCTTAAATTTCGCCAAAATGAGTTTTTAGTCCAAGGGGAGACAACTTAAAACAAAGAGAAACTCCTTCAATTATTTAAGCAATTACAGGCAATATTTTACAAGGTCGGTTGGGGAGTAATTCATCCAACTTGTACCATGTTTCCCAATAATATTTGTATCCAATAATTTAGAAAGGAGGCGAATACTGTCAAGTATATTTTCTTGTCCAAGAAATGTTATGGAAGAGCGAATACTCTGACGACCTTTTTATTTAATCAGACCAAGGATTCTTGCCTGCACATACTATTTCGAAAAGAAAAGACTACATTAATCAAAGTGCACGGGAAATAAAAGAAAAGAAAATGTTTGAGAAAAAGAAATCTATGCATTTAATAGAGATCATCAACCAATTACACACCATAGAAAAATGGTGAGTGAGGAATATATCTTCCTAGAACTCAAATTTGTTGAGCACAATAAAAAATGTTCAAATACTCAAAGTAGATATGTTTTGAATATGTAAATCGTTCAACATCGCTCATCCATTGATGAGAGAAAAACAAAAAAAACGATTAAATGCATACATCAAAAAATTGATAGAAAAGATAATCGTTAAAAAGTTGAAAAGCTCCGTTCTTCAATTTACAACCTCTTTTCTACCTTATTCTATGTTAAAGAACAACGTTATGTTTAACATTCAAATAAGGAAGAAAAGAAAACAGAAAAACAGCACAGAAAAACTGGTAAAGTGCTAAATTGGAAGAATTCTTTTCAACAAAGTACACAATTTATTGAATTGTAATAACTAGGACTTAACTCTCCAGATTTAAATCTCTTTCTTTTTCTTCTTTAAATCGCGTACGCGCTTTGATTTAAGGCGTAGTATGAACAAGAAATGCCGGTGAGAAAGCCGACTTTTATTATAGAGCATTAACGATAAACGTTTAGATTGCGTCAATGCTATAAAAAATATTCATGTAATCATCATTTGTGCAGGACTTTATGCGTTCATTTGTTTATACGTGTGGGAGCTTTATTTTCTTGAAGAAGAATAAATCAAACATTTTCTGTCATAGATAGAAATGTCTCTTTCTATAACTTAATGTTGAGTTTATTTAAAGTTATAACATTGTAAATAAAAGACGACATAGACCACTCGACGAAATTCTCGAATATTTCATCTTTTTTTGGAGAAATAAAGAAAATTGGTCAAATAGAGTTTCTAATAAAATGGTATTTTCTTCTTTATTCCAAAAACACTCAAAACCTCGGATTGCTTTTTAAATAGAGAGTCAGTGAAATTCTTCAACATATAATCACACAGGATAAAATTTTAACATAAAATCAGAATTTTTAAAGATGTCATTTTTCGAAAAGATCACGATATGAATGTATTAAAATTTATAGTTCTTCCTCTGATATTCCTTTTCAAAGATACCACTCAAAGTTTTCTCCAAACCATAGAAAGGCAATACCTTTCAATCAGCGGCCAGTCTACTGTCTTTTAAACGTATTTAATATAAGTAAGTAAAGTTGGTGACCGTAGTCAAGGGCGACCGGAAGGCTCCCTTTCCAATAGCTACTACATCGAGGTGTATGGAGAGGGCGCTACTCCTTTCCCTGGATTGCTCCACTTTACTCTCGATACGAACCTTATAATGCTGAGTGTTAAGCAAGGGGATATCAATTCCATTTTTTTTAAAAGTCTTTGGTATGACCCAACCTGGGATTGAATCCCGGTCTCCCAGATCATTGGCGAAAGCTAAACCATTAAGATCACCAGTCTAATAAGGCATCAATTTTACCCGATCAACTTTGGGCTTTACGAGAATATTAAATTTTTCCTCTGGGGTCGGGTGCCAAGTTATCAACAACAGGTTCTTTAACTGCTGCAGCTTGCATAAGGGGGATTCTTCAAAGCTAACTTATAAGTCCAACACATCCCATAAATGGTCAATAAGATTGATATCTAGGTGGTCAAGGAAACACAGTTAAGTATTAGTCTTCCTTATATCATCTTTGTGCAATTCTCGCATTGTTACGGGATACTTTTTAATACTAAAAGATGACTGTTGTCTTTAGGAGTATACCTGATTGTCAATGATCTTGAATACAAGGCTCGTAAATGATAAGATACAGCGTTTCCTATTAAAATAGTATCGAAACGATCCCATTGTCCCCAGAGCTTTATGTGCTGGTATACGAAACTACATCTGGTGGTGAAACTCCCGTTTTGGAATTCTTGAAAGTATAAATTTGCCTCTTTGTTGACATTATCACTAAATCAACTATGACCTAGAATTGAACCCATTTATTGATCAAATAAAGTTGTTAGAGATAAAGCTTTGAACTAAATTGATTTGGCTCTTAAAATATTGATATTGCATCTAAGTGTTTGAAATGATTGTGACGATACATCTTTGTATTTTATGTAATTGGCTACCATAATTGTTAAATTATTTAATTGTTGATTATTTTATAACCGTTGACGTGCTAAATCTGATCTTCGGTAAGATAAAAACTGAATTCATCAGTCCATATTATCTTTTATCATCGACCTTCCAATCGGTTTTGAAAGAGATTTTCTTGCGCTTCAGTAAACAAATCTTCATCATCAATAGTTTGTTCAAAATTCTACAAGCGTTCAGGCCAAGATACTTTTTTGGAATGCAATTCACAAGAGCGTATTTGTTATAAGGAATGGTTTGCTAAGTATTTCTCTGTTTATTAGACTTTTAGTTACTTGTATTGGCTGCTCTGTGTTTGTCCCTTTTGCAAAATCTCCCTCGACTGTATATCGACTAGGCATCTTCAAAACAACAGATTTTGATATCTATAGCAGCTTGCAATTTTCATTATGACTTGTTTAAAAGATTCACTCTTTGAACATCAGAGAATTGTTTGAATATAGTTGCTTGGTTGGTTTCTATGATTAATGGCACATCAACCTTCGTGGATAATTCAGTGCCAAATCCATCCTTGCAGAAGAACATCTGTATACTATTTAACCAATTACGAGGAGGGAGGGTCAGTGTATTCATACTTTTTGAGCAGATTGTTTGCATATTGAATATTATCATATAATAGTCGATGATACAGAACAATTAGCTACTTAACTCTTAAATTTGTCAAGTTTTGATGAATATTTCAGTGAATTAATTATTAAAAATGGAAATGTTTTGTAAATTCAATAAAAGCAATTTCAAACTTTTGCAAGATACACTGTGTTACTATAAATTCCTTTTTTCACTTTGTCTTGAAGCTAATTTCAGCTAGAATCGTCTCTATGTTGACTTGCATCAATACATCTCAATCAACCACTGCTTCATCTTTAAAGTGACAGGAACTCACCACAACTAAAATGAATCACCTAAGAAACCGTGCCGTTTTGGAAATACTCTTAATTTTCCGGCTTTTATAAAATATCATTTAAATCTTTCTTTTAGCTTGGATTACATGCATATATACCCTCTACCACAGACATGTGTTGCGAGACAGTGGATGTTATTCTGACCACTGACGGACTCTGTCACTGCTGCAGTAAAAAAGAGAGTATATATATATATATATATAGAGAGAGAGAGATACCACTGGTGCAAATTGTTCAGAACGAGAAATGAAGATTCTTGTATATTGGCAGAGAAAGAGCGTATCTACTGTTATTTACGATATGGAAAAATAGTGCTTTTTAGCTGAAAATATCCTCTGTCTGGTGTAACTGATGTTTCCATAGAAATGAAGAAGAGGCTTTACTTCCGGAGCGCTCCTTCTTTATTTTAGAGAGTGAACCAATAAGTTCATAAACGGATATGCAGTTATTGGCCGAATCTTAATCTAAAATTTTCAGTCCTTTCTTGACGATGTGATTTGATACTTACCTCAGAATTAATTGAGTGGAAAGAAGATTATGTTGAGAAATAAATTTGGAAGTGAAAAATGCATTTTCATCATTAATCTACAAACCTACTGATATATATATATATATATATATATATATATATATATATATATATATATATATATATATATATTGTTTTGTTGAGCAAAATAGTATGATGGAGAGGCTCGTTACCACAACACATATTTGAGGAAATAAGCATTCTGTCTCCAAAACCTCTAATAAAATCTTTTTATTTTTATGTTTGGTTTCTAAAAACTTGACATTCTTGTGAAATACAAACTGACTAAACAAACAGTTCATCCCTTTTGATTAAACCATCTGTTTCCTTTTCTTTTTTCACTTTTATTTATCTTTTATCTCTCTCTCTCTCTCTCTCTCTCTCTCTCTCTCTCTCTCTCTCTCTCTATTCATCACTTCTTGGTATAAACTTACATCTCTTTCTCCCTTTCTTTCTTTCTCTTTCTAGATCAATGTCTATAAATTCCTTTTGACGCCATTTGTTGTTCTTTTATCTTTCAAACACATTTCAACAACCCATTTTTCCCCGTCATTTTTTTCTCCTTTTGCAGCTCAAATTCTTCCAATGACTGAAATTATTGGAAAGAATTCCGCAAAATTTGGCAAGAATAAAACAATTTGGGATTCTTTCCAAAAGCGAAAAGACTGAGTGATATGCAAAGAATGGTGAAATGATAAGAATAATAATTGGGAAATTCAATTATATATTCGACTTTAATAAAAATCCGGGTAAACAGGTCTCCAAGTACATGCATTTACCTAAAAATTGACAATATCAGAGCAAAATGTAAGAACACACATACACAGTTAATATTTTGCATACTCCCAATGTGTTTGTGAAATTTGAATATTTTCATTAAAAGATTTTTTCCTGGCTCAAACTAACATATAAAGAAAAAAGTGGAGAATATATATAAAGGAAAAAACGAAATTTCATTAAAATATTTGTATTTTAATCATAAAAAGGCATATTTAAAATTATTCATTATCTTTAAGAGAATAGAAATGAACAAAACAGGAATAGATTAGAGTTTTATCATTTACATTATAAAGTTACTCATCCCCTTTAAAAAGAATTTACACAAGATAAGTAAACTTTGTGCAATGTCGTACGCTTCATGATTGGAATTTGAGAGTAGCATTTGCAACCTTCTTCATTTCTTATAAAATGAAAAGCATTCACCATGTTTAAGATTAAATAACTTTCTGAGGATATTAGATTAAAGATTTACTTTTGAAAAGTTTTCAACTCAAAGAATATTGTCCCAGCCGAAGTCCCCGTGCAGTAATGGCTAAAGTGCTGAACTGTGGCAGTAAAGTGTGTGAGTTCGAACTTGTGTCACGTTATTGCTTTCACTTTTGGACAAATACTCTTGGGAAAGGTATAAACTACCTTATCACCCTCTCATTTTCTGGTTAAATAGAATCACTGCCATTCTACTAAATGGATGGCTTTGGCATTAAATAACCCACATAGGTTAATATACAGTAAACCAAAGAAACGAAACAGTCTAGTATGGTCGGAATATTTCCAGCCAGTAAGATTGGTACCCTGGTTAAAATGGATGGTGTCATGAAAAAATAACCGTATATTTAAATTCTGAAATAAAGCAACAAACAGTTTAGCAGAAAATCCGCCAAATTGTACCAAAAAAGGATTCGTTGAAAATTATGTCAATGTTTTTGAGTGGTGATGCCAGAGTCCAGACGTCAACCCAACTGAGTATTTGATAGGTGGAGAGCTAAAAATATAAGAAATAGTAATGAAGTTTTTCAGCTTCATATACCTGGAGAAATAGAAAATAAAGATAGTCGGCATTTGGTTATAAAAAAGTAGAAGAATTTACTTTGTGATCGTTAATAAATACTTTGTGTTGAATAATTTTAAATTTTGTGATAGATTTACAAAAATACTCTTTAAAAAATGGGATATCTAAAAAAATTCATATATTGTTTCTTTCACATTTTTTTCCTTATATGCTGATTTGATTTCAGAAAAAAGGATTATTTTAATGAAAATATGTTTAAAGTCACGCACCTTGTTTGGGTGAATAATATCTGTGATAGAGCTATTATATGATAATAAATAAGTATATATTAGTTTTTTTTAGATATATTTTATAGCATGGATGCTTATCTGCGATCACTGGTTTTATGCCATCTTTATACGACAATCATTCAATAGAGAAAAAAATATTTTGGAGAAATCGAATTAATCGAAAAATACAGTCAAAAGAATGCTTAAATAGGATTGCATTTAACTGTGTGTGTGTGTGTGTGTGTGTGTGTGTGTGTGTGTGTGTGTGTGTGTGTGTGTGTGTGTGTGTGTTGGTTGGTTATATTTGCGTATTATTACGAGTGGTCGTATATAAGATTGTTAGTATGTGTGTATGTATGATGATACAAGCGTCGCGCGGCAAATTTGGTTGTCTCCGGAATAAATGTGTAGCGATGTGTAGCGGAAGTCGCGAGACAGACGAGGATTTGGCCGAACAAAAACCAATTTTTGTGTGTAGTGATGATTTTAACTGAGGAACAAATTTATCCTCATCATTGCATTGTGAAGAAATGAAGTTTTTTGAATTGACATGTAAGTATAAAAGACGAAAAGAGATGCTAGATCTAAAACGTAAGAATGATAGGTGAGGTGGGAATATCGTGGTGTTAAGAGACATAGTTATATACTATAGAGTATTATTCAATATGTTGGAATGTGTTTGGTGTTAAATTGCAATAATAGTTTGTATTAGTTGTCTATGTTGTGTTAAAGTTATAATACATTTACGTTTGTGTAATTTACGATGGTATATACGTAAGGAATATGGTAAATATACTGTATTAAGATGTACTTCTAACAACCATGAAATTATGGCTAACATTATATCAGCAGGTGGTGAAGGTGTTTGGAGATGGATATAAAAGTTCAGTGGAGGAAAATAGTATTTACGGTGCGTCGGGTGTGTTGTGGGGTTATTCGTGAAAGAGTAGAGGGTAGTGATAGAGGTGGTACTGATATGGGGGATGGTGGTGGTGGGGATAGATTATGTGTATGGATCGAAATGTGAAAGTAGATGTTTGTACTCATGGCGGCATTTGGATAATATTTCTGATTTTTGTTTAGCAGGGTGTTTAATGATGAGTGAGAGATAATTGAGAGTTTCTCTTGGAGGCAAAAAAGACATTTTTTCATGTCTTGCTGTAGATGTTTGCTATTTTTTGGTTTGCCTTTATGGTGAATTTAAATCCCAGAAATTTTAGTGCGTTGGATATCTTATTTCAGTAGCAATTCAATTTTGGTCCATTTTGGTTTCTAATGATTACGCCGTTGTCTCTGCATTGTCCCATATCTGTATATTTATTATATCGGATAGTTGAGAAAGTGTCAGGGTACTAACTAGCTCGCATACGTCTGACCGTCAAAGCTACTCATGGCGATATCAAATAGTTTGTTGCTTACTTTTTATCCATTATTTGTTTTATGGAAGAAAAGTGATTTGCAGCTGCGTTTGATTATCCTGATATCCTCTCGTGAGACGTGCACGTGCAGGGCTGCAAATTCTAGGGTTCTATCAAGTGTGTATTCGGTGATGGAAGGGTAGTAGTCTGTGTATTCGGTGATGGAAGGATAGTAGTCTGTGTATTCGGTGATGGAAGGATAGTAATCTGTGTATTCGGTGATGGAAGGGTAGTAGTCTGTGTATTCGTCGATGGAAGGGTAGTAGTCAGTGTATTCGGTGATGGAAGGATAGTAGTCTGTGTATTCGGTGATGGAAGGATAGTAGTCTGTGTATTCGGTGATGGAAGGATAGTAATCTGTGTATTCGGTGATGGAAGGATAGTAATCTGTGTATTCGGTGATGGAAGGATAGTAATCTGTGTATTCGGTGATGGAAGGGTAGTAATCTGTGTATTTGGTGATGAAAGGATAGTAATCTGTGTATTCGGTGATGGAAGGATAGTAATCTGTGTATTCGGTGATGGAAGGATAGTAGTCTGTGTATTCGGCGATGGAAGGATAGTAGTCTGTCTATTCGGTGATGGAAGGATAGTAGTCTGTGTATTCGGTGATCGAAGGATAGTAGTCTGTGTATTCGGTGATGGAAGGATAATAATCTGTGTTTTCGGTGATGGAAGGATAGTAGTCTGTGTATTCGGTGATGGAAGGATAGTAGTCTGTGTATTCGGTGATGGAAGGATAGTAGTCTGTGTATTCGGTGATGGAAGGATTGTAGTCTGTGTATTCGGTGATGGATGTATAGTAGTCTGTGTATTCGGTGATGGAAGGATAGTAGTCTGTGTATTCGGTGATGGAAGGATAGTAATCTGTGTATTCGGTGATGGAAGGGTAGTAGTCTGTGTATTCGGTGATGGAAGGATAGTAATCTGTGTATTCGGTGATGGAAGGATAGTAGTCTGTGTATTCGATGATGGAAGGATAGTAGTCTGTGTATTCGGTGATGGAAGGATAGTAGTCTGTGTATTCGGTGATGGAAGGATTGTAGTCTGTGTATTCGGTGATGGATGTATAGTAGTCTGTGTATTCGGTGATGGAAGGATAGTAGTCTGTGTATTCGGTGATGGATGCATAGTAGTCTGTGTATTCGGTGATGGAAGGATAGTAGTCTGTGTATTCGGTGATGGAAGGATAGTAGTCTGTGTATTCGGTGATGGATGTATAGTAGTCTGTGTATTCGGTGATGGAAGGATAGTAGTCTGTGTATTCGGTGATGGAAGGATTGTAGTCTGTGTATTCGGTGATGGAAGGATAGTAGTCTATGTATTCGGTTATGGAAGGATAGTAGTCTGTGTATTCGGTGATGGAAGGATAGTAGTCTGTGTATTCGGTGATGGAAGGATAGTAGTCTGTGATGTCGAATTGGATTAATGTTTTATTATTTTTGTTAGTTATAGCAGCGAACCAGATAAGGACGGTTTTGTTGTTCTTCCACTGGTTGAGCTGTAGTTTTTCCTCGAGCGGCATGTTTATATTATCCAGTATATCTTTGCTAATTTTTCAGCTTTCGGATTTGATGGGGTTAATTAATCGATATGATGGATTGGTTTTAAAATTCAGTTTGTGATCTTTGATAGACATAAGAGCTGGCTGTTTGACTACACAATTTATTTTGTAGTCATTGTTTAAGTTTGTGGCTATTTCTTTGGCCTCATAGTGGAAACAACATTTCGAAAATCTACTAGGAAACCCACCGAAAGTTCCCCATGAACCAATCACCAGAATTATTAGTAAGCAATTGGACATTAAACAAGGACCGTTCACGCAAGAAGAACTCGACTCTGTTCTTAAAAAGATTAAAGATAGGAAAGCTGCAGGGCTTGACGAGATTCCCCCAAAAGTATGGAAGACCAGACGATTCGACGACATACTGCTCCGACACTGCAACGCAGTCTATTATCAAAATCCGATAGGCAGAGGGGTGAAGGGATGCATCCTTCCCTTCCCTAAAAAGGGTGACCTCGGATTAGCAAAGAACTACCAAGGTATAACATTTACATCCATAGCAGCAAAAATATACAATGCCCTACTAAGAAACCGCATAGAACCCAAAATCGAAAACATCCTTAGGAAGAAGCAAAATGGCTTCCGAAGAAATAGATCCACGACCTCACAAATATTGATCATCCGTAGAATCCTTGAAGGCGTACGGACAAAAAACTTACAGGCGACATTACTATTTGTCGTCTTTACCAAGGCCTTCGATTCCATTCACAGAGGAAAGATGGAACAAATCCTACTAGCATACGGCCTACCAAAAGAAACCGTAGCAGCAATAACGATTCTCTACAAAAACACAAAAGTGAAAGTACGTTCACCGGATGGAGACACAGAATAGTTCGACATTGTAGCAGGAGTACTACAAGGGGACACGCTAGCCCCATAGCTCTTTATCATCAGCCAAGACTACGTGCTTAGAACATCGATCGATAAAATCAGAGAAAACGGCTTCGAACTGACAAAGAAAAGAAGCAGAACGTACCCCGCAAAATCAATTACCGACGCCGACTACGCCGATGACAAAGCGATACTGGCAAATACGCCCAACCAAGCCGAAACAATACGGCATAGTTTGGAACGAGCCGCAGCAGGCATTGGACTCCATGTCAATGCACACAAAACTGAATATATGTGCTTTAATCAAGTAGGCGACATTTCTACACTAGATTGAACCTCTCTGAAACTGGTAAACAAATTCACCTACCGAGGAAGCAGTGTCTCATCAACCGAAAATGACATCGAGACGCAGCTATCGAAGGCATGGACGGCTATCGATAAGCTATCGATCATATGAAAATCAAACCTGACTGATAAAATGAAACGCAGTTTCTTCCAGGCGGCGGTCGTGTCGATACTGCTGTATGGATGCACCACTTGGTCACTAACAAAACGGCTGGAGAAGAAGCTAGACGGCAATTACACAAGAATGTTGCGAGCAATATTGAATTAGTCCTGGCGGCAACACCCCACAAAGCACCAACTATACGTGTAATATTTTGACCTTCGACCCGGCCCAAAAATACTATTCCAAGGAAGTGACACATTCCAATGGCCAGTAATCGAAAGAGATCGCGTGGGCGGATTAAGGCTTATGATATGGGACAAGGTGAAGGTCCCATTGTGCCACTAACAGTGATGCACCGGAAGAGAGTAACCTCTGAACTGCATGACAGTTATTTCCGCTTGATGACGATTAAACATTCGATTTCAAAGATCCAGTAGGCAATCGTGTGGGCGTTGAATTATTATTTAACTCAGTTGAGTTTGGGGTGCGAAAGCAGTTGCCAGCAGAATTCCAGACAGTAGAGACCAGATGTGGTAGGGAAGGCCACACCCGACCGAGGGGACCCTCGGAAAAGCCCCGGTGGAGTGGACCCCAAGACCTCTGGTTGAGCATCTAAGAGAATAAGAAAGACACAACGTGACGGTCATAACAGTGGGGTCAAAATATGAAGTTTATGTTCGGTCTCCAGCACCCTCTCACATGCAAACCCTTGAACAACCCTTTCGAACCCTTGCAATAAAGTGAGAGGTAAAAATATTGTTAAAGAAGTCTTCCTGTGTCTTTATCCTGCGTCGTTTCTTCCTGTGTCTTCCTATTGAGTCTTTCTGCGTGCGTCTTTATTATTGAGTCGTTATGATACGGTAAATGAGTATATAACATACGGCCACCTGCCTCCCATCACGAAAACTATCCAAGTTAGACGAACCGGACACGCAGGACACTGCTGGAGAAGCAGAGACGAGCTCATAAGGGATGTACTCCTATGGACCCCCATATATGGCCGAACTAAAGCAGGACGACCAGCTAGAACATACATACAGCAGCTATGTGAGGATACGGAATGTAGCCCTGAAGACCTGCCAGAGGCGATGAACGATAGGGAAAAGTGGCGAGAGAGGGTTAGGGATATCCCATCTAGCGGCACGACATGATGATGATGATGATGATCTTTGGCCTCCTTGTTTATGTAATTCCTTGTGGTTTCAGGTGCTTTTTTTGTATATATGCGTTACGTTGATTGTTGTCAGGTTTTTGTAGTTTGTGAGACTGTTAGAATATAAATTATTTTTTTGTTTTTATTTCGTGAATATAATTTTTTTAGTTGAGTATCTTTTAGTGCCATTTATGATTTTTTTTCCTGAAAATTATCCAGGAGTTTGTTGATTTTATGTTTTCGACCCTATCTATTAGATCATTTTCAAAGGATTGCATATCCTTACATATTCATGGGCATTTTTTTTTTATTTCAGGTTGACGCAATCCTATGTAAACATTCTTTTGACTGTATTTTTTTTCTTTTCGATTTCTCCAAAATCTTCCTTTCTCTTCCTGATGATTTTCGTATAAAGACGGCATGAAACCACTGGTCGAAATTAACGTCCATGCTATCAAATACATATAAAAACTAATATATTTTATTATGTTTGGTAAATGTTTATTATATATATATATATATATATATATATACATGGAAAAACATAAGGGAAAAACGATACACGAGTAATTCTTTAATGAGGTTTAAATTAAAAAATAATGACAAAGATGGAGAGAAAACTTTGATTTCCAAAATGATCTTCACAACCGAATGATTTAGTGACCGTAAATGAAGGCTATGTCTACATGAGATTAACATATACACGAGTCGACACCGTATTTGTTCATATATGTGTATATTATTTGGTTTTTGCATTATGTATAATGTGCACACACACACACACACACACACACACACACACACACCCATATATATATATATATATATATATATATACATAGATAGATACTTATTAAGCTTTATTAAGACTAGAGCAAACCCAAATAGACAAAAAATAACAGAAGAAAAAGTATCTTGCCAATCTTACGAATATGAAGGACTTTCTTCTGTTCCAACATATAAACAAATATATATATATATATATATATATATATATATATATATATATGTGTGTGTGTGTGTGTGTGTGTGTGTGTGTGTGTGTGTGTGTGTGTGTGTGACAATGATAGGAGATCGAGTGAGGGTAAAAGTTTTGTATTAGTTGTTGTCAATATAATCAGTGTAATGTTCAATCATTCGACTTCTTTTTCCCGCCATTTCCTCCTCCTTATTACGTTTCTCTATTTTCTCGAGTGTCTACCAGTTCTTGAAATCATTGATACAAAATCTCCCACACGTCATATAAAAGTAACATGGAGTTAGATAGACATCAAAATATATGAAACCTATTTATTATTATTATTTCGATTTTTACACATAGACATATAACGCTCTACTTTCAAATAAAAATAAGTTACAATCGTATATAAATGCAAATGAACAAAGCAGTTTACAGATTTTTTTTACATAACACAATAAAACTGATTTGAAAACTGATGTAAAAATGAGCTTTCAACCTTTGAAAATAAATCCAATAAAAACGTTTTGGCAAAAATTGACAATTCCGTTTTTTTATCAGTCGATAAAGACGTAAAATGAAAACTTTCCCCCATAAAAAGTATTATCAAAGTAGTAACTGACACTAATTGATTATCGATTATTCATTCAGAAAATCAATGACATATCAATAAGAGCAGATTGGGGAGATTTTGATTGACATATCTGCATTACAAGATAGCTCTTAACAAATATTCACAGACAGTCAAACACTGACAGGAGCTCATCATCCCTTAAATAAATGACAAATATTGTCAGATTGCTCCAAATTAATTTCTATGTTTCAATTATGTATATCCGAATACTCTCGGCAAGACTGATGGTCAAAAAGAATGGGGCAACAGTTTCTGTCGGGAAACTTATTAAAGAAATCGAAAGAAAATTACTGAAATGGTTATCTATACATTTCAGTGATTTGTAATTTCCTTTCTTTGCTTTTTGGCTGATTTGTCAAAATTCTCTCTGTTTATATATAATCATATTTGACAGTATTTTTGTTGATTTATAAAAATTGAATAAAACTTAATATATTTGAAGTAGACTTTTTTTTTCCTTATTGAACCTCAATATTGAAGTGAGGGATTATAGCATTGCATATATATGATTGATTTATTTTTTGTTTAGACTAACATTTTTTATTAGCTTTATAACTATACCAAGTAAGCAATTCATTTAGTAGGTAGAAGTTCTGACTATAAATATGACTAGATCTTCATATCAGCCATTCCTTCAGGAAATGTCAATATTATTTCCTTACTGAGTTATATTGAATAAAATTCGGTTGTAAATCACATATAAATAAATCCCAATGCATTAACTTCAAGGGATACCATTTATTTTTTATTTCCAAAGATTCTGATTTTTTTCAATGTGCATCGACAGTCAAACTGCATTGACCTGGCTTAATAGTATGAATAACTTTTTGTTAGATCAATTTAAGCAGCTTTCTTTATTTCGACTTGAACGTTGCAATTCCGCATAGATGGACTCTTCATCTCAAAGCTTTGTACTCATCTTTCGAAACATCTTCAATCGAGATTTAGTTTATGATATTATTTCCGCTTATGTCTTTCTAGTGTTTTTCAGGGGACCGGATGATTTCATCTCTAACTTAACTGGAGAAGATGCTGTAGATACAAATTTTATAAATATTTTTATGAGAAGGTCCAACATTTGTGTAGAGATTAAAAAGAACAGTTTTTGAAAGCATCCAGACTTTAAAATGGCCACAAATCTTTTGGATTGTTCAATCGTATGTCACAGATCCAGAAACCTTTTTTGTCGAAGCTCTTTCGCACGTGTGACGGAGAATATTCGGTCTAAATGTAATGACAAAATGAACAATTACGAGTCTTAATTACTGTTGGAAAAATTATGATGACTCATCTTAAAATCCAAAAAAGGATAATTTGCATATAATAGACATGTTTTATCAAATATTATTTGATAAACTTACCTATGTTTGGTCACGGTATATCGATACACAGAGTGGATCAAATTTATTATATCAGTGAATTGTTGTGTGAACAGCGTTCAACGGCTGGTTCTCCGAAAACATCTGGTAGAATTATATCAACGGACGATTATGAGATATTTTGTTGATTTGTTGATTGGACCATTGATAGGTTTTCCTTCTGGGATTATGTTATTCGTAGAATTTTTGTGGGTAAGAGGAATTAATTCCTTAAAAGAATACAGCTGTAAATCCAAGCGTTTGAATGTGTGTGTGTGTGTGTGTGTGTGTGTGTGTGTGTGTGTGTGTGTGTGTGTGTGTGTGTGTAAAAGCTTTCTAAACAAACAGAACGCATAAAATGTACACTCGTGGCATTGTCGAGGGCTTGCGAATGTTAACAATCATTTGTTACTTGAGAGACGATTCCATGACACTGCGTAAATGTTATTGTTCATAATCTCCAAACTGAAAAAATGGATTTTAACAGATCTAACCAGAAAAATTGATGCGTGTATAATTTTAAGATTTTTTTCCGTTACTAGAGTTTCAACTTAATAATTTATATTAGTTAAAACGTTCGAACTATTGATTGTTATACTCACAAGGTTTCGGCAGCTATAACCTCCAACCTGTTTCAAACATCTTCTATCAAAATTGCTAACCGTATTCTTTATTCAATATACGGATTCAGATTGCTCTCATTCAATGGTCTGTACTTTAGAAAATCTCGAATCGTTTAATTTGTCTCCTAAGTTATTTCACTCTTGTAATGTTTTGTTTTTTGTTTGTTTTTTCGTTGAATCTAGGCCACTGAAATAGTAAGAAGTATGAGAAACAGGGTACAATTATTTCCTAAATATTCAACAACTGGGTGATACATGTCAGTAAAGCAGAAACCATGTTCGACTAATTGTGAATAGGAGTAAAAGACGCAAGTACGTTAAATGTTGGTATCGCTATAAATCCAGTGCAGAAGCCTATGAAACAACCCACACGTCAGGTTTTGTTGGTTTGGCCGTTTGTCTAGTGGTGTGGACCCCATTGTTTCTTTTCACACCCCTTCGTGTGGGCATATTTCACAGGTTGTACAAAAATAAAACCAAACAACAAACAGAGGGTGAAAGGAAGAAACAGACAAAACGCGGATTCAGAACTGCAAAACGTAGGAAGGTGAAGTTGGAACTTTGTAACATTCTTTGTGTGTATGTTCATGGTTATCGCGAGAATTCAACGAAAATCCTACACAGCAACAAAAGATGCTGACTCATCTCTGCTCATCGTCTTCGCTGCTCTGTGTCTTCGTTCTTAACTCCAAACCGCTCTCCGACTATTCTGGACCCACGTCTTAGAGCCGACTGACCAGCTCCACGTCTTGGGCTTGAATCTCTGACACTCTGCTCCAGAGTCTCACTCCTAACTCCCAACGTCCTTCGTCCGATCTCGCAGGTTTTCATGAACTGAGCACTCCGGTAGCCGCTAACATATGTAAAAAAATTCATTCTCTTCCGCTGAGATGACATTGGCCCTAGGGTAAGATGCCCGGCTGACTTTTTGTCAGTCAGGTTTCGATTTTCGCTTGAAGCATCGCACGGGTCTTGGCCCACTGAAGAGTTGTGATACAATGACTATATATATATTAAAACACTGCTTCAAGAAGGTGCTGATATTATCAAGTCATTTTATCACACAAACTTTTATATACGATATTAAATACTAACAGCCAGACGACGATTACGTCATAATTCAAATATATATGAATGTGACGGTAAGTAGCTCACAAGACATAACATTTCTATTTACCAACCAATCAGAGACAACCTGGGATTAACGTCTAACATCTCTTTAGTGATTTACTTTGGCTAAATAAAAGGAAACTCAAATAATACAGTCGTTCAGTACTCGTTTATTTCCTTGCGAAAGATCATAAAACACATCCCTCTCTATATATTGTTAGCCCACCATGGATTTCACACTTACACACCATTTCGGAATTAGCGGAAATATTTTCATGAAAATAATCCAAACTTTGTAATTAAATAAAACACCATTTAGTCAAGAAAAATTAAGTACTGCAAAAGATAAATTTGCATAAGTTGCTAAATTGTTTGTGGGATTTGATTTGCTTGTTCACTAGTTGTAAAACTTATAGAACAACAGGTGAAAACCAAAGGTCATATTGACAACTTTGAATCATTACAAGACGATAAATGAAATCTTTTGATGTAAAGATCATTCATGTCAGAATGTGTGTGTGTGTGTGTGTGTGTGTGTGTGTGTGTGTGTGTGTGTGTGTGTGTGTGTGTGTGTGTGTGTGTGTGGCTGAAGTGTTTTGTGGAACTCAATTTGTGAAATCGATATGTCATTAGATATGTAGTTTACCACTAGTTTTAGAATCTTTCAAAGCAATAAAGTCCTAATCTCTTGCAGATGAAAATTATTGTCCACTGTTTATTTGGAAATTGAATTCGAAATGTGACAAATGTTCATTAAGTGAAAATACATGCCTCTTAGCACGCGAGATTGAACGTACAAAGAAAACTGTTGTTGTCATCCTTATTTCAGCTGTTTTATCAGACGGATGTAAATTTAGGCGGTTTCTCATAAATTATGGCCTTACTGAAGTGATTTAAAACGACATAAAAATATTGTCAAAACATTTTTTAAGTGCATAATTCATTTTTTTACTACTAACCTTATGTTAATTTCTTACAATTAAAAGCAAAATCATAATTTCATTTAAATTACACAAGACGTTTCAAGCTTCAAAAACGCCGAGCTTTTCTTTGAATTTCTGTCTGAAATATTCTTAATATGACGTTCCCTTTGTTTACACATTAATATTTACCACTAAATGAAATGCATCTTTATTGAAAAATAAATAGTTGTTGTTTAAATTGTTTTTCATTAAGCTACAAGTTTCTTGATTCTGTTTGTATGAGAATCTGTCTTCTTAATCCTAATGTTGATGATATTCCATTTCTGAGTGAATCAGAATAAAAACAGAGCCAGATAAAATTAACCAAGACTTTAACATGAAGCCACAATATTTCTACCAGTCGGGCAACGTTCTTAGCAAATAATCAAAGTCCATAAGCTGAAGCAATAACATTATTCAAGACCTATTACCGGTAAAATGCAACAGAATATGCTTGTCTGTTTCATAAAAGCGGACATTTCCAATTGACTGGGCCACAACAGGATATTAATGGGTTGTTGTTGTAAAAAGCATTTCACACCAGTATATATATACACACACACACACACACACACACACACACACACACACACACACACACATATATATATATATATATAATACTTCTACTTCAATGTTCAAAGATGTCATGAAATTGAAGCATGCTATCAATTTCGGTGAGATGCTTTCAATGCAGTGAATATCGGTAGCAAGCCGAACAAGTAGAATTTAATGTCATTGAATTACAGAGACAGATTGACAACGGGGAAACTCGCAACTTTGTAAAGTGTCTAAAGTATATGGAGTGAGAGAAACGATGTTTTTGTTTCTCTCTCTCTCTCTCTCTCTCTATATATATATATATATATATATATATATCTTTCAAACGTAAACACATACACACACGCGCGCGCGCGCACACACACACACACTTTCTCCTCTTCTTTCTGTACCACACTCATACTTTCTCCTTAAATGTATTTCCTTTTCCCTCTCTTTTCTTTCTTCACTATCGCCTTCTTCTCAATCCCTTCACTTTTATACTCTCTTCCTCACTTTTTCTTTTTTCTGCATTGCTCTCACCATTTTTTCTCTTTTTCTTTCTTTCTCTTACTCTCTGAGTCGGATTGATATAAGTCCTTACTCTAACACACAGTGGTAATCAAGAATATTTGAAAGACCAAATCGCTCATTTAATGTGTTCTACACTATCTCACTCCACTACTACGGTAAGCATAGCAAATGATATCTATCTATCTATCTATCCCGGGGTGCACGCGCATGCGTGTTCTCTGACAAACGTGTGTTCTGGCTGACATGAGATTGCTAGATATCATATTTTTACTAACAAAAATAATCGATATATTTGTCCAGGTAAAAGCAAGGGTTTCCAATACAGATTTCAAATTGTTTTTTTTTTTCCTTTCCTTCTTTTTTGTCCGTATTGATATCTTATAGGTTTCCAGTTTGATCGATTTTGAATTTTGGTCATTTGATTTCAATTTCTTCTTGCTTTCCACTTGTGTCCCTTTTCTTCTTGCTTTCCACTTGTGTTCCAGCCTATTTTGCATTGAATTTTTCGAGGTGGGAGGGGCGTAAATTATTCAGTCTAATTTCAATGTTTTTACTTTCTTTCTTTCTCTCTCTCTCTCTTTTCTCTCTTTCATTCCCACTTTCATACTCCCTAATTCTCTCTTATTCTGCTATTTCATTCTCTTTCGTTCGCATTTCTCTCTCTCTAACCCCCCACATTCTCTCTCTCTCTCTCTCTCTCTCTCTCTCTCTCTATCTATCTATCTATCTATCTATCTATCTATCTCTTTTCCTCAATTTTTTCAATTCTGTTTCCTTTTCCTTAAATTCTTCTTTCCTGTTTTTTTCCTTCGCTGTTTGTTATTTTATTCTTTAATCATTTTCTCATTTTTTTTTCTTTTATTTCTTCCTTTCCTGCTTTTTACTTATTTATCTTTCTTTTTTCTTTTTCTACTTTCTTTTTCCTTTCTTTTTCTTTCTACTTTTCTTTTTTCTTTTTCTTTGAATCTTTCTTTTTCCTTTCTTTTTAGACTTTTTTTCTTTTTACCTTTCTTTTTTTCTGTCTTTGCTCTTTCTTTTTTTCTTTCTGGATTTTTTTCCCAAGATTTCTTTTTTTCTTCTTTCTTTTTGATTTCTTTTTTCTTTTCCTTCCTACTTTTTTCTTTCACTCTTTCTTTTTTCTTTCTTTATCTCTTTATTTTCTTTCTCTTTCCCTTTCTTTATTTTCTTTTTTTCTACCTCATTTTCTGTTTCTGATTGAATTATTCACTTTTCTTCACACTTAATTTCTGTTATTTCTTTTTCTTACCGCCCTTCGAAATAAATCTTCTTTCTTTCTTTCTCTCTTTCTTCGTTCTACCTCCTATTTTCTATTTCTCTTATTTCTTTCTCTCATCTTATCTTTTCTTTTCTGCTTCTTTCTTTCTTTCTTTTTCTCTTCATTTCCTGTTTTTTTCATGATATTGTCACCTAATCTTTTACTATATATGTTTCCACTCTTCAGGAATTTGCTTCAGGATCTCTTAAATTGCCTCATGTATGTATGAAACTAAAATTACCCACATAATAGACCCTCCCTGTTGTTTACTTCAAACGACCTTTCTTGATATCAGGATGTTGTTTTCAGGTAGAAAACCGTGCGGTGTTGTTTCTTGTCCAATGATGAAATTAAGTGAAGCTTTCACTCTATAAACACTGATATCAGTTTGTTCGGATTTCTTTGAAAATTTGATGCGAACGATGGTAAATTTCCTGGGGTCTGAGACCTGAGATTGTATCCGTAGAAAATATTTCTATTTCTGTTGAGGAAGATTAGACTTTGAAGAGATTCAAAGATTAAGTTTAAATCAGTAAACATTGAATATTTTCTTCGGCGACGATTCCGAAGTTATTTTTAAACGGATATTTGGAAGAAAATATTTTTTAGTATTTTTTTTCTATTTTTTAAATATTTCATTCCCTTCTTCACAGAAAGAATAATCATAAAACTGTCTGTTAAAAATTTTTTTCCGTGTCAAAACATAAAAAAACGACAACTTGAACGACTATTAGAGGCTCCATCAGATTGATTATATATCTATCTCGGAGATAGGTATCTTTAATTGCATTGAATATTTTTAATTGTATTGAATATTCTTAATTGCATGATGTCACATTTTTAATTAGTAGCATTTATAATTCAAACTCAGTAGTTTCGTTTGTTTGTATATTGCCAGGAAAAAATAACTAATTGATTTATTGATTGATTTTAATGGCATGTCAACTCGTCTAGTGTTATTTCATATCTTAACTTTCGGAAATCGGATTCATAATACTTGATATTTTCAAAAGGTTTTTTTTTTTTTCACAGTCCTTTTGAATTTTCAAAACAGATTTATTTGACCCATAAATATCATTCTAACTGGTAGTAAAATTCCCTCTCTGAGTAAATCAGGGAGTAATGACAATGAATGAGTACTCCATACTCCCTAAAGCTCTAGAAAAGGAGCTTCACTATCAATTACAGCTTAGTGTCATACCTAAGACACCTCCTCTGAAGAGGTACAGTAAGTGTATTCTAAATTCCGTCAACAGCGCACGGCCACTGGTTGATTTCCTTTGCGAAAAAAAATGTTCTTTCTTTCAACGTATCCTTTCAAAGGTGTGACCATACACAACACGATTCAGCAGAGTGAATAGGATTTTATCCAATAAAAAGTGTTTAGGTCGACAAGTCGAAGGCTGCCCAGGAATTAAATATCGGTTTCTATCAGTGGGATTCTTGTAAAAAATCTACTTTTTTTTATCACAGCTTTTATAAATCTCTGTCTTTTCGAAAATGTCTTTCTATATTGAACTAAGAGGAAAATAAAAGTTTAATAAACGATCTTTATTTTGGTTGTTGGCTTTATTTTTTGTTTTTGTTTTGGTTTTGTTTTGGTTTTTTTTTATGTTTGTTTCATTTTTAGTGAGGTATCAGATCAAGAATCTTTACTAGAGAAAAATAACCTGTATTGTCTTCAATTTTCTGCCTGTTTACCATTCCGGTGAACTCAATTTTGGAATCTTCTTTAAAACATGACGACATTTTCCATTTTGATGCAATCATATCTGCAGCTCAGTATTTTTCCTTGTCTCGACCCCACTAAGTAAACACTCCTACACACACCGGAAAATCTCACAAATAATCTCATAAATAATATGTGACTGATAATACTGAACTCGATTTTTGATATCAAGAAACAAAACACTTTTTTTTCATCAAATTTGATGGTGCTGATTCCGAAAATGAATTTATTCTTTATGTTTAGCAACGGTTTTTGCTGTATTGTAAATGTTTATTTTTGGAAAAAGATCAATTTACGATCTTGGCTGATCGCAAGATTTAGTTAATAAAGGTCATAGAAACCGATCAATTTTCAGGTAGGCCGAGCAATCTATTTCAGCCATAGAAAATAAACAATTTTTATAAGAAAAAAAAGCATTTTTGAGTCAAAAAATTTAGAATAAAAGTATAGAATTTTTCTAATTCATCACTAAAATTCAAATTCACTGATAAACTTCATCAATAATATTCTTTTGTAAACCTGATAATTAAGGTGACATAAAAAATGAAACACTGAAATAGTCTGTTTAACATTCATAGATTAATCCCATCATTTTGGTCCCTTCACTGCGGATAGAAACCAATCACATTGAGAGATTTTGTTTTCACAGTTGGAAAGAAAGTCCAACTAAAGACATCCCAATTGAATCCCCCTATTGAATACGATGAAAATCATAAAAACAATTTCATCAGGAAACTCATTAAGAATGATGAATTTGTAAATTCAATGAATGATTTGGAATTACTCGCTTCGACATGATTTGTTGACGTGGTAAAAACTTCTTAGTCAATCACCAGACCCAAGATGACAAGGAGTTAGTGGAAAAGCTGTTGAAAATTCTACAGGGCATAGGCGCTAATATGAGTATAAAGGTTCACTTTTTATATAGCAATCTAGATAAATTTCCGAATGATTGCGGTGATGTGAGTAATGAGCAAGGGGAACGATTCCATCAGGATATCAAAATAATGGAAGAATGCAACCAGGGACGGTGGGACAAACGTATAAACTGACAACTGGTGAATAATAACACTGAACATGACAGACAATTAAGAAAGAGAAAATTGTTAACATAGTTCTTATGTTCACGAAGATTTTATTTCTGCTTTTAGTTTATTAAATGATTTGATGAAAATACTTGTTGGTCTTGGTATATTCAATCGTGTAATTTTTAAAGACTTAGGGTCTGATTATTATTGCAAAAATAGTATTTCTCAATAAACAGACCAATATTTACTGGTTTAAAAACGAATAGAGTGGTTTCTAGGATTTTGCTTTGAGAAATATTGCCATCGGTCAACATCATATCTGCAGAAAACAAATTTAAAAATGCTTTTTCAAAAATGAGACATTTCTGTTCAACAAAAACGGTAGCAACCAAGAAAAAGTTAAGTCATTTTCTAATTCAGTGTCTTCAAATTAGCAAAAAGAAAAAAGAAGATATTTAGTACCTCGAAACCATTTCAATTTTGTTTTACCTGTGTAATTAAATATGCTTGAGAACGACTGATTCATTAACATTCCTTACTCAATATATATATATATATATATATATATATATATATATATATATATATATATATATATATATATAATGCATTGTGTATAAGACACTTTCAGACCTTTTGGTGTCTTTATTCTCTTTCTTCAAAACGAGTCTCGCAAAAGAGAATAATAGTGGAGGTGACACTTTATTAGCGAGAAATTTTGCTTCTTATATTCACAAAGTATAAACAAGAGTATTTCACTATTAGTCCAAAGTCTAAATGAGGGGAAGGCGACTTAATACGTTGGCTAGTAGGGATATTCTTCTTTTTTTCTTTTTTTTTTTTTTTTTGAAGCGGGGAAGAGAATAAAGTCTTTCATACTCCAGAGCCAAACAATAGATAAATTAAGTTTCTACCTTACATTTTCCATTCTTGTTAGCGGTCATTTTTTAGGGGCTTGGGGTTATTCTACACACTTTTCTGACAAGAAAGAAAAATATTAGCTAGAAATTTATTCATGTATTCATTTAACTATTCAGTATTTGTTTGGCTATGAAGTATTAACGACTGTCCTCTTTCCCTCTTACAAAATAAATCCCGTTTCAAACCGCGATTCACCCCTAAAAACAATTATTTTGACTAAACTTTCAGAATATATGGATTTCTAGCTTCCAGCCAAAGAGGAGGATTTGTCCATTTTAACAACCCAAATGCCAAAAATATTATTTAAATTAGATTATTGTCTCTTACCTATGACCCCACTAGCGTTGATGGCTTCCATCTATGAGAGTTATTTTTTTAAATAATCCTATGATTTCCCAGCTTATGTCGAGAAATTATTCTCCCATTTTATTATATAGAAATCCTTTTCTTTCTGTTTTAGCCTTCATCATTTAATGTCTACTTATCTCCTAAATGTTCAGCAACCAATTCAAATTATTATACACATACTATACACACATGTTTGTACGTGCACACACACACACACACACACACACACACACACACACACACACACACACATATATATATATATATATACAACGCCTATATGTACCCATAAGCGCGTATCAACATGTATATGCATTATTGTACATAGAAATGGGTATCTAGGGTATCTATATGGGTATCTAGGGTATCAAGGAGCCTAAAAGTCGGTAGTGTCACAAATAATTCCGTAATTCATAACGACTACAATACTAATTATTAAGTAAATTTAACTAAAATTATTAATGTTTATTCTCTTGTCTCCTTCATTCTACCAGACATTGGAGAATTTTTTTTCTTGTCACTATGAAATGTTTGTACGACATTTACTTTAAACAACTTGCTAACTACTTTAATCCAATTTGCTGAAAATGTTGTCTGCGTTCCAAAATGTTGAAATGCTTGAAACTGAAGTTGAAGGAATTAAATTGTTGTAATTAGAAACATTTGTCCAAACGAAATGTTGATTTGATTCAATTACAATCCGTTTGGGGGTCTTTCAAGCAGTTTTGAACTTTATAAAACGCCAATTCTCAATATTTGCTTCAATCTGTTGATTAGAAGAAGAAGGCTTTAGCCAATCAATGTTTGAAAAGCCAATCGAAGAAAAAGACTTGAAAGCTTCAAGTGTTTTCATCCCCCAACAAAATTTGTTCGCATCAACTCAATTAATCACAGATTTACATGAGACAATCAGCTGGTATATCAACGATTAACAATGATTTTCCAGGAGAAGACATCAACCATACAGCAATAAAGACTAGTTTTCCCTACAAAAGGAACCAATATGTTTTTCTGGTACTTTTTGAATTCGGACAAGAAATAGTGATATTTTGTCACACCAAACATTTTGGTTGAAATTGTCTCTCTGGCTATCTTAAAAGTCCCTTAACAAAACTTAGTTTTTACTTGGAATATTATGTGTCTATTTCAACCATCCTGCAAAAAACACTCAATATTATTTTCGCTCCGATATGAAAGAATAAAAATACTTAACAAATTTTTCCCATAGAAAAAAAAAAGAAGGCAAAGAAAAATGTGCTTTATTAACATTTGTATTTTAATTGAGCTTTTCACGTTCGAATTTTTACGTATTTTACGTTTTGAGAGTGATTTATGAGATTATCTTCTTAATAAATGAGCTACGTACATAATTCATATTAGTGTCAGTAGTTAGGGTTCAATCCCAAGTAAATTAAGTTTTCTTTATATCTATTTAAACAAATTTTGATTAAAAGAAACCTCAATGAAAGAAAGTTTTCCATATTAGACAAGTAAAATCAACATGAGAATATTTTTATAAAGAGTATCAGCTCTGGCATTTTGACCTTGTTAACCCTTCCCAAAAATTGAGATAACTAGAAAGATTTTTATTTCTTATTTTTAATACAAACACGAGAACTCGTCGATCAATCATATGATGCAGTTGGACAATCATTCTATTGAAGTTACGAAAAGAGAAAAATGAGCAGAGGAAATTGAAGAAAGCTGAAGAATTATCATTCGGAACTTTTTACATAAAAACAAAGTAGAAGACAATTGAAAATATCAATGGAATTGTACAGCTATTTGGGGGGGGGTATTCAGACAAAAAAGAAAATATCTTAGTCGAAATGTTTTGTTAGAAAGAACAAAGATCAAGGAGTTTTCTGGAAAAAAATATAATAATGATACAATCTGTGCTGGAATTTAACAATTTAATAAAAAAATGACCATTGAATATAATGATTTTTACTGGTCGCCTTACATGGTGTAACGATTAGCATATTAGATTAGAAGACCGATTTTAATTCGATTCTCAGTAGGTGACCCATACTTCTGGTATTATGCCACTACGAAGTTTTGTAAATACTATAATGACTTTTACTTTTGATATCAGTAAGATTTTGATACTCGTTTCCTGAAAACATAATAGCGTCCATTTTTTCGGGATTCTTCATTCAAATTAAAATATTTTCTTGCTCTTTTGTCACACGTGTTTAACGTTTTTGAAGTAATTTTTTGTTCTTTCTTTTCTTTTTTGTATTTCACAATATTTTCATTCGTTCCATAAAAATTCTCTAAAGATTTTCTTTCTTTTTAGAATAAAAAATGTATTCTTTCCAAGAGGTAATCCACCAACGCTTTTTAAATATTTTCTTCATTTTACAACTATTTAATTCATGAAAAGAAAAAGATTCGAAGTTTACTCCTTCCACTTTTCAAACAATCTGCCCAGTTCTCTTTCGGGACCTTCATCTGCTACCTCGACACTTACCCCTTAATCCTTAATGTTATCATCACTGAACCTTACTCTTCTCATCGCTTACCCCTTAATCCTTAATCCTATCCATGGTCTGAAACCCCTTCCCATTCAACAGTGATTTCATGAATGGAAAAATTTGTTTGTGGCGAGGCAAATGTGGACTTTATGATACTAAGAGATCTTAGGGGTGCTATGTTTTGCCTAAACCCAGTACACGACGGCCTTTTAAAGAAAATTAATTTAGGAAGGAAAGGGAAATGAAATTATAAATGATCATCATTGAAATATCGTAATATAATGAAAACATAATGTACATATACAAAAGCAAATAAAAAGAAAAAATATATAGTCGATTTTTTTAAAATTTTAAACATTTTAAAATAAAGAAATTAAAATGTTTTAAATGTTTTCCACACGTCACTGAAAATTATAAGAGATCAAATCAAGTATTTACAATTTAAAAAAAAAGCTTATATCAAAAGAAATGAACTATTAGTCGAAAACTAATTAAAGAAAAGTTGCCTCACTAAATAATGAGCTTTGCTCGAAGAAATATCCTACGACAAAGTGGGTAGCAAGTGAAGATAGCTACATAATAGTGGCAGTAAATTAAGCGATTGAGCGTGACGACTGATGAAAAATCAACAATTTGATTTCAACTTTTTCAAAGAGTAGAGCACTAACGTAATACATACTTTACTTGTCAATTTACCTCCCCTTCAGAGGTTCTGATCACGACAGAGTTCCCCTTATATATATATATATATATATATATATATATATATATATATATATGTGTGTGTGTGTGTGTGTGAGAGAGAGAGAGAGAGAGAGAGAAATGAAATGAATCAGACAAATATGTGGAAAAGATAAAGGGAAGAAAGATATATATTTTGGTGTGAATGAAAATTTATTTACTTTGCCGACACGTGTTTCGACTAAAATTTTACGTACTTACAGGGTATTCTATTTTAAATTATTTTACGTATGAAACTCAGAATAAAATGATAATAATAGACCAAACATTAAGTATGCGAGCTGACAAGTCGTCTTCTGGGTAATTATTTTGGATTTTGGAAAAACGAGTAATACAGGAGAAAATATATTCGAAATTGATTATGTCATAAAAGGGAATCTTTTTTCCCAAAAGGCAACGTTTTTTCTCGTTTGTAGAGATTTTTAACTGTCCACACCTTTAAAAATTCAGAAAATAGTCAAGTATTATTTAACAGAAGAAAGCCCCCCCCCCCCTGCAAAGACAAAAAAACAAAAAGCAAACAAAACAAAAAAAAAAGTTGGGTAGAAATGACGACATAAATGACCCTCTTCCAGCCCTCCCATTCCAAGCAATAACCCTACCAGATTCTATTTAAGTCCCTAAAATGAGATGAGACAGTACATGACAATTCAAGCTACGAAAGAAGAAGACCCATGTATCCAGTGAAAAGACAGGAACAATATCTTTCACTCTTCTATCATTTAAAATGCATGAATGATTTTACTTTAAAATTGTATTTTCTTTTTCTTTTCTTTTCTTTTTTTTTTTTTTGGAAAATCACGGCTTTACACTATCTGTGTCTTAAATGTAAAGGCAATTTTACCGTAAATCCAAATTAATATTGAACCTGGTCAAAGGAGATAACAATATTAGAACCGAAGAACCTAAGCAAACATAAAATAAAATGTCTATAAGTTTGCTAAGAAACATAAAAAAAAGTACTTTAATGAATTAAAAAAAATAGACTTGGACTTTAACTAAGTTAAAACTTATTAATAAAAATCAGACCCACCTTTAAACGCCTCTAACCTCCTCCTCCTCCACCCACCCCCAAAAAAAGAAATTTCACGGATTCCATGGGAAGCAGCATGGTGGACCTCATCTGTAAGGGTGGATTCTGTTGATGAGAATAAAAAAAGCCATCGAAAGATAAACATGACCCACACTCAAACCACATGTCCAAAGCACATCACTCTTCGCACGGGTAAAAAAGGGACGCGTCCTGCCGATGTTGGAGCACTGGCCTCAGTGTTCGAAAAATCAGCTACAGAGCTCAAACAACAAAAATTGATAAAATGCAAACACACAATACAAATAGCAACATTTAACGTTAGAACTTTAAATCGAATAGGACAACTATCGGAACTGACAGCATTGGCCGTAGATCATAACATAGACATAATATGCATTCAATAACACAGATACACACATAACGAGGATATTAGATATCACGATACGGGCAAAGGATGGACGCTAGCCACGGCATCAGCATGGAAAAACTCTGTTAATGCCACGGTTGGAGGAGTAGGTATGCTAATAGGACCACAAGTCCTAAAATCACTAAATAGCATAGAGAAAATACACCCAAGGATGATGGTAGCTATTTTTAATGGCAACCCCAGTGCAACAATCATCTCCTGCAACAACCCAACCAATGTTAGTGAAGAAACTAAACTCATCGCCTTCTACGACGAGCTATCCTCTCTTGTGCGTAGCATCCCGAAACACAACGTTCTCGTCATTGGCGGAAACATGAATGCCTAAATAGGGAAAAACGGAAACCACAAATTCAGCCTACACAACTCGTCAAACAGAAATGAACAACATCTAACAGATTTCACGATAGAAAATAGATTAACATGTCTCAATAGAAACTTTCAAAAAAGGAAAGGAAAACTATGGACCTACACATACGCAAACAATACTAAAGCTAAAGAAACAAGAAATGAACAAGAAATGGAAAAATAGCGCAGTGAATTGTGAGGCTTACTCCTCACTTGAGGGTGTGTCCTCCGATCACCGAATAGTCACGGCAAAAACACGACAGAGCCAACGAAAGAATGCCACCCGATCAACGACCACCATACACTATGACTTGGCTCTTCTTAATAACAAGGATATTAGAGATAAACATGTGATAGCATTAAGAAACAAATTTAATGCACTACAGGAGAAGACAGAAACACGTACTCCGAATGACGAATATGAGAATTTCGTTTACGCCCACTTAGAAGCAGCAGCGAAACACATACCAATAAAACATAGAACAAAATCTAGAGTCCTATGGTAGACATTAGCGGTTAGAGAAAAACGTGCAGACGTGAAAATTGCCTCCAAATGCAATAGGAAGAACCCAACTAACACAAATGCCCTGAAATTAAAAAAGGTACAAAATGAATTAGTGAACATATACCTAAAAGAACAGACCGAATACATACAAAATCAGATAGATAAGATTAGAGACTCAGTGGAAAATAGGCAATCTAGGATAGCATGGCAAACGATAGGCGAAGTGAGCACTACCAAAACTAAACTGAAAGCTAGCAACCAACAAGAACTGTAGAAACAGCATTTCGAGAATCTACTCGGAAACCCACCGAAATTTACATATGAACCAATCACGAGAATTAGTAAGCAATTAGACATCAAACCTGGACCATTTACTCTAGAAGAACTCGACTCAGTACTTAAAAAATTAAAAATAGAAAAGCCACAGGGCTTGATGAAATATGGAAGACCAGAAGTATGGAAGACCAAGCAATTCGACGACATACTGCTCCGACACTGTAATACAGTTTATAATCAAAACCAGATAGATAGATAGATAGTTGAAGGGATGTATATTCCCTTTCCCTAATTAGCCATGAACTACCGGGGTATAACACTTACATCCATAGCAGCCAAAATATATAATGTCCTACTACGCAATCGCGTAGAACCCAAAGTTGACAACATTCTTAGGAAGAACCAAAATGGCTTCCGGAGAAATAGATCCATGACCTCAAAAATATTGACTATCATTAGAATCCTTGAAGGCGTACAGGCAAAAAACCTACAGGCTACAATATTATTTGTCGACTTTACCAAGGTCTTTGATTCCATTCACAGAGGGGAGATGGAGCAAATTCTATTAGCATACGGCCTACCGAAAGAAACCGTCGCAGCCATAATGATTCTCTATAGAAACACCAAAGTGAAAGAACGTTCTCCGGATGGAGACACGGACTACTTCGACATTGTAGCAGGAAAACTGCAAGGAGACACACTAGCCCCATACCTCTTTATCATCTGTCTACACTACGTGCTTAGAACATCGATTGATAAAATCAAAGAAAATGGTTTCAAGCTGACAAAGAAAAGAAGCAGAACGTACCCTGCAAAAAACAATTACCGACGCCGACTACGCCGATGACATAGCGCTTCTGGCAAATGCACCCAACCAAGCCAAAACCCTACTGCATAGTTTGGCACGAGCCGCCGCAGGCATTGGCCTCCATGTCAATGCAGACAAAACGGAATATATGTGCTTTAATCAAACAGGCGACATTTCCACACTAAACGGTTGCTCTCTGAAACTAGTTGACAAGTTTACCTACCTAGGAAGCAGTGTCTCATCCACCGAGACAGACATCGACACGCGACTAGCAAAGGCATGGACACCTATCGATAGACTATCGGTCATATGGAAGTCAGACCTGACCGATAAAATAAAATGCAGTTTCTTCCAAGCAGCGGTCGTGTCAATACTGCTGTATGGATGCACTACATAGACGCTGACGAAACGGATAGAAAAAAGCTTGACAGCAACTACACAAGAATGCTGCAAGCAACATTGAACAATTCTTGGAGGCAACACCCAACAAAGGAGCAGCTATACGGCCACCAACCACCCATCACGAAAACTATCATAGTGAGACGAACCAGACATGCAGCACACTGCTGGAGAAGTAGGGACGAGCTCATAAGTGATGTACTTCTGTGGACCCCTTCACATGGCCGAGCAAAGGAAGGGTGACCAGCTCGCACCTACATACAGCAGCTTTGTGAGGATACGGGGTGTAGCCCTGAAGACCTGCTGGAAACGATGAACGATAGGGAGGAGTGGCGAGAGAGGTTCCAGGATATCCGTGCTGATGACACGACAAGATGATGATGATTTAACGGATGTTAAAATCATTTTTGCTAAAAAAAAATGTGATAGCTTGTAAAACCCTGGTACTTGGAACATTGAGTTAAAAAAAGATACTGAACAGACTTCAATTATTCTACGTTTATCCCTTTTATGAATGAATGCAATAATGGTTGAGTTCTGAAAGTCAAATGTTTGGTTAGTTGAAATATTATGTGAAACTAAAGAATTTGATATGTTTCTTTTTTTATATTCGTGTATTCTCTTTTTTAGATTTCTGAAGGTCTCCTCTTTGTAAAGTTTGTTACATTCCCAACAACTGATCTTATATATACCTGCGTCAGAAAAATATTTTTTTAAGGTATTTTTTAATATTCGTTTAACTGTTTGTGATGACGAGTAACGGTTTTTATGCCTAAATGCTTAAGGTTTTTTTTTTTTTTTTTTAAATGATACGAAAAGATTGTAACATCTATTAATAATACTGGACTGTTTTCTCAAACCAAGAAACCATGTTGCGTTTTTTAAAAAAAAAAAGATTCCATTTTATGATATAATCAATATCGAATATATTTTCTCCAGTATTACTCGTTTTTTCCTAAAATTCAAAGCATTTGCCCTGAAGACGACTTTTCAGCTCGCATACTGAACATATTTTCTATTATTTTATTCTTATTTTTAATATTCAAAATAATTTTAAAGAGAATACCTTGTATGTAGGAAAAATTTGAGTCGAAAGACGTATCGGCACGTAAAAAAACTTTCATCCACGCCAAAATATATATCTTTCTTCCATTAATCTTTTCAACATATATTTTTATGGGAGAGGGATTACCCGGAGACGCATTTGATTGGCTGTTCCGCTGATGCTACTTTGTATAATGCCTCATGGATTTTTTTTTGGTGATTTTTTTGCTGCTATTAGGTTCCTGACTACCAGCTGGTGGCTGTTCAACACTAGCTGGGTCACCCTAGTGAAGGTGAATGATGTTGAAAGACTCGAAACACCAAAGTATCTTGAGAAGAACATCTCTGACAATGTGGGCAAGGGCACCTGTGGATGTATTCCTTGAAATATATATATATATATATATATATATATATATATATATATATATGTGTGTGTGTGTGTGTGTGTGTGTGTGTGTGTGTGTGTGTGTGTGTGTAAGAGAGGGGGAGTAAACGGAGGTTACGGACAAAGAAATATACTGAATATGTCCGAACACTTATTGTTATATACTTGCTGAGTTCCTGTCAAAACTACGGAATTATATATGCATGTATAATTTAAACAGATTTCGTTTCATAAAAATGTAGTTATTTAAAATCTAAAACAAGTAAAGTCGAAGAATTTACTTTGAAAATTGAAGTTTTATACAAATTGTTTTTTTTTTTAAATTTCTGCAACGTATCCTCTAAAAAAGATCGTTTTAAAATACAAAATTCGATAGCAATTTATCAAAATGCCGAAACTAAATATATCGTGGAATACTGAAGCTTTAATCCTTATAAATCTATCATCCACTTTGAACAAAATTCATCATTTAGAAAAAGTTAAAGCCTATTTGATTTGAACTAGAAATTATTTGAGAGAAAAAATGAATACTGGAAATATATTTTTTTAAAATCTGTTATTAATTAAATGCAAAATCACAAATACGCACTTAAGAAGTAATTTAACTTTTCTCTAAAAACTTTATTGAAAAAAAAATCAATTGAAAAGAAATAAAATTTACTACTTAGTGTAAAGTAGAAACTAATTATTTTCATGAAGAATGAATTTTTCTCAATATCATTGTTTGCAATGTCCGGCCGTTTCAGTAACCACGAAGGACGCTCTGTTGGTGATAACGTGAAAATCCTTTTTTATTTTATTTCATCTTATTTAGTAAATCTCCGAAGTTGTTTTTTCTTCTAGTTTAAATTTTCTTTAAAAGAAATGAATTGGAACAGCAATTAATCAAAAGAAAAATAATAAATTAATGTAATTAAAAAAAATTTACATTTTCATTTTTTCTAAATCTCTTTAGTGCTAATTTATATTTTTCTTAAGTTTCGGATTAGAAGAGGAACTTAATTGGAAAAAATAATGTGACTCATTTAAATAATGGCGTACCAATATCTAATTAACGTTTTAAAAGAAATGAATCGTTCAAATTCTCACCTTGATTGTAAGTTATAAAGTATTCTATTGGTGATAGTACTTGGTCAATCCGGTTTCAGATTACGACAGTCCGTTAGTTTTATATAAATCACTTTTTTTAAAACTAAATGTTTAATCAGCATGACACATACTGATGAACCGAAAAATAAATTTAATGTCAACGGTTTTTATTTATACAGACGATTACTACAAAGTATATTCCAGTCAACAAAGACTAGCCCTACATGATAATGATAGTTTAAATGTTTACGATATCCTACTGTTGTATACTCATATGGAGATGCATGCATGTAAAATCATAACGAGGACACAATAAAGACGAGCGACACAGTTCTTAGAAAAATATACTTCTCACTTTATTGAAAGGGTTGTGTGTGAGAGGGAGTTGGAGACCGAACAGAACTGCAACATATTGACCCCCACTCTATTGGCTATAACAGCATTTCTTTCCCGTTCTCCTGGGCTGCACAACCGGGGGCCTGGGGGCCCACTCTGCTGGGTTTCTCTACCGCATCTTATCTCCCACTGCAACTCCTCAATCGGGGGCCTGAGGGCACACTCAGCTGGGTGCTGACTTTCTCTACCGCATCTTATCTTCAACTCATCTGATCTCCAACTGACTGACTTCCTGTCTTCACCCGGGTTATATAATAATTTGACACTCACTCTTCTTCTTGCGAGCGCCACAATTTCGCATTCATTCAACTCCTCCACGGTCAAGGTTATAATATCCTGATATTCCTCGACCAGATGCACCTGTTATTTACACAGGTGCATTTCCTATTTTGACAGCCCGGCCGGGTCGGAGGTCAATATACAACGCTACACATACCTGTTAACAAGCTTCGTGTAACAAATAGCAAAGTTGACACAAGGACGAATGAGTGTTTGATATTTATCAAACTTCCCACCAAGCGGGATTTGACGCAAGGTTATTTTATTGTGGAGATCCAGGCACGAATCGAGAAATATGCACTGCTGTCACAAAAGATGCTTGATCCTGCCAGCGTTCCCCATTTTGAGCGCGCCTCAGGTGCCAAGCGATAAACTCGGCTCTGTCAAACAGGTATTGCCTGAGGGAAAATGATGAATAAGTGAATTCCATCGTTTGTGACATTTAGTTTAGTAAATATCTTCTCAATGTAACTTCTTTGAATTCTTATTAAGTTTGGAAGTTTTTGTAAGTGAAAAGAATTCTTCCAGAACAGCCTACACAGCACTTCGATATATTTAGTAAATATCTCTATGTAAACATGAATTGATGAGGAGGAAAAATCTAACTCAGAATTCCTCTTTTTCCGACTGAGCAGAAAATCAGTTTTCTTCTTTTGCTGTGTTTGAAAAGAAGATTCAAGTTTTTTGAAAGATTCTGATGTGAGAATCTAGAAGATGATGAGATCTTTTTAACAAAAGGTTTACCTGGTTGGAGGTAACTGTTAGGAAATCATAAGGACATATTTGGAAAAAAGAATTACGGGAGCATTCCTTTGAAGAACTGACTTCGCTCTCTGACTGTAAAGCAAGAAAGGGCACACTCCTTCTACAGACTAAAATCTGTTGAAGGAATGACTGAAAAATGCCAATGCCAACATTTAAAGTGGTAGAGATTGAAAGTTTATTTCAAAATGATATGATTGATTTTATCAGCCCAGTAAATATCAATATACGGTTAGGATGGATACATGACTGGGCTATCGTCAGACCATTTCCTGAAGCACAGTGTGCACGCTCGCGCGTGTGTGTGTGTGTGTATGTGAAAGTACTCGATATATAGATTCATTTGAAATAAAATTATTTTTTAACGCATGGTGTATCTCTAGTTATATAGACACTTCTATGTATCATCGAGTGTAATCAATTTAGTGACAATGAATGAATGTTATTCGCATGTGCTACAATGAAAGAATTACCAATTGAAAAAATAATTACTTCCGCTTCTTAGGGAGTGAGAGTCGTTGCAATTGCGCTAACCAATAAAATGCAACAATCGGTATTTCTGATATTTAAATTGGGAAAAGAACAGTGACTTCTTTACAAACAGAAAAAATGCTGAATTTACTATTGTGTACGATGTCATCCGTAATAAATATCACTCTTTCTGTTCCCCTTTCATTTTTCTCTTCTTTCTATCATTGCTTTTTCTCTTCTTTTCTTTCTCTTATGTATTCTTTCTTTCTTTTTTTCTTTCTTTCTTTCTGATTTACGCACATATTCTTTTACATCTCTTTCCTTTCCGTTTTTTAAAATTCTTTTCTTTCATTGCAAGACTTTTCCTTTCTTTCTTTCTTTCTTTCTTTCTTTCTATTACTTTTGTCTTTTTGCTTTGTACCTCTTTCTTTATCCTTCTGCATTTCTTTATTTTCCACTCTTTTTACCCCCTACCCCCTCTCCCTCTCAGTCTTTTCCTGTTTTTCTTTCTTTCTCTCTTTCTCTGTCTCCTTTACACACACACACACACACACCCCTACATATACTGTATATGTTGATATACGATGATATTTCAGCCAACTCATTGCCTTTACTCTACTTGTAATAACAGTGACTGAAACTACATTTTAGTTTAAGTTTTTTTTATTTGAATATTTTTAATGACGAAAATTATATGGACGTCTGCACTTATGTCGACACTCAGACATGTTTCCATGTACAACCTTTTAATAAACATAGAAACTTTTGATCAAACATCACCAGGTATTTTTGTATATTTCATCATTATTTACACGCTCATATTTTGAGTAATCTTATTTTCGTCTGTGTATTTGTTTTCGTCCCTAAGATATTAGAATGTATTTTATTGGCTGTATATTTAAAATGATTTTTCTACCTAACTTACAAGAGAGACTGACGTTATTGTAAAAGAAGAAAAAACACTGATATACACAAAATACAAATTAGATTTTATAAACCGTTTCCTGGTGTTCTAAGATGAAACTTTTACAAATCATTTGACATATTTATATAATTCTTTAAATTTTTTCAGTTTCAACATCCTCAGTAGATTTATTCTTCGGCTATCAAACAAGAATTCAGAGTAAATCAAACTAGCAAGCTAAAACTTACCTTCTATGAACGATGCCTTATCTAACTAGGCAACGAAGTTGTCATGGTTGGATAGAAGTTTTATTTGCTGTCTTCCGTTTATGTTTTCTTTCCTTTTCTTTATTGTCAACTCGTTGTAACAGGTGTAACATGCAAAACAATTTTATCCAAACAATTATTCAAGATCAATGTATTATCTAATCATTACAATTCTTTTGTTCTGAATTTTTTCTCCATCGAATTTGTTTTCCCTATTTTATAAGTAATTTTTAAGCCGAATTGAACTGAGATTTCTGATTTTCCTTTCCATTAATTATGCCCGTTTTCATGTTTGATTAACGAAATCTTAAATATTTTTGTTTGCTTGTTTAGAGTGAGAAACGCTGATAATAACTGCGAACTACAAAGAAATCACTTATTTTCTTTCGTTGGTAAAAGGAAATCATATTTATCTTTAAGAGAATATTTCCTGATGAATTAAAAGTTGCATTCGGAAGATTTTATTGTTTTTCTGTATAAATTGCACATTGAAGTTGTGAAAGTAAAAACGGCCGCATAATGTCATTTTACCGATTTTATCTTTATTTTTAAATGTTAATCATTTTTACTTTATTTTCTTCATCTTTTCATTTAAAATCAAAAAGTAAAAGAAAATACTAGCCAAATGATGATAATAATAAGAATGTGCATGGATGATATTAAACCGTTAGCCAAAAACGAAAAAATTGGAAACTCTAATACACACAGGGAGAATATATAGTCAGGAGATAGGGATGGGATTTGGAATAGAAAAATACGCCATGCTAATAATGAAAAGCGGGAAACAACACATGACGAACGGAATGGAACAACCAAATCAAGATAAAACAAACACTTGGGAATATCGGAAGCTGACATTATCAAACCAGAGGAGATGAAAGAAAAAAATTAAAAAAGGAGAACGAAAAAGCTACTCGAGATAAAACTATGTCGCTGGAACCTTATCAAAAAGATAAATACATGGGCCGTTCCCTTCGTAAGATACTCGGGATCATTCTTGAAGTGGGCCAGAGAATAAGAAAACTAATGACCATGCATGGCCTTTCATCCCAGAGATGACGTTGACAGACTATGTGTAGGTTATGTCGTGATAGAGACGAATTATCAATCATATAATAAGCGAATTCAGCAAAGACGACCAGACCTTATAATAATCAACAAAAAAAAAAATTTTCGAATTGTGGACTGTGCTGTCTCACCTGACCACAGAGTTAAATTTATTGAAAGTTAAAAAGGAATTGAAAAAATTGTGGAACATGAAAGTTATGGTGATACCATTTGTAATTGGTGCTCTTAGTACAGTCACCAAAGGATAGGTACAAAGACTGGAAGACTTGCAAATTAAGGGACGGGTGAAGACCATCCAAACTACAGCATTATTGTGATCGGCCAGAATACTGAGAAGAGTCCTAGAGACTTAAGGAGACTTGCTGTTACTCAAACTGCAGAGTGAAACCATCGGATAACGCTGACAAGGAAAAACCCGAAAACGAGTAACAATAATGATTTCATTTTATGAGTTTATGTGAGAGAAAAAAAATCATATTCTTTTGAGTGTAAAGGTTTATAACTTTATAACTAATTCAAAAAATGTAATTGTTTCTTATACGGAAGAATTTCTTAAAAGAAGCGATGGTAGATTTTACATCAACTTTCAATGGCATTTTTATTGAGACAAAATATTTTTAAAAGATAACCCAACATCCAGATGAACCGCCTTTTATTCAAGTAAAATCCAACCAGTTAAAGAGAAATGTTTTATCAAAAGTAGTTCGATACCAATCCTGAAATTGTAAGGCGTGTGTCCACGAAAGTTATTTAATGAAAATGCCACATGATCCATTTGTAAAAAGCGTTTGTTTGGGTTGAGACGGACTGATGGAAAGAGACAGTAACCCAACATTCATCAACGCCAGTCCATCGATAGGCCAAGTTACAGACCAATAGAGACTTTCCTTAAAGCCAATATGTCGAATTGGAAAAATCAATTAGGACCAACAAAAAGACGACGTTGCTACTCGATTGTAATATCGTGGCAAAATTAAACTGCCAACATTTCGTTATGAATTCTGTTTGCATTTGGGGATTTGATGTTTGTTTGCTCTTTTCTCATTTCCGGAATCATTAGATTAAATGGACGCCAGTTAAAAATGATGATGAGTTGTACAGAAAGAAATCTGTCAAGACTAGAGTGACTCAAGTAGCATTCAAGTCTGGCAAAAGATTGCACACAAACACACACAAACACACACACACACACACACACACACAAATGTATGTATATAATTAGGTATAGATGCGGTATACATATAAAAATTTGGTAACATATATATATATATATATATATATATATATATATAGATGCATACATAGCCGTTTTAAATTCATGGATTAATGGTTAAAAAGAACTGATAAGGAAGAATGCATGAGGCATTTTTTCAAAGTTTTTCTTGTTTTCTAACAAGAAAATATTCGTCTGAATCAAATGTATTTTCAAAAAGATTCAGAAATTATAGCGCTTTTGGTTTTGTCGCCAGCCATTTTCAAGAATGGTAGGTTTTTATTAATTTACTTGAGACAAAATTCATTTTCATTGTCTAAAGAATTGTGAGAACAGGCATTTTACATTTCTGTTTTAAGCAAAGTTGATGTCGTTCTATTTTACGACAATAATGGAAAAATTCATTCATAAATTACCCTGGCTCATATGGAAGTTATCCTAAGTTTAACAGGTTTTGAATTTTATATGTCCAATCTGGAAAACTTAGTTTTCGATAAGCTGCAAAACCCCACAATGTGTTCCCAATACGTTGACAGTATATTTATTTTATCAAATAATCTTAAAACGTCAATTTTAAATCTACCTTCAAACTGAATTCCTTTTTAAAATTCACTTATGAACTCGATAACACCAATAAACTCTTCTTTCTCAATGTCCTTGTCGACAATAATGAAAAAGCTTTCACTACTTGTCTATAAAAAAGAACAAATTCTTGCCCCGTCAACTTCCATACTAAAAGCTAAGATCGCAAAAGTTATTTAAAAAAGATTAAAATTAAAGATAAAATAAATTATCAACAGAGCACAATTAATCACCGCCTCACGTTCAATATAAACTGCCTCAAAATGTACAAAATATCAGATGAAGCGTGTTCGCCAATGGTCCGGAAGACCAGCGTTCAATCCCAGGTCAAGTCATACTAAAGATTTTTAAAATGGTACTTGATATCTCCTTGCTTAACACTCAGCAATACAAGGTAAAGTGGAGCAATCGAGGGAAAGGAATGGCGCCCTCCCCTACACCTACTACGGTCGCCAACTTAAACTCTACTTTTTACTTATACTGCACAAAGTCAGTGTTCGTTTAAAAAGTACATTGCACACTCTGAAGCTGCATATTAAGAATTCATCGAATAACTTTTTGAATATTTTTGTTTAATCTGAATATTCGTTGAATCAGAAGAACTTTTCAATTAAAAAGAATCAATAACAAAAAAATTAGAGGCGGTAAATCTTATTCCGTAACTGTGCCAAACAATCTGCCCATTTCAAATCATTTGCAATAATTAAAAAAAGGTAATTATTGTTGCTGTTGATGCTAATTGTTCCTCTTTCATCGTTGGGTATTAAATGACAAATTCATAAAATCTATCCAACAAAAAACCGTCATTCCTTACAATTCAATGTATGTGTTGGTTTGTGTGTATGTGTGTGTGTGTGTTTTGGTTTGTGTGTGTGTTGGTTTGTTTGTATGTGTATGTACGTGTGTGTATGTTGGTTTGTGTGTACGTGTGTGTGTGTGTGTGTGTGTGTGCGAGTGTATGTGTGTGTGTGTTGTCAAAGATAATTTTAATAGTAAAATCTGTCAATTGCAACTAAATGAGTGAAGGTAGTTATAAAAGATTTAGATCTGTCAACCAGCATGACAAGACAGTTACGAGATATTTTATTAAATATTTAACAATATGTTCAAAATGACTACAAACAATTTTAGCAAAAACTAGAACCTCAATCCTCATTGTACAATTTGCCAATTCTACAAACTGATATCAGGGGAAAAATTCAGTAAAAAGAGAAAAGATGAAAAACACACGTGCTACTTGAAAATAATCATGTGGCACGTATATCTTGTCAATATATATATATATATATATATATATATATATATATATATATATATATATATATATATATCCTGGTTCGGTGATTGCATCAGCGATAAACTAAATCACCAAACGTCATTGACTAAATGTCTACGCTGTTCTAAATTATATTATCATCATCAAGTTCCGTTGACAGTACGGAGGTCCTTTATTCTTTCTCTCCCCCCCCCCTCTCTCTCTCTTTCAATATCCATCCCTATCATTCATTGCACCCGCAAGGTCTTCAAGACTGCATCTTGTGTCTGCACAAAGTTGATGTAAGTCTTTATTAGTCGACCGATACTGACCTGCCCATATTCGGGCGTTCATAAGAGAAAGTCTTTTATGGGTTCTTCCTTGCATCTCTGACTCAGTGCGTCATATGTCTTGTGTCTCATGTAAGTCTTTGTAGGTCGACCAATACTGACCCGTCCATGTTCGGGAGTCCAAAAGATAACAATATTTGTGACTTCTTTGCTTCTCTGACGCAGTGCCTCGCATTTTTTGGGCCTGATGTAATTTTTTCTTGGTTGACCAATACTGACCCGTTTAATTTCGGAAGTCCATGAGAGAAAGTTATTTATGACTTCCTCCTTTCTTCTCTCACGCAGTGCATCGCATGTCTTGTGCCTGATGTAATTCTTTGTAGGTCAACCAATACTGACCGGTCCATGTTCGAGAGTCCAAAAGATAACATCATTTATGACTTCTCTGCTTCTCTGACGCAGTGTCTCGTATTTCTTGAGTCTGATGTAATTCTTTGTTGGTCCATAAGAGAACTTTATTTAAGAGTTCTTCCTTGCTTTTCTGACACATTTTCACGCATGTCTTATTCACCTGACTTGAATGTTTTTCCAGAATGAGAGCCGTACAGTGGCCATTTTTTTAGGTTTTGCTTCCAGGATTTCTTAAAGATCGCTTGCTGCCTTCTTTAGTTTCTCTATACGGTTTTTGTGCGTCACTGTTGTGCTTTCATGTGGTAGCATGGACACAGCAACTGCTTCGATGAAATTCTGATTTATTCTGTCGGATAGATCAAACTTTCATATAATAGATCAAACCTGTCAATAGAATCCCACGCCTTCCTTTGTGAAGGCGAAAAATGTGACCTTTCGTCTATTCTTTGATTTTGTTTGGTTTAATGACTTCATTGAATTATCGGAGAAGTATGTCGTCAAAATTTCCTGTCTTCTAAACTTCCGGAGGTATTTCGTCAATGGCTTATAGGTTTTCTGTAATTTTTTTCTTTTTTCATTTATTCTTTTTTCTAAACACTGTCAAGTTCTTCCCTCGTAAACTGTTCTAATTTGATATCTAGACGGCCATTAATAATTTTCTGAATATGTTTGTCTGTGATTTCAGGAGGATTCCCGAGTAGATTCCTGAAATGTTCTTTCCATTTAGATTGATAACTTTTGTTTTTACTTTCGATGGGCTCTTCCTTCTACTCAATTTATTTGCTGTTTGCTATGTAAATTGTGATTGTCTATCTTCAACGGAACTTGTAATTTTATCGATTCGAACTTAAATGTAGTCTAATTGCTCTTTTAGTTATGTGTTGATTAGTTCTTTCTGGGTATTCTTAAATTTCTACGCGTTGGCACTTGTTGGGTTTCTTTTATTGAGTAAAGATGCTTTTTTATAAAGTTGTCTCGTTTTTCCTAGCTACAAATGACTCCTATGGAACTCTTCATTCATCCCTTGGTTTGGCTGATATGCATTCTGCAGCTACTTCCATGTGTGCAGTGATGAAATGTTCATAGTCATCATTATAGGTTTGTATTTCAGATATCTCTTGAAGAGTATCAAATTTGTGTCTTACAGTTATCATATATTTATTGCTAATATCGCTATTGGTAAGTGAGGACCAGTTTTAACGTGTGATTTTGTCTGTTTCTTATTTCTGAATAGACTCAAACGTATCTTTGCCGTGATGATTTTGTGATCGGATGATACTCCTTCAAAAGCGGAGTATGCCTCACAGTTGCAAACGCTATTTATTCACTTCTTGTTTTTGATTATATAATCTAGCGTAGCTTCACATCTCCATGCTGCATCCCACGGTTTGGTTGGCTCGCAAAATACTCCTCGCTCTCAGTGACTTATCCTTTGGTAAGTTGGGGTAGGAATGTGGTATTTTGTTTTTAATTATTTCATATATTTGTGCTCTACTTATTTTCTTTCTTTTACGTCCTCTTCTGCAGATTCGAATGAGTAAATTAAGTTGTTCTTTTCAAAGTAAAGATTGTTTTCATTGGCTGTTTTGATTTTGTGTAATTTCAAAATTTTGTATGTGAATTTCCCATTCGATTTAATTCTCCGTGAAGACCTCCGGTCTACGTAATGTTTTTGTATATATATATATATATATATATGTTTATGCGTATTTTCTGTATGTGTATGAGCGTACATGTATACACGTATGTACACTCATGTATACATACACTCGTATAGGCATATACTTTTAAGGCTAGCAGGTGGATTTTTGTCCTTTTTTGCTCTTTTGTTTTTCCCTTCTTACCTCTCTCTCTCTCTCTCTCTCTCTCTCTACATTACAAGAATAAAAAAAGGTAATGTATTCAGTGTTGTTGGTATTTCTAAATCTAATGAATAGATTTTGTGAGTTTAAAAGATTTTTGTGTGCGTATGTTACTATATAGGAGAGAAAATATATTTATCCGCTAATATGTAAGCGGATGCAGCTAAAATTTTCATCCACAAGCAAAGACTGAAATTGTAGTGTAAGCATGTATATGTAAACAAAAATATTTTCGTTCAATCCAAAATAATTCAGCAATGTTAAAATGAAATGAATTATTGAAAGAAAAAAATGTTGGTATTTTCACTGAAAAGAAATAAAGTCAAACGTTTTGAGTAGATTTACAAACTATAAATCTATTAAAGATTTATTCATTTCATTGTGCAATTATAAGATTTTGAGGTCGGCGGAAAATTAGATTTGAAAAAGTTGATGATTTATCTATAATCATAATTGGTTCAAAAATGTATCAATTATGTCACATACAAAAAAATGAATCAATTATGTCACATACAGGTGTTTATCAAAATCATGGGGTGCATTTGACTCCATGCATAAATGAGTTTTTATGCTAGGCGATGTGTATGTTTGCTTTTATGGCCATCCGTGTCTGCATTGTGTATTTGGTTAGGCTCAGTTTAATGTTGATTTAGATTTTTCTTTGACAATAGTGAATAGTCATCAGTCTGGTAATGTAGCATTATGATTAATTCTCCCTTGATGCATTCATAAATGTGTTTTGATACATAAAGTTTTCTATTTTCTGGTGATTTGATTTCGCTTATATATATATATATATAGTCTCATGCGTTTCATCTGAAAGACAAGAAGTACGCGATATCTTGGCAAAACAATGATAAACGCAGACTACGCAGATGATCTAGCGTTTCTCTCAAATACATTTTCCCAAACCGAATCGCTGCTGCATAGCCTAGAGAAAATAATTGGAGGTCATTGGACTCAACGTGAACGTAAATACAACTGAGTTGATGTGTTTTAAACAAGAATGAACCATCTTCACAACTTCACAAGTGACAGACCTCTGAAATCAGTAAATCAGTTCACATACCTCGGCAGTAATATCTCATTGGCTGTAAACAGTATCAACAGACACCTAACGAAGGCATGAACTGTTATTGGCAAGTTATCGATATAATTCAAAAATCTGATTTCTCTAATAACGAAATAGGATTTTTCCAAACTGCAGCTGAGTCTACACAACTGTATCGATGCACCACTTGGACGCTAACGTAATGCAATTGAGAAAAAGCAACATGGGAACGGCACAAGAATACTACGTGCTGTTTTGAACAAATCCTCCATCGCAACTCCCCCCCCCCCGAAAAATAGCAGCTGTACAGCCACTAACCTGCCATCTTGCAAACTGATGTGGACCCTATTTGGGACCACGAAAAGATAACTCGGAACACAATATAAGTTTAAGGATATATTGAAGTAACAAGATACAGAGAAAAGTGATGGCGTAAGATAGGCTTACTAGTCAGTCGAATATCCAGTCTCTACGACCGGCTGACCCTTCATCCCCACGACGAGAGTACTTGGCTCTCGATTAATGTAGGATTTGGAAGAGTCCATCAATGGATTGGTAACGGTCCCATAACACCCACGTCCAAGAGAGTTTTTTTTCTGTAGAAACAAAAGAAAAGCCGTTTAGAATTCTCTTCCACCTCGATTTGAAGATATGCGTCCGATAATCTATTTTTGAAATGATTTTGCCACCATTAAGTTTCTTGAATATCTCATCAGGGCTAGGGAGAGGATAGTGGTGGTCTTTTAGTGCTTGGTTGAACCCTCTTGAAAAATCGGTGCAAACCCTAATTTGATTAGATTTTTTCCTCACATAGACTGTTGGTACAGCCCACTAGCTGAAATCTGTCTTAGACAGGATACCTGCTTTTTCCAACCTGTCCAGTTCTTCATCTATTTGCTCTTGAGCCGGGAAAGGGACGTTTCGCTTTTTTTTAAATATGGGCTGGGCATGGTCCTTTACCTGGAATTGTGCTTTCATTTTTGTACATTTCCCAAGGCCGCCTGAAAACACCTCAGGGAATTTCTTGTTTGAGTTCCTGTTTTAATTTTTCTGTGTTAGTAAGTGGGCTTTTTAAATTACGGCAGAATGTGCTCATAGGGCAGTCCCAAAGGTTGAATTTTTCAATCCAATCCGTACCGAATAGATTGTCTGTGTTTTTAGCACATATGCAATGAGTTTCTTTGTAATTCCATTCAAGGTTACAGTGAGAACTACTTCACCCAAAATGTTTATACTATCACCTGTTACAGAACGTGCTGTCTTTTTCGTTCTCAGCAAAGATGGCTTGTTTAGACGTCGCCACGTATGCAAATTTATTATCGGGAGGTTGGAACCCGAGTCAAGCTGGAATTTTACGGCCTTGTTAAAAATTTCAACTGTTACGTATTTGCGTAAATTCCTGTCTTTGTTATCGCCTGACTGTGTTTGTCTTTTTTTATTTCTGGGTTTCCTCAATTTTTTGACATACCAACAACGTGTTACTTCGTGTCCAACTTTACCACAGTTTTTACAGGTTAACTTCTTTTTCACTGGACAAAACCTCATCCAGTGTAGGTCACCACTGATATAACATGGTCCTGGTGGTAGATTTTTTCGTCTATTCGTACTTTGTTTGTCGTAAATATTTGATCGGGCAATTTTACTTTTCTCTTTCTGTGGGGAATCGCGTGTTAGTTTGCTCTTGATTTTTTAATATGAACAACTCCCGATTCCTCAATAGTTTTAGAGTCACTTTTAACGGATACTGCCCTCTGGCAATCCTCAGCCAATTTTTTATGGGACAGACCTTGTTCGTTCTCTAATTTAGTTAACACATGGCGTCTAATTTCAGCGTCTTCTGCTGATACCAGAACCTGCGCGAAAATAAGACATTTGAAGTCGTCTGCGGTTACATTTGCTAACTTGAAATCGTTGAAGTGTTTATTTACAGTCGCTGCAAACGTCAAAAAATCTTGTTGGTCATCCTTAAGTATATTAAGGCATTTCCAGCTCTTGGCCCAAATAGTTCAGATAATAATTTAACTGTCTCTGAGAACTCCAGATCCATTGTTTTTGGGGGGGAGGATAAAAATCAACGAACCTACTGTGTTCAGTTGTACCCAATTTCCTGAGTAATAAACGTACCTTTTTTTTTCGTTTGACCATTCTTTGCAGTCCACGTTAAATACGTCTTCATATCGTCTGTAGAATGCATCAAAGGTTTTATCGTTTTCTGGTACATACTCAAAAGTTTCTATGGTACTGTACACAGTAATATCATTCTCGGGAGCTTTAGTGCAGTTTAACGATTTTAATAGTAACTCTTCCACTTGGTTCTGTCATTCCTCACTTTTCATTTATGCTTGTAGAAGTATTTCCTCATTTCTTTGCTGTTGTTGTAATTCTTTTTGTTGCTGTACCCGCTGTTCTTCTATTTACTGTTGTCTTTCATCACTCTTCTGTTGATGGTCTATCTGAAATTTGTACAATTATTTTCTGGAAGTCCTCCATAATTGGATTACAGAAATTTTTGTAATATCCAAACAAAATTGACAACGAATTTTTATGTGGAAGAAGAGAGAGCAGACAGAAAAAAAGCAGTAATTACGGGTTTTTTCCAACACGTAACCATAAGGGGAGGGACAAGAAAAATCAAAAATAAAATCTAGTTAAGATTTTTCCTTTCTTTGTTTTCTCTTTAAAATACCGCCGTTCCGCAATATTCATCCGACCATTTAGTAATTTTTCCACACTTGTTTTTACCAAAAGAATTATTTCCTGGTGTGGTGTCGAAATTTGTTTGACCTTATTTCGACTAGAGCAGGTTTTTATTTCTTTAATCGGGGTACTATGAAATTTGTCGGCAGACTTTGAAGTGTTGGGAGAAGTGGACTTAGTACGTAAGAGTCGACTGGTTTTTATATTGGTAGAACTTGTTTTTTCTGTTCTGCAGAAACTGGTTTTAATTTCCGAGAATGCTGTTCGGTAATTTCGAGGAGGGGTGACTTATGCACGAGATTCCTGGTCGCTCGTTGGTTTGAGATCAACTAGGTTTTTATAGATTTGAAATCCTCGTTTGTCTAATTCGACAGTTGATGTATAAATCCACTGGAATTTTGCATGAGTACGTAAACTCAAATCCTTGTTTGTCAGTTGATGTGTGAATCAACTGAGTTTTTTTGTTTTGTTTTGTTTTTTGCTTTTGCGCGAGTACGTAATCTCGAATCTTCGTCGCCAGTTGATATGGACCCTATTTGGGACCACGAAAAGATAACTCGGAACACGACATAAGTTTAAGGATATATTGAAGTAATAAGATACAGAGAAAAGTGGCAGCATAAGCAAGGCTTACTAGTCAGTCGAATATCCAGTCTCTACGACCGGCTGACCCTTCATCCCCACGACGAGAGTACTTGGCTCTCGATTAATGTAGGATTTGGAAGAGTCCATCAATGGGTAGGTAACGGTCCCACAACACAAACCATCAAAGTAAGACAAACAAGACGTGCGGGTTATTGCTGGAGAAGCAAGGACGAACTCATAAGTGACCTTTTCTTATGGATTCTAATGCATGGACACACCAGTGTTGGCCGTCCAGCAACGACTTTCATACAACAGCGGACACTGGATGCAGTCTAGAAAATCTACCAGGAGCGATGAACGATAGGAACGGATGGTGAGAGAGAAAGTCAAGGAACCCCGTTTTGTCAGCATGATCGTGATGATAGTTGTGAGACTGACATGAGGAAATGAAAAAAATTATTGATTTATTTTAGATTTTATCCGGCTCAATTTCCCTGTAATTTACGACTAGTAAATTTTATGTGATTCAGTAAAAATCGTTTTTAAAGCGATTTGGTTATTTCACTATATATATATATATATATATATATAATTGAATATATGTTATACTACAGTTTGATCCGGTTACCCGTAACAAACAATATGCTAAATATGTTTGCACGGTAACAAATGTAGTATAATCGCTTGGCCGTGGGTTTTCAGGGTCGAATCCTGCGTCTGGCTGTGTCGTGGATTTTCAGGGTCGAATTCTGGTAACAGCGCCAAATATAACACCATGTTTTGCACCGTCTGGGCCCTTATCTTGGGCATGCTACCAAATATAGTACTATTGTTAGGCCCGGTAGCAATTAAAACACTATCGCTTGGTCCGGTACCAAATGTGTTTCCAGATAGTTTGTTTATCAATCTTCTCTGTGCCCACGCTGTGTTTGAAAGATCCACAGACAAGGAATGACACAATCCATCCGGAACTTCTTCTGACAGTTGGGGTGATCTTTTGGAACAAAGTTGCCCGGGTGTTGGCAACACAAAAAAACGAAGAACTCTCCGTCAACAATTAACAATTATTTATTGTTTGGAATTCAGACTGCATACAGTAGCATGAGAGAGAGAGAAAATCTGTAAGGGTCTATGAACAGACACACAGAGACAAGCCCCCTGCCCAACCGAACTCTCTGAACGCAAACTTCTGACAACTTTTTAAAAATTTCGCTAATTTTTATATATTTAAATTCAGGATATCGGTCAGGGGATGTCATCTTGCTAAATTAGTGCGTCATCTCTTATTGTTATATAATTGCGGAAGGATTTTTTTATATTATCATTTTTCGTTGGTTATATCTTATCTTTCGGTTTTGTAAGGCTCAGAACTATTCGGCTTAGTGCACGGGTTGGGTGTTCACGTTCGCGCGGGGAGGATGTGACAATCACAGATGTCATAATAAAACCCCCGGATAGGAAATAGGACTGGGGATGTGAATGACGTCATGCCCGGAAGCGATGGGCAGAGGATTTTGGGTGATTTTTGAAAAGAATGTAGTTAGTTGAGATTTGAAACTGGAGGAGTTGAGATTTGAAGCTGGACGAAGCGAGTTGATTTTTGGACCTGGGCGAGACCAGTCCAGTTATGGACTACGGGGTTTCCGCGCGTTATTGGGTCAGATGGAACCGTCAGCATAGTAGAAATTGTGTCTCTCTCTCTCCTCGTGTCGAAAAACCTAAAAGTCAAGAAGGTAATAAAAGTTTCGTACCTGAACCAAGAGAGTCGTCAGTGTTTCGAGTGTTTTTCGGATTCCTATGCATATGAACGTTTTACATATCTGAATATTTCACATATTTGTATCTTGGTCTTATCTTGAATATGTTACATTACGTATCCCAAATTTACTGTTTTCATTTCCCCCAATCAAACCTGTCACAGACAAGATATGAATCCATTTTGTTTACATTTTGGCCTTCCTGTATCGATCGTTATGTACTCGCTTAAACTTTCCTATTTTACTTACATTTCCATTCAAAGATTTTTGCTAACTTAACACCTAACTGAAAAATTCGCAGCCTAACCAAACCGGGTAATAAATAATTAACCATCACGGTAACTGCGTTACAATTTGAGGGCAAATATGATTCATGAAAAAATCGTTTTTAAAACGATTTGGTTGTTTCACTCTATATATATATATATATATATAACTTTGATAATATTTTTCTGTCTCAGTGTTCCGTCATTGGCAGTTCATGACTTCTTAAGATGACGGTGGTGTTATTTTCAAATAAAATGTTACGAATGTGTGAGTGTATTTGAGTGAGAAGTATGATTGCGAGTGTGTGTATCTGAGTGAGGAGTGTGAGTGTGCGTATGTGAGAGTGTATTTGTGTGAGTGTTTGTTTATTTGTGTGTGTGTGTGTGTGTGTGTGTGTTATCAGGAAAGTTTAAGATGCTCATGAATTTATACACATGCGTATAACGTATTGACTTTTGATCAAATCGTAGAAGAACTGCTGGTTCGAATTTTCTGTCTTTTAGTAAAAATCATTGACGAATTCAGAATTAAAAATATAATTGCCGCTAAGTTCATTATATTTTGTTTTGCTTCAAACTGATCGAAAATTTTAATTTTTCTATTTTTGACAAATTTCATTTTCCCTCTTTGAAAATTAATTACAGTTTATTTTTTTCTTATTAACATTCAGTTTTAAGGCTTTTAATTATGTAGTGAGTTTTGAGAACTTTAATATGAATATTATTTTTTCCCTTTTAGATGTAATTAATTCAAAATCTAATTTGTTTATTTTATATTCGATATTCACCCCACTACCACCACTATCATTACCACTACTACCAATAAAGGAAGTAAACAGCTGTCACCTTGCAACAAGCGAAATATTCTCACACTTTATAATGAAGCTTATAACTTTAGGACCATCAAAAATAATCTTGTTATCTGTAGGTAGTCTTCTCTGGAAGGATTTTTTTAGATTTCTATCTTGAATACAGGAAAAATCTTTATTCATCAAAGAAGATAGCATTTAGAAAGAATTGAAATGCCCCTTTGTAGAGTTTAATGATTTTGTTTTATTGTCAATATTTTTATTCATCACCTGAGGCATTCATATACAAACCCTCATGAAAATGATAATTTTTTGAGAAATATCTTGAGATCTAAAGACAATGTTGCTTCCACATGAAGTAAAATTGACTTTCATCATAAAATAAGAAAATATTTTCGTTCTCAGAAGTTTCCTTTGAATGGAGGTATGTTTATTTGACTCTCGACGAGACTAAAATGTGAATGATCTGTTTAATGTAGGATGTCACTCAGGAAAGTTCTCTCCCTTTAAATGACTACAGTAATCAAATTTAAACAAAACACCTGACTCATGATATTTGCAAGACAGCGGCTTTGGTTTCTTTGTTTTGTGGCATATCAACCCTCGTTGGTCATTTTATGCCAAAGCCATTTTTGTTGAAGGGCAGAAGTGGTACTATTTAACTCATAGATGGAGGTGATAAAAGGGAGCATATTTTTCACAAGGTTATTAAGGGAACGTATTAGCACGACTGGAGTTTGACCTTGTCTACTACAATATCCTAGTCCAATGCGCTACCTACTAAGCAACGTGGACTGTCCTTTTTGGCAAAACGATGAAAAAGTCAAATTATGAAAATATTATACCAGTAATCTGAATTTCTGTAATGTGCATATACGCATATAAAATGTGTGCATTATATCAATTAATGTATATATTTGTATGCAAATGATCTGTATATATACCAGGTAATCAATGAACTGTTACCAATGCAGAAAAAAAAGACATTCATTTTACACCACAAATATTCATTTTTCACAGAGTTTGTTTTTTTTTTTATCGATGCACTTAATTCATTGATGAATATAAATTACATAGAAAATGGCACCGGGAAAATTTCACATCATAAACCAGCTAATAACTCTATTTTAGGCTACGCACTTATTGATCCACTCTTATATAATATCTGGATATATATAATAGTAAATGTGCCGAGTGATTCATGTGGCTTCTTTGGGAAAACAAAGCGCAAACACAAATCAATTAACCTTTTTATCTTTTTAGAATATATATTCTTCCATTCGTGGCTTATCGCATAAATCATTTTTTCCGTTTAGGATATAAAAGAATACTTTCTGATGTATCCGAAGAGAGGGATTTTTTCTAACTCCCGCTTTATTTGTGTTGTGTGAATTTCAAAGAATAAATGTCAAATATTTTCGGATCTCGCAAAACTTGTAACTTACCGAGATGTACATCTGTATGTACAGCATTCTCGATTTTAGAATTATTCCAACACAACATTTGTTATTAGAATAAGAATCCAATTTTAAGTTTCGCTTAGTCTATCACATGGCTACTTAGTAAAGTTAGACTTCACGTGATTAGCAATATTTTATTTGTATAGACTTTTAATTAATCATTTTTCTAAATTTTGCCAGACAAAAACTTCCTTCAATATGGAATTAATAAGAATCACTTATTACAAAAATCGTCTGCAAGATAAGCTTCTTAACCATCAAGTTTTATGGAAAACATTCCATAACGACTAATATCCGATCACACATTGAGGATCAAATTCACTACATTGGTAACGACTGGTGAGATTCAATATTTACTCTACGGCATGCGTCCAATTTTCCTTCTAATATGATCAATCAATAATCTCTGTTCACGTAAAATTTCAACCAGGAAGATTTGACTGTAGTTTGTGTTTTTTTCATTTTCTATTATATATATATTCTATCAGGTGTTACTACTCCGGGCCAGAGTGTACCTGGGAGTAATGGCAATAAAAGAGTTCTTCGCATTCCCTAAAGCTCCAGCATTACTGGAACCTCGCCATCAGATTATTTTGTGTCATATCCATGGCACTCTTTGGTGGGGGGGGTAGCCCACTACAGAGGTTCAGTCGGTGTATTCTACAACCCCAGCCGACTGGGCAAGCTTGGGTTACATGAGAAATGAGCGACCGACTAAAAATTAAAATAGATATTTTATTCGATAAAGAAACAAAGAAAGAAATAGAAAACTTTGTGTCGCTGTCGTCATGGATACATAACAATCTCATTTGTCATTTATAAATCTTGGGTTTCTTTTTACAATCAGCTTTTTTAGTTGAAGAGTCATTTTAGGATTTCTCTAAGTTGAAATGCTATATTCATGAATTGGAATAAGGAGACGTTGGAAGAGTGGGCAGCGTTAAATATCTGCCTTGAAAATCAGCTTTCGAAAATCTAAAAAATATATAACTATCTCAGTCACGTGATATACCAGAATAGCTGAGAAATGAACTCAAAAAGTCGAGACAAAGAAAAGACAGAGATAGTAAGGACAAAAGAGAAAGAAATAGAAAAATATTAATAAAGTTTTGAAACCGTTTGATTTGGACTTTCTTAAAAATTCAGGACGAAATAATCGACTTAATGAATGTTAGATACCATAAAATGGTTTTCTGATTAAATGGAAAACATAGCAAGCACCCCTTAATGTCTGTTGAAAGAGTCAATGTATCATATATGATCCTTTTCCATCAAAATAAATACTTTTCTGAGCATGAAGAAAATGAAGAATGTTTCAAACTTAAATGAAATAATCAACCATATTTAATATATCTTTCGGAAAGCTGATCGTAAATATGAACTGCATTCTAAAATAAGAATAATTGAGCGCGCTTTGTTGTACTGTGATGATGATTAACAGGTCTTGATATCGCAGATCATTTCTACTTAGTTTACTGGAAAAAGATGCTCGGTATCAAGTGGAGTGTGATGGTTAACAAGTTTGTATTCCAGCCATTCTCAAATGTTTGATCTTCATCTGGCGATCTACTTCTGTGGACTTGTGTCAGAATAAGCTAATTTCAAGTCTACTTGTTTAGTAACTGATCAAAGGTCTTTCTCACGGGTAATAAAGATTCATATACAATAGAGGTAAAAACAGACAGTAGCCTAATACCAATCTTTTGAACTCTATTTCGATCCAGAGAGATTTGAACCATAAGTTAAATTTAATAAACATCAAAACATGATAAAAACTCTGCGTTTCACTTTACTGACATTAGGTGAGCTAGAATTCGACATGTCGAATACTTGCCCACGTGATGAGGCGTATCAAATTCTAGCTCACCTGAGGATCGGAAACATGAAACTAAGAGTCGTGAGTTTTATTCCTCTTTTTATTTCTATCCTATTACCTACATGAAATATTGTAATATTGCTCTGTATTTTATATCAAGAGCACGGTAAATATTTTACTTATTAAAATGCTTATATCATTAAATTTGGATCATAATTATATATATATATATATATTGATAGATATATATATATGTGTGTGTGTGTGTGTGTGTGTGTGTGTGTGTGTACAATGTTGACCCCAAACATTATGGCAAGAATAACAGCTACTTTCTGGTAACTACAACACATATTAGATTCTAACTTGTGAAAGCTGGTAAGCCGTCCCAAGTATTTTATTTTGATATATTGAATACTTCAGTAATGGATTAAAACAAACTTTTGAGTGACTTTGTTAAAGTTGTTATGGTCAGAAGAGGAGGTCAGCCCATTTCCGAAATGGCAGAGATTGTGGTGTGTTTACATTTAATTCGGAGAGTATCTATCGGCAAATGAAAAATAAATTTTTTTTTAAATGGTGTCAAGATACTGGGTAGCCAAAACATATCGATGCGAAAAATGAACATCGGCTTCTCTGTGAAGCACAAACCGACGGAAGTGCTCATGAAAGATATTTTAATTATAGAGAATGCAACAGACGCAAACATTGGGACTGGGCCTTTGACCAATGAAGAAAAAAAGTTGTCTAGATGAATGTCACTCTTTCTCTTGAATCAAGTGGCCAGCTGTGTATAAATGAGTCGTTATACTCGGAAAGTAAAGGCACCAAGACTCATAACGGTGAAAAAGTCAATAAAAACAATGATGAAAAATGTTCGGCCACGGAAACTGAGGGTTTTATATTGAATGTAGATTATTTATCACATAGAACCAACGTGAATATTATTGGAGACTAAGGGCACCTGCTCCATGACACTTTAGAAGAAGGTGATTTGGACCAACTGGTTTGCTCTGCAGAAGGTCTATCACATGATCTTGCCCCCAAATCCTAGGAGAAAACTTGGGTAATCTCGTGGAACCGATACCTGATCGGATGAGAGCTATTTACAAGCTCATGACATTCCAATAATTTATTGGGTAGGTTGTTATCACGTTTTAGCATCTCAGTATACACACACACACACACACACACATATATATATATATATATATATATATATATATATATACATACGTGTGTGTGTGTGTGTGTGTGTGTATGTATATATGTATATATATATAAGCACATATCGATTAACATTTTATTCTTGTGTGATCGTTCATTCGAATATGAATTATATTCTAAAACTTGTCGCACACCAAAAACAAAAAGAAAGACAAAGAGAGCAACATGGTGTTTCCATTATGAGACTTTTATAAAGAAAAATTATCAAAGAATCAGATTTTGTCGCTTATCATTTGAACATGAAAAACTTTTGAGGAATTTTTGGAGAAAGCGATCGCAAAGCTTTTTCTTTTTCAAACATCTAAACACACACACACACACACACACATATATATATACATATATATATATATATATGTACATGTAAGCATATATATCTATATATGTGTATGTATATGTGGGAGGGGTTCAGTATTCCCATCTAGCAATAATGACAATGCACATAACGACCTACTCAATTAAAAATCTAACCAATATTTTTTCTTCCTCATTTGAATTAATTTTCTATTGTTTTATCTTTGATAAGGAAAGAAATGTCCGTCTTAAAGTCAAGGATTTAGAAGAGTAACATCTTTGGTGACATAACATCATGAACATACACACATTCTTTATATATAATATATATATATATATACATATACATATATATATATATATGTGTGTGTGTGTGTGTGTGTGTGTGTGTGTGTGTGTGTGTGTTGAAACCTCTTTCAGCCTTTAAACATGTGTGTGTGGGTGTGTCTGTGTGAGCGCTCGTGTGCTTATGCGTGTGTGAGTGCGTTACACTCATCATAATCACACACTTATATGCAAACTGTTCTCTCTCTCTCTCTCGCACTCTCTCTCTCTCTCGCACTCTCTCCCTCTCCCCTCTCTCTCTCCCTCTCCCCCCTCTCTCTCTCTCTCTCTCATAATTTTTTTTCCTTTTTAGTTCTTCATTTCTCTCGGCCACCCTTAATTTCCAGCCACATTTTACTTCCAAGTTTGCGAGGTTTTCACTTCATTTAGCATAAAACACGAAATCTAACCAAAGCAAATATTCTGTGTTAAAAAAAAAGAAGAAAGAAATAAAAGATTCCAACAATTTCTCGTGTGTAAATTCCATCGAAACTGCATATTTATTTAATCATTTAGAAATCGTTGACAAAATTCGAAAATGTTATAAATCATGCAAATGTCAAGCCAGCACACCGAACCCAGACCCTAACAATACTCCCACTCAGCCTGCATGTAAAGCAACAAATATTAATGTATAAATTACCGAAATAAATATCTTCTGTATCAAACACGATTATAAAGTTCAGACTTCAGTATGAATACATCTGTGAATTTCAATGCAGAAATAGCAATGTTTCATCTTCATAATTCTAGCAACATATATTTCAAGAGAGATTAAATTTACCCGACTCTCACGATGGTAGTATATGACACAAGTTCGTCTTAATGCGGGGAGCCCATAAGAAACGAGCCTTTCGGAGTGGAAGCGAGATAAAAAAATTATCCGATCGTCTCTTCATTCCCCTTAATGACGGCGCCTCAAGCATCGAGTAATAAATCTTCCGCTTTTTAGACAATGAAGACAAATGTTGCTTGAAAGGATGATTCTCTGGGACTGGACTAACAGAATCTCTCACACCAGAAAACTAGAGTGATAGGGAACTGAAAAAAAAGATGTATTTAGAGGAGATAAAAATTCTTTTTGAATGTGCGTTTAAGAGAAACCATGAAATTCTTGTCTTTCTACTTTTTAGACTTTTTTCTTGAATATTTCAGTTTGTTGCTGCGCTTGAATTTGTTTCGTTCAAAACTTACAGAAAGTATTTTGCCTTTTGTTTTAAATCATCAGATTTCCCGACAGAAACAATAATCCATTTATACATGTGTATATGAATATTCCATGTACAAAACCAGTTCTGGGATTCCCAGAGGGGATTAAAGTCTCTACCCTAGACGACCAGTCTGAATTGTTATCTCACAATAAGAGGTGTTCAGTGTAGATAGTAAGCCTGCCTAAAATTCGGCGCATCTAACGAGGATCAAACTCACAACAGTTGAGAAATTTGTTTGTTAACTGTTACACTATGGCAATGCTTTTCAATGAACTATTGGGAGTTTCTTGAACAAATTTATGTTGTGGTAAATTTAACACCTTGTTCCGTGTGATGAGAAAGAAAAAAATAACGCTACTCTACGGACAGCGCACTTTTATGCTCAGAAAATAAAATCACGTGGATGAGTGAAGTTGGCCTTAAGGTAACAAACTTCAAATCGGAATCAGAAACAGTAAGTGGATTTATGGAGTGCTTATATCGTTTTCCTTCGAATTCCTTGGGAAAAGATGTAGATACTTTTCTTCCAACGCTTGGTGCTACTGTCGATCAGTTTGAATCAAGTCTTTCCATAATGGTACTATTTACCCAACCCCTCCGCTCGGGCAGGATATGACACAAGGTCAATTTTTAAGCGGAGTTTAAGAGGTTTGAATTCAGAGTTTTCCTTCTCCTAGACTAATTGCCTCACCAAGGCTGAAGAATCTAGTCTGTCCTACTATTTACCTATAGCTGGAGGGAGAATAATTGGATTCATACCTTTCCCAAGGGTATTAGTGCTATGTAAAATACAATCAGTCTCGTCCAGGATTTGAACTCGAGTCGCCGTGTTCATTTCCCTACGACGATAACGACTACACCACGGGCACCATAATGGTAAATAAAAATGAAATGGAAGAGTTTTTACTTCTAATCAACTTGTCTTTCAAGCAAAATACCGATTATATTTATTTATTCTCAACTTCTCGATGTTTTTAATAATAATTCTTACAATATATTCAAAAATATCCTCGCATGTAAGTTCGACATTTTCATTGCTCCATAAAAATGTGGTCTTCCGCTTGATACAATGAGTAAACATTTTCATTGCTCCATAAAAATGTGGTCTTCCGCTTGAGCCTAAGTTAATGGGCAACAAGAAACAAAAATCATATATATATATATATATATATATATATATATATATACATATATATATATACATATATATATATATATATATATATATATATATATATATATATATATATATTCTGAATCGGCATCTCTACAAATTACAAAATATGATATTTTTTAAATGGCTCTTGTGATAAAAAATATCTTGGTTTTGCTAAATTTGCTTTAGAGATCAGGGTATCCTTATGATCGTACCCACCCTGATTTACAGCGAGTATGTACTCTGGAGATGAAATTCTTATACTCATGTTGGATTTATTTGTTAATATTCAGTCGAAAAAGGACAGAATTTGCAAATATGGCGAGTAAAAATATTTTTAGACAAAATCAATTTTATTCTGTTTTCAGCAAGAGTATTTACTTGGCACAAGGCCTTTGTAATGAATCATTCATGGAAGCTCAAACTCACCACATTAATTGGTTTCCAAGACAAGATTTTTAATCACGGAACCACAGTAGCATTTTGTATGTTGAACCTTGTCTGGGCCAAGGCCATATAAGCAAAGCATCTACTATTTCAATTATTCTAACAAATGATTCTCAATCAGATAATATTTCCTCGGGTGAATTTTCAGATTTTGGATGGGAATTGGGGCTTCATATTGGTGTATTCAAACTGTTGGAATATTGTTCTTTCCACAAATTATAATTCTACAATAATCCTTGTGAATCAGTTCTACGGGATTAGTCTTGTAATTTTCTCTGTACGACAGATACTACTCAATCACAAAACTTTCAGTAATTTGAAACTCACTATCGGCTGGATCTGTAGAATATTCGGCTTGCACCTCTGCAGGGGTAGGGTGGGGGTAGGACCCTTCCAACGACTATCCTGGGTATGATGCTAAACTGCATCTGATGGTTAGGAACCATTACTGGAGCTTTGGAGAATGTAGAATAGTCTTTCAATGCTATAACTCCCAGTTCCACTCTGAACCAGATTGGTAGTATCTGTTTAAGTTCCATCTTTGGATCAAATAGAACTGTTTAACTATTTACTTAGGTTTATAATAATCAATTATTTGAAACCATCATACAGCTGTGTGCAAATTGTTTGTATTAGATAAGAATACTTGATAAATTGAATTACTAATGTTAAATAGCAATACTTGAAACTATTCAACTGTGTTTAAATAAATGATTATTCATTATTTTTAGAGAGAATTACTTGAGACTATATAACTGTGTACAAGAAAATTATCTATATTAGGTTGAAATACTTGAAACTGTTTAATTGTGTACAGCTCTAACAGCTCGTTTAAAAATAAAGTTACCAAAAAAACTATTCGCTTCCAAATGATATATATATATATATATATAAACAGAATTTGACATTAAAAAAACCACAAGTGTTGATACGCCATGAAATATCTACCAACAAATCATCGTTAGCAGGAAATTTTTAGACTAGTAAGCAATCGATCTATTTGTAAAAATGAATTGGGAGGAATGAGGAAAAGAGCGGTCAATAATCGAAGTGATTGGGTATCTATTCTAATACAATTGTGACACTCAAAATAGATTTAAAAAACACCCTTTTTCAGTACTGATCGAGGCGCGATTAGATCACATAAATTGCCTTCCTATTCACACAATGTATACATAGACAGTATAGATACACATCTTGATACAATGAGTAAAATGTCTTTTATATCAGTTGGCGTTAATTATTGTAGCCCCAGGCTACTAAGAACTGCTAAATAATGTTTTACGAAGAAGCGAATGTTTTCAATGCAATTTACCTGAAGTTTCGTTGCTTGCAGCAAATCTCTTAAGAAATAGGATCAGCCAAGCAATCTAATTAAACGAGAAACATGATGTCGCCATGTTGATTGTATCTATTGATCTGTGTCAAGTTGGCAGGGTGCGAAACAGATCTAATCGAATATTCCTACATAATTATATTTAATGTCATCAATTATTCAATTTTCAATCAAATCCTATGAAAACATTTTTTTTTCAAACTAATATATATTAGAAGTGGGAAATGACAGACATTTTTGTCGGTTTTAAATGTACATGTATTATTAGAAGACTTAAATCTTTGCAAATGTGTTTTGCTGAAAATAACGACAGATTTTAATTTGATAATTATATTTTGTTGTAAGATGAAAATACTTATTTGATAAATAAAATTTGTTAGAAAGAACAGAATCTCTCAAGAGAACAATTAGATGGACTTTGATTTTTTTTATTCTTGTGTGTGTGTGTGTGTGTGTGTGTGTGTGTGTGTGTGTGTGTGTGTGTGTGTGTGTGTGTGTGTGTGTGTGTGAATCTAAATAATGTTTTAGTTTTATTTCTTCCTTACATGTAAATAAATTTAAAAAAGAAAATTAAAAAGAAAAGATTCTCTGATAAATATGTTGATGTAAATGTTTCCTATAGAATATTACATATTTGCAGTGAAACGTCATGTATTTACGACATTTCTCAGAGCAATGGACGTTGCCCATCTCCTCTCTTATGTAAAAAGAAACAACTTTTATTAATGAATTTCACATCAATGCATCATAAAAACTGTAAAATATATCGTCTAATAACTCTACATAGATTCAGTCGAAAAGTTTCACTGTTGTTTTTGCGTTTGTGGAAATTATCAAAATAGCGAAGGGACCGCTACTACCTTCCATGACATTTCAAATATAACTCATAAATATTTCTTAAAAAGAAAAAAAGAGAAAAATTACTTTATTCATATCAGATAATTTGAATGTATCAAATAGAATTCCCGTTCTTTCTTGCTTGCTTTCTTTTTAAGATATCTAGTCATTAGTCTCTTTCTTATTTATTTTCCCTGTGAAGAAAACAGTTTTATTCCAATCAGTTTATAAAAATAGTTCATTTAAACATGACGTATAAAGCCAAAAGGTCAGCGGAAGTTAGCCTTTATTCGGAAGTATTGTTACCGGAAGTGCAAAGGATATATCAAATCAGTTTCCGATGAACCGAATGGTCAGTCGACAAACATCGCTGACTGGATATTCATCAAAAATAAAAGTTTGAAAACTATCAGGCAAACAAACAATACAAGAACTTCAGGAAATTTCATACTTAGAATAGTTGACTAGACGTAAACATGCTAGTGATTCCATACAAACTGTCAGTATAGTGAGGTTCGTAAACATGTATTCGTTTTTGAAAAAAAGTTTTAATTTCACAAAAGGATTGAATTATTTTTCGGCACTTAATCTAAATAAGAAAAATACGTTACGTGCACGCGGTTAAATATTTCCACATTATGCTGTTTTATTCTGAATGGGTGAAATGAACCAGGGCTGAAAGTTCAACTTAACGAACAATGACAAAAAGCCGGTGTGATAAAACTCCATAACGAACACGACAAATCAAAAATCAATGTTGCTTAGGTCAGAACATTTTGAAAGGTGTAAGGGAGGATAAACTTTAAGCAAGATTTTTTTCTCAGCCTCAGAATATTTTTTACTCGATTTGAGTCTACGTTTACAAGCACGCACACACACACACACGCACACACGGGCGCGCATACGTACGTGCACGAGCTCTCTCTCTCACACACACACACACACACACACACACACACACACACACACACACACATATATATATATATATATATATATATATATATATTTATATATATTTAACAATTATAGAAATAAAGCTAAGTAAGAACTCATGACTTTGAATTTCACGCCTTCAATTGTCCGTTAAGCTGTCATTATACGGATGGTATAACAATTCACATGACTCAATGCAGCACCAAATTGGAATGCAAATACTTTCTTGAATCAGGAATGTTTATGATTGTAATATTTCTTTTCTAGGCTTTTACAATTTCTTGAAACGTCATCTTTGACGGATCGACAGTTCAGTTTCCAGTTCATTCTCGTTATTTCTTTGGCAATCCAAGACATCATCATCATCATCATGTCACGCTATCAGCACGGATATCCGTGATCCTCTCTCGCCACCCCTCCCTATCGTCCATTGTTTCCGGCAGGTCCTCAGAGCTACAGCCCATATTGGCAGAGAGCTGCTGTATGTAGGTTCGAGCTGGTCGTCCAGCCTTTGCACATCCATGTGAAGGGGTCCACAGGAGTACATCACTTATGAGCTCGTTCCTAATTTTCCAGCTGTGTCCTGCAAGTCTGGTTCATCTAATTTTGATACAATTCGCATTACTTTGTATTGGGCAATGCGTAAATTTTCCGGTTTGAAAAAGCTGATGAAATTGAATTATAATCAAAATTATATATATATATATATATATATATATATATATATATATATATATATATATGGGGGGGTATTACTAGGTTCTTCAGCCTTGGTGAGGCAACTAGTCTAGGAGAAGGAAAACTCTGAATTCAAACCTGTTAAACTCCGCTTAAAAATTCACCTTGTGTCATATCCTGCCCGAGCGGAGGGGTTGGTATATATATATATATACGAATTTTGCTTCAAATCCAAATTCATTACATGTATATATATATATATATATATATATATATATATAATGAAACTGATATATATATAAATATATATATATATATAATTTTTGGTTGTAGGTCTAGAGAGGGAATTAAAACATTTTTAAAATAGGAAGGTCACAAACTGATTTGTATTTTTTAGAATTTATTTATTTTGTTCTTACATACATGTTTGTTTCCAGCTTGTTGCTTTCGTCAGAGAACGTATATAACACAAGGCCTTGTAAATGGGTTCTCAATGAGACTTGAACTCACTCGTGATGGCAGTTTGAATGATTTTTAGTTGGTTATGGATTTATGCAGAGGGCATCGTCTCTTTTTCTTAGAGTGTGTTTTACCTTAGTCTGCTTTACCCCCTCATTGATATTTGATATTTTTGTCGTTGTGTATGTGTGGGAGTGGTTTTAGATTTCACTAACAGTTATTTTTCCTCTGTGCATGTGAGTGTGTATCTTGGAGATTTATTGTGTGTGTATGTGTGGCAGTTTGGTTTTGAAATTTACTGGTAACTATTTTTCTTATAATTTTTGTCTGTATATATACATATCTATGTATGTTTGTGCATATACGAGGATCATTGAATAAGTTTCCAGACTTTTTTCGTAGGGGCACTTTTATTGATAGTACACACATGAAACTCTAGTCCTCTTCGAAGTAATCTCCTCCAGCTGCAGTGCACTTGTTGTACCGTTCCAACAACTTCTCGAAGGCCCCATGGACGTCCTCTTGTGTGAGCGTGTCAATGACCTTCGTCACAGCCTCTTTCATCTCCTCAATTGTCTCATAACGACAGCCTCTGAGCTTAGGGAATAACCAAAAGTCATAGGGAGCAAGGTCTGGACTATAGAGAGAGTGAGGAACTGTCTTGATGCCCATCTTGGTCAAATAGTCTGTTACAAGGATGGGGTTGTGGACTGGTGCATTCTTCTGGTGGAAATGCCACTGAGCCGATTTGAGTGGTGCTGGCATCTTCCGACCGAATCTCTTCCTGAACTCCCTTAAAACCTCAACATAGTAACCCTAACCCTTTAGCTAATCAACTCTGGTGTATTGACTTCCTTACTCCTCCCACACCTCTCATCATTCCTCAGAGACTCCCTGCCTTCCTTTCATCTCTTATGCCACTCAAAAACTGATGCTCGATTCATGCAAGATGCTCCAAAAGCAGTCTGAAGAATTCCATACGTTTCTGTGGCATTTTTTCCAAGTTTAAAACAGAATTTTATTGTTCTTCTAAAGTGTCAGACTGCATTTTAGAAATTCACCAGCTGTGACAATCAGGCTTTAGTAGGGTGTATTCCAATTGCTGCTGTAGCTGTTCATTTGAAGCTGAAATCATAAAAATTGGTCAGTTATCTCATAAGATGTATAGCAATAACATAGTGAATTTTTAAGAATCTACGACAATCCTAAATGCCTGTACAAAAAGTCTGGAAATTTATTGAATGCATGGATATATATATGTGTGTGTGTGTGTGTGTGTGTGTGTGTGTGTGTGTGTGTGTGTGTGTGTGTGTGTGTCTGTCTGTTTCCAGCTTGATGCTTCCGTCAGAGAATATGTCTGGGACAAGGTCTAGTTAATGGGGTATTCAATGAGACTGGAACTCACTTGTATTTGTTGTTTGAAAGCTTTTTACTTTCGTTTTTTTTATGAATGCTGACCCTTCCTTTTTCTTAGGGTGTGTTTCTTTTTGCCTACTTTATCTTCATTTACTTTTGATATTTAATACGTTGTGTGCGTGTTGGAGTGGTTTCGGATTTCACTTATAGTTATTTTTTTCTGTGTGTGCGTGAAATTGTCTTGAGATTTTTCATGTGTATATATATATATATATATAGTCATCCACAGACAGATCTGTTTCGTTCTATCAGAACTTATCAGTGTGGCTAGACTTATTAGCTTCCCGTTGCTGGGATCGAAACCCGGTTGACTCAAACGCCAATCCAAGCTTCTAACCCTTCAGCCTCGAGGAGCTAGTAGCATCGAATTAAATTTTAAACGGTTATGAATCACAATTACTATTGTTTACATACATCCGTTAAACGGCTACCGAGACCTCAATTCATATATGAAGAGGCTTGCAATAAACGCTAATGATAACACGATTACTTCATTCGCCGAGGAACTCAGCCCTACGGGGGTAGGGGAGTATATATCTCTATAGTCATCCACAGACAAATCTGTTTCGTTCTATATATATATATATATATATATATATGTTTATTTGCGTTTGTGTGTGTACGATTCATGTTTTATTCAACTTTGGTTTAAATTTATCTATAAATTCATTTCCTTTATTTGAAGTAGCGTGTGGTCGTTGGTTTGATATACTGGCATTATTTTAAATTTACCCTGACTACATTGGTATAGGTGTTTCCAAACATTTAATTTTCCGTTTTCTTCTATTTTTGTATTACTTTTGTGTAATGATGTCCTTGTATTAAGTGCCTGTGTTGACCCTATGTATATTTCTTTGCATTCACTACATTCAATTATGTACTCTACGTTTTTTAAGTTGCATTTTAAGTTTTTATTTATTTTGAATTTGGTTTCCGGGTTTTTAAAGGTTTCGGATTTCCCTTCTATAATTATATCACATATCTTACATTGTTTATTATTGCATTTAATAACCCAATGTGTTTTGTTTTCTCTGAATGTAGAAAAGGTGAGTATTCTTTTAAGGTTCAAGTCTCATTGAATACCCCATTAACTAGTCCTTGTGCCAGACATATTCTCTGAAGAAAGCATCAAACTGGAAATATATATATATATATATATATATATATATAGACAAAAATTATTAGAAAAAAATAGTTACCAGTAAATTTCAAACCAAACTACCACACATATACACACAAAAAATCTCCAAGACACACACTCACACTCACACTGAAGAAAAATAACTGTTAATGAAATCCAAAACCACTCCAACACACACACAACGACAAAAATATCTAATATCAATGAGGGGTAAATCAGACTAAGGTAGAACACACTCTAAAAAAAAAGAGGTTAACCTCTATATAAACTCATAAACAACTAAAAATCATTCAGACTGCAAACACGAGTGAGTTCAAGTTTCATTGAGAACCCATTTACAAGGCCTTGTGCCATATACGTTCTCTGATGAAAGCAACAAGCCGGAAACATATACGTATATAAGATCAAAATGAATAAACAAATTTTAAGAAATACAAATCACTTCGTGAAGCTACCTATTTTAATATATATATATATATATATATATATATATATATTACTATTGGAATGATGGTTAGAGTGTTCGCCAATGGCCTGGGAGAGCGGGGTTAAATACCAGGTCGGGTGTTACCAAAAACTCAATAAACGGTACTTGACCTCTCCTTGCTTAGCACTCAGTATTATAAAGTGTGGATTAAGGGTAAGTGGAGTAATAATTCAAATGGAACAGTTCCTTCTCTACACTTCGGTGTAGTAGCTATTGAAAAGGGAGCCTTCGGGTCGCCCTTGACTGTGGTCGCTAACTTACTTATGCATATATATTGCTGTTTGTTTCTTGACTGCAATTCTGTCGTATACGTTAGCTTCACAGTCTTCTTCTCATAGTGGATGTTGACAGATTTTTTTCACGACATTGGTTCAGTCATTTGGAGCATTCAGCCTTCTGTCACGCAAACTGGTGACTCTGATGAAATTGTCCCCTGCTCTCGTTGTTGCTTTTCGTCTACCAGTCCCACTTTTGATTTTGGTTTTTCCCATTTCTTGATGTTCTCCTTACAGTATAATTCACTGTAGTTCTGGGAATTTTTATTTTTAGTTCTAAAGAAGAAAAACGCCTTCAAATCAATTTTTCAAAAGATAGCTGACCAAAGTTACTGAAGAAGACTTGTATTTAGAATAACAAATTAAAAAAACATTGTGGTGTATCATTATAAATAACACTTTTAGAGTGAGAAATAAACATTTTTGAAGGTGGTCAAAAACTTTTGACTGGTAGTATATATATATATATATATATATATATATATATATGTGTGTGTGTGTGTATGTGTATGTGTGATGTGTGTGTGTGTTTAATTAAATAATAAAGACAAATTTTGTCTATATAATTTATATAAGATCCTTTCAAGTTTTCTTATAAGTGTCTTAGTTTCAGGTTGGAATTGGTAGATGAATTTCCCAAAATTGTCCCGAGCGCTTTCGGATCCTTCATTGGCCATCATCAGAGGTTGCTTGCTTGTGTAAGGTGTGTTTGTATTTTTTTTAAAGAGTTTTGAATGTTTATACCATAACGAAAATATGGGAATGCAGAGTTGGATAAAACTGGGTAACTGATGTATTTAAAAGGGAACGCTATCTAAAAAGGAAACGCTATTTAAAAAGGGAACGCTATTAACGGAAATAGAGTACATGGGAATACGGGGAAAAAAAACTGAAATTCCAACCTGAAACTAAGACACTTATCAGAAAACTTGAAAAGATCTAGAATAAATTATACAGACAAAATTTGTCTTTATTATTCAATGAAATATGCTTAAATGAACGACTAATGCCAAACCACACACACACACACACACACACACATATATATATATATATGAGAAAATAATTGGAAAAGTGAATAAACTAAAACACTGACATGATTTTCCGTCTTTGTTTTAGAAAGACTTGATCAGATTCTAATGCAGTCTTTCTAAAATAAAGGCGAAATATCATTGTTAAATCTATTGTTAGTATTTGGGTTTATTCACTTTTTCACTTATTTTTCTCATCTTGTCAGATTTACCAAAATCTACTACTTCTCTCTCTCTCTCTCTCTCTCTCTCTATATATATATATATATATATATATATATATATATATATTATTGTGTTGTGTTAATTCAAAGGACTATTGTATTGCGAAATAATGATTATTTGAGTCGTTTAACGCCATGCGGAATAGACTTGAAAAAAAAATTGAACATCCAACACTGTGTTCATTTTTTAAAAAAGTCTCTCACGATAAAGTTTTTACTTTGAAATTAATTAAACTCAAATTGTTATTTCACATTGCAATAACCCTCTAAGTTAAAACAATACAAGAGAATAAAATAATTTGAGCAATGCTTCAAGCAAATTTCAAAATACTTATATATATATATATATATATATATATATATAAATTAGCTACGTGAAAAATCCAGAATGCTCAGTTTTTAAAGAATATGATTGAGATAAAAACTCATGGGATAGATAGATAGAGACAGACAGACAGACAGACAGACAGACAGATAGAAAATATAGATAGAGAGAAATAGAGGGAGAGCATTTGCTATCTGAAATCAACACAGCTGGAGGAGCAGGAAATGTATGTTTTTTTTGTCAAATGGCACAAAGTGACCAATCAAACTGAGGTGTAATTTCTTAAACCACCCGTTATCATCTTATGATTCTATCAATGTCTCTTCCCCTAACAATGAAATAGTTTAGAAAAAGGAGGATTTTTCCCAATAATTTTTCCTTGTTTTATTTTATTTTATCTATTTACAATCATTTGAGAAGCTACTTTCGGTTTTAGTAAATGTTTGCTGGCACTCGGTGTATTAATAGACTTATCTTTTTCTCCAGATTCAATTTATAGCAAAATATTTCCAAAATAGGAACTACTGACAAGCCATTTTATTGCCAAATAATAATTTGAAGAAAATAAAATTCTGCGAGTTGATACGATGAGCTTGAGGCAAAAAAAATGGCAGCTGTAAATGACGTCATCACGAGAAAAATGGTGTGTGTGCACGAGTTTTTCAGTGAATACGGAAATGTCTTTCATTTTCATTTAAAAGCGATTTACAACCATTTCTTAATACTTGATGATTATATAATGATCGATACACGAAGAAATTTTTTGAGATAAAATTAAGCAAGAAACAGATAAGATATTATCTTTGTTTATCAGATGAAGCGTTATAAAACATTATTATTATTATTATTATTATTATTATTATAGTTTTTTTCACATCAGCTAACGCTGATGGTCTTCCACTGGAGTTTGAGTGACAGCAAGTCTCCTAAAAGTCTCCAGGACTCTTCTCAGTATTCTGGCGATCCTCAATAATGCTGTAGTTTGGATGGTCTCCATTCGTCAGCCAATTTCCAAATCCTCCAGTCCCTTTAGTAATCCTTTAGTTACTGTACCAAATTACCAATTGCAATTGGTATAATTGTCACCCGCATGTTCTTCAGTTTTTTCAATTCCCTTGCAAAGTCGAGGTACTTATCCTTTTTTCACATTCTTTCAGTTTTAATCTGTGGTCAGCCGGGACAGCAAAGTCGACAATTTTACAAATTCTCTTTTATTATTATTATTATTATTATTATTATTATTATTATTATTAGGTCTGGTCTTCAGGTTGATATTAAGTGATCTGTCTGTATGTCACATTCCCATAGGAGTTTATGTGTATTATTTTATTGGAGAGATGCTGGATTATGCATATACTATTTGTTGGTATGGTCAAATTTAAATTTCTTGCACATCTCCCAGTGTATCACCTTGCCGACCCAGTCATGTCTAGTCTTATATTCTTTCTGCGCTAATTTGCTACATTCGCTTATTATGTGATTGATGGTTTCATCTCTGTCACCGCATAGCCCACATTTGCTATTTTGTTGCGTCTTATCTATTCTCGCTTTGATATGATTGATTCTTACGGCGTTGTTTTGCGCTGCTATTATGAGAGATTCTGTTTCTCTCTTAAAGTTTCCTTTTCTTAGCCATGTCCAGGTTTTGTCATGTGAGATATTGTTTATTAGTCGTTTAAAACGCCCACAGAGTTATTTTCCTTCCCATTTTTGTTTCCTAGTTATTGTCATTCTGTTGTCCATCATGTTATCAGTATCGTTTCTGATGGCTGTAATCAGTCCTCCTTCTTGCTTTTCAATGTAGTCTTCGAGTCGTCGTATCGATGCGTCAACGTTGTCTTCGATGTTGGCAAGTCCTCTTCCCCCCTCTATTCTTGATACATATAGTCTGTCAATGTCGTCTCTGGGATGTAATGCTTTATTCATGGTCATTAGTTTTCTTGTTCTTTTGTCCATTTGTTTATGTTCATCTCTAGTCCACTTGAGAAAGGGTCCGGAATATCTAACGAGGGGCACAACCCAGGTATTTATTCCTTTGATAAGGTTTCGGCCAGAGAATTTTGTCTCGAGTAGTTTTCTAGTTTTCCCGAGATATTCTTTTTGAATTTTGTCTTTCATTTCCACTTGTTTGATGGTGTCAGCCTCGAAGATGCCCAAGTATTTGTAGGTTTCGTTTTCTGCGAGCGTCTAATCTTGTTTTGATTTGATAGTTCCATTCTGTCAGTAAGATGTTTGCCTCTTTTCATTACAAGCATGACACATTTTTCTATGCCAAATTCCATTCTTAGGTCCTGAGTGTATATTCTAACTGCGTGTATCAGAGTTTCCAGTTCTTTTTCATTTTTTGCCAATAGTTTGATTTCATCAATGTATACTAGGTGATTGATTTTTTCCTGCGATCTACTAAGTTTGTATCCGGCTGTGTATTTTCTGAGTATGTGGTTAAGTGGCATCATGACAATTATGAATAGTAAGGGTGATAGAGCATCTCCTGGGAAAATACATCTTTGGATTTTTGTTTCAGCTAATCTTCTTCCTGCTGTCAATTCCACTCTCCAGGTTTTCATGGTTTTCTCGATAAAGTTTATGACTTCATGTGATATTTTGTACATTTTGAGGCAATTTATTATTCAGCTATGCGGAACCATATCATATACCTTTTTGTAGTCAATCCAGGACATAGCTACATTTGTCCGTCTAGTCTTGCTCTCATTTAGAATGTGTTGATCTATGTAGAGTAACTCTGCTGTGCCTCTGGGTCCTTTGCAGCATCCTTTCTGTTCGCCAGGGAACAAACCGCGGCAGGGTTAGCGCGTAGTAAATCTCTTCCCTTATTTGTGTAGTTTCGAATGCACACACAGAAATTGGATCATTATCAAAAAGATAAGTAATATAAATCAGTTGTAACCCTGTCGGTGGGGCTTAGAATACACTAATTGTATCCTCACCCCGTGCAGAGGGGTAAGTCCTCCCCGCAAGTGGGTGTTTCGACACTAAACTGCATCTGATGGTGAGGCTTCAGTTCTGAAGATTTGGATAGTGTAGAGTATATCTTCTTTGCCATTACTCCCTGGTCCACTCTGAATCTGTAGGGGTGAAGGTACCTTTTAGAGTCCAGTGTATGGGGGTGGTCAAGTAGATCTGTTTAAAAATTATTCGAATTCGACAGGGCCGTGTACTAGAAAAGAAGCAACCGAAGAATCAATAACCTAATAAATGTAAATATGAATTTACAATGAATGTAACATATTGACCTTCGACCCAGCGGTCAATCGAGAAACAGGTGCATCCGGTCGAAGATATCACCTTGACATGTGGACGGGTTTAATTCGATGCAGATGAGACGCCCACAAGAATCAGGTGGGTGTCAAAAAATTATATAACCCCGTGCCACAGACCAGTTCGAGTTGCAGTTCGAGTTACAGTGAGAACCAGCTCCCAGCAGAGGGCTTGGGCCCTCAGGACCCCCGGTTGAGCAGCTCAGCAGAAGAGGAAGAGGTGCTGCTATGGCCAGAGGAACTTGGGGTCAATATGTTGCAGTTTGTTCAGTCTCCAACTCACCTCTCACACACAACCCTTTCGCAACCCTTTCGAATAAAGTGTGAGAGGTATATTTTTCTAAAGAAGCGTGTTCGTTCGTCATTATTGTTGATTATGTTTCCGCATGTATATGTATACGTATTGTTGTATCTCGGCAATACAACGTGAATGTGATTCTCTAATCTCTTGGCATGAAATAAGACTTGACGAGTTGATATGCCGTTAAAATCATTCATAAATAAGTCGTTATTCTTTTATGAACGGCCAAAAAAAAGAAAAAAGAAAAGACAAAACAGAAACAACAATTTTATTAGAATGATATTCCATCCTAATTGTCCTTTAAAAAAATACTGGAATTTAAATCAGGAATATTTGTTGTGAAATCTTTCAACGAATCAATTTAAAGTTGCATAAATAAGAAATTGTCAAATTGTCTTTGGCATTCAGTGCTTCAAAGTCCTGGGTTATCAGACATAAAGAGATTTGGGATGTACGTTTTGAGAAATCTACTTCATATACAGTTAAACCATGTGATTTATTGCTACAATTTTTCTTTGTACATCTTCTATGGGTCAAAGAGTACCCCATATGGTTAGCGAGATAGATTAGCAGATCACTGTAAGTAAGTACGATTTTCATTAGTGCCACATACTTATGTATCCTTACGCTTAGTCAATAACTACCTTCTAATGATTAATTAATATACTTATTAAATTACTGATTTCTGCATAAAAATTAGGATTCAAGTTGGGATCGACTAATAAAAAAGTATGTACGGCACACATAATTTGATAACTTCACTCTATCATTTGAGATATCATAGTACCATAAATGAAATAAGAATTCGTAATTTGTGTGTTCGGTAAGCGACAGGCTGTTTTCTACGTCGCTTGATAGAATATAGTTTATAAAAAGTGAAAGTTTTAATTATAGTTGGTCGGTCCCGCATTTAATACCTACAATCGTAACACTCAATCCAAATGAGAGAAATAAACTCCATCGCATTTTCACCCCTTGAATCTCGCGAAGATTCGTTAAATTGCGAGATTTACTAAAGTGGCCAACTTCTTTGCTTGATTAATCATGCTCTCAAATATTGTCCGGACAATCGACATCTCGCAACTTTGGACATGTTCCCACGAAACAATTAGTTATTTGCCGTAATTTTCGTTGGCTCAATCGACTGGAAATTCAGTTTTCCAAGCCGTCTGTTTAGTACTAACTTGATATCATTAGCATCATCAGTCTGTCACTGTAGGTGTCATTCTTAGGTGACAAGTCGGAAAATGATCCTGTAAATGCTGTTGCTCCCCCTCCCCTCCCCCCTCTCTCTCTCCTTGCCTCCGGCTCCCTGTCAGCATATTTCTCTCTTTTCTTTTTCTGCTCTCCTATTCGTCACTCAGTTGATTGGTTAAACTGTCCAAGTTTCTTTTTTACCCACGTAAAGCAGTCATGATATTCACGATTCAATCAAAACAATCCTGCAGTATTTCAGATAATCACTAATGATATATATATATATATATATATATATATATATATATATATATTATAAGATAATTAATCAAATTAAGAGAGTGGGTTGTAATCCCAGTTAAAACCATATTTCTCAGAAGTTTAAGATGGAAATATGTTTTAAGATTTTTTAAGTTCACTCTTTTTTTAAATAATTACCGTAAATTTTATAAAAATTCAATAACTAATTGATTTTTGTAATTCCCTCAAATTGATGGTTTGGTTTCATTTCTTTGTTTAATGGCATATCAACCTTTGTAGGTTATTTAATGCCAAAGCCAGTCTCCTAGAAGAACAGTAGCTGCGAGGATAAGGGGGTTCATACCTTTCCTAAGGGTATTTACCCGAAAGTGAACGTAACTTCACGACTGGAGTACGAACTAGCTCACTCCGATTCTGCAGTCCATCGCTTTAACCATTACACCACGAGGACACCCACTTAAGTTGAGGATTTGAATTCGGGTGAAAACTCTCCTATTTTTATGTTTATTAAGTGTAAATAATTTTTAGGCAAAATATATTCGAGTCTGTATTGTTTCCTCAAAGAAACTTTACAACAAGTAAAACTTTTTGCAATATTTAAAATCCAAGATTTTTGTTTTTTGTTCTTTGTTTTTTTTTACTCTGAGAAATTCAAATGCAGCTTCATTTCCAATGTATTTTGATTCTTTGTCTGGTGTGTTATGATACCAAAACCATTAATAGGCTCTGTCATTTCAATGATTATCGGGCACAAACAGAGGAATAGAACTGTCATATATATATATATATATATATATAGTGACAAAATTATTTCGTGAGTCAGGAACTAACCAACTACAGTTTCGCCTAAGCGCCAATCAGGATACCTAATCCCAACTCTTTTGCTCTACTTAGTATTGAGCACTTTTTGCACTTGTAGCTTAGCAGCAATTTACGGTGTTTTTTCTTTTAACCAATCGATTGCGTGTCTGTTGATTTTTTTCAATTGGTGTGACAAGGTTGGCTTTTTCTTTTCGTTTTTCTAATATATATATTTTGTTCCGCTAGACAGTGATTCGTTGTATATTTTTATCTTCGAATTACTTGCAGTTTTTTTTCCCTTACCGTAAGTGCTATTATTCAACAAGTTATTATATGTATATATATATATATATATATATAGTTCGCAGCATAATGATAAAAATGCTTCTTAGAATATTTTTAAGCATTATCTACTCCCTTATCAATACACTTAATTTATCGGTGAATATTGATTAGTTTAATTTTTACAAGATTTTATAAAATTAAACTAATAACTACGAGACAGGCTACATGTGCGATAGATAAATATGAACAGAAGGAAATTGATAGATCATTATGTATACATAAACAGAAGCAGATTGACGACAATGGAATATGAAGTATCGAAAAATAATAGATTCATTTATCTAATCTCCATTATATTTAGGTTTTCTTTTTTGTCTCTCTCATCAAAGTATCATCTATTTACATCCGATGCTTCATGCACTGAATTAAGAACATCAGCTTATCCACTTTGCGGGAAGATACAGTCAAAAATTGTTTTTCTTTGACTTCTCAATATAAATGCTTCCGCTTTAGAAATTAATAGTTTTTTGTTGTTTCTCCAAAATATTTTTACTTTCCCTGGACAAAATCTTTTTTTTTTGTTTTGTTTTCCGGCCTGATAGTACACCTACCCTAATCATAAATCAATTGACCGACATCTATGAAAACAAAACACAAACGATCGATTTCATTTGTTTTATTTATTGGTAAATAGCAAAAACGGACCCGACATATTTTCTAATTTGCTAAAAATAATCATGTCTTCCATGTCTTCCATCATTTTTTTAATACATACATATATACATACATACATATCTAATATATATAATTCTCTTTGTTCACTTTCTTATATATATATATATATATATATATATATATATATATATATATATATATATATATATATATATATTGTATACTTAGGCAGCAAATCATTATCTAAACAGTTTTGGTTGAATACCGCGGATTGCTTCTTTTTTTTTAAATCTTTAAGGAAAGACGTTAAAGATTTCTTACTGATCTTCTTATGTTCGGGTCAAGTTGGTAAATAACGAACTCTATATTAGCCCAAGCGCTTTCGACCATTTTGCTGATCATCTTCGAGGGTTATTTTATTTACAGAAAAAAATACATTTCTGTGGGATAATAGGTCCCTAGGATTAAAAGGGGGTGAGGAAGGAGTGCGGTCTTTCAATAACTCTAGCTAGTCACATTAATCGACCCATTACTCATTACAATATTACAGCTATTCATCAACTTCCACGTTAGAATCACCATAATACCACAATCTCTCCATAAAACCCGAATGAAATGATTTATATACATCGAGATGATTGGATAGGGGAAATGGGAAGAAAAACCCTAAAAGAGGCCACAAAAGAAACACCTTTTAGTCGTCCCCCCATCTATGATTGGACAGCCGACTTTTTTTTTTCTTTGGGGTGGGGTTAAGGCCAGAAATAAGCTGGGCTGCCCAAAGAGTGGAACAGAACTATTGTAAAGATGGACAAAATAAAATCTAGGAGAGGAGCGTCTGCCAGGGATCGGTAATATGATTTATTTGCATGAGAATCTGTCATGGTACCTACCTATTTGGTAATGGACTATTCCACCTCAATATACACCGATTCTACTTGACACTCGGAAAGATCACCTCCAAGCTGAGTAGAGCGTAGGCACTACTCTCTGGGAGGCGCTGGGCTGGGACGGACTTCGGTCGGGTGCGTTTTTATCGGTGCACGGGTGTGTCTTGGTTCCAGTGGCAGTTCTTCAAGGTGCGCCTTGACTGGCATCCTCGAGCCACGGGGAGGCCATTCCCCCTGGCTCTAACCCTCCTTAGAGGGGCTGGGTTTATCACCCAGAACCTGAGGTGCTCCTTTTTTAGGCGAATGCCGACAGGGCCCGAGGCATTTTTGGAGCCGCCGGGCGTGTCTGGGCTAAAAGAAGGACCCACCTAAAAATAGGCCTTGTGCCACATTCGTCCGGTTGGTGGGACGTGCGACAAATACCGATAACCTCTAAGCTGCCTGACAGTAACGGAAGGACATTCCTAACTGTTGTATAACATCTGTATTCTGTATATTTGTTCTGTTATTGTAATATATTTGTTTCAACCTACTTCTCTTGTCTGCGTGTCTTCATTTTGATCCCTAAAACCACAACAGGATCCAAAATCCTACAAGTTGGGACAGGGAAACATTATGGAATCATGCATAAAAATAAAAGGGAGGGGAACCTTGGTTGTTATAAACTAGATGACCGGGTAATGACACACAATGTTCCACTAGCTGGGGAAAAAGGGTGACAATGAAACAACTACTTATCCGGGTGGGGTCCCGAGAGACCCAGATATTTGCTGTCATGTGCTGGGAGAGGAGGAAAGGATGAATCTAATGTTGCTCCCTTTCCTACGACCAGGCTTGCTGCATGCACCCACCTTTTGTTCAATGTTATGCGGTCCAAGCGCTTTCTATCGCATCTAATATTGATCTTAAGCTGGTGCCTAAAGAAAAGAATCCGATCACGATCAAAAAAGTTTACGCCGTCATAAAATCCCTCTTCCTCGTCGTCCAAATCACCATTCTGACTACGGTTAGGATCGCGAGAAGCACCACACGTTTCCCACCCTTCCACGGAGACAAAACATTGTCTACTACGTAACTAACGTCGAGCAGCACGAGCTGTTTGGGATCGATGCGAGCTGTCCACTCCCTAACGTGACTCCAAAATGAGCGGACCTGCTCATATTTATAGAAGGCAGGAAAAGCCGTTTCTTCCATTCCTCTGTCGCGGCGGGAGCAGTCAGGTATATCTACCAGACCCGCCTTGAAAGTCCGGTCGTGAATAGGAAGCGCATTCCGAACGGACCGCCAGGTGAGCGAAAACTCAGTGTAGTATAAGAAGCTCGAGCCTGGCGCCTAATTCCATTGGTAGCGAATCTCCCCAGCGATCAGCCGAGGCGCTCCATGAGCGGATCCGAAGCAGCACCCGCCACTAGGTCCCGATACAGCTTCTTTCGAGACCAAGAAAGGTCACTTGAACGAGGCAGCTTACGGCACTCGGCAAAAAACAGTGTTTCGCTTCTTGGCCTATGGCGACTCCCAGCCATGGGGTTTGACGCAAGAATTTCCACCCAACCTTACGCTTTCACACTATTTCCTCCGTCAAGAATCGACCCAGGAAGGTCAACCTTTCAGCCAGCCAATGGTTCTCCAGGTAGGGCATTCCCAAGTCTCCATTGAAAGGATGCTGATCACAGACCTGTCTGCAAACCATCGGTTTTCCACCTCGCCAAAGCAACGTGACGATTTTTAGCTCTCAGGTAGGAGAAGTATAGACAACCGGTAAAAATCAAGGGGAAGATGTACACGGCGCACACCTCCGCCTTGTCCCACCAGCTAGAACATCCGATCAATTTCGCTCCAGTTGGAGGCCGAGCCCAAAGCACACCCCAAGGATGCAGATGGGTCCGTCGCTCTTGCGGAAAAGTCCAGGGAGAGGAACGCCACCCCTGCCAGGTACCTAATCACAGACCTTCGCTCTTATCAAAGTTTATCTTCAGTCCTGCTCTCTGTTCGTACCTCAAGATAACCTTCTTCACAGCCTCAATATTCGAAAGGCAGGGCACGAAAACTGTGATATCATCGGCGTATCGCCTCATCTCTATGTCACCGGAGCAGGGACTCCAAAGCGAGGACATAGAGAAGAAAGGACAGGGGGCAACCCTGCCGGACCGACCGCTCAATCACAAAAGACCCAGAACACTTTCCGTTCACCTGCACCACTGCCCATAGGCTGTGATACTGCATGTTAATCCATCATCGGAAGTCCGAATCGAATCCGGCGCTCTCTAAAACCGCCGTCAGAAAACGATGATCCACCTTGTCGAAGGCCTTGGACTGATCTAAACTGATCAGCGCGGCAACAGTGTCGTATTCTATCTCCTCTATGATCTTGTGAATCAGATGCAGATTTTTCTGGATTGATTTTCTCTTTACAGCCGAGTTCTGCTCAGGTCCGATCAAATCCCCGACAACAATCTGCAAACGATTTGCTAGGATCCTGGTCAAAATCTTTAACTATGTTAAGCAGAGGTATGGGCTTGTAATTAAGGTCCCTCCAAACTAAATATACTGCTAGGTAGTCTCCTACTTCCACCGCCCGGGAAAATCTATTTTCTAAGGCCTTCGCCTTCTTGGCTTGTGACCGTATTTCATGGTGAAGTCCATAATCCTATATTTTAGAGAACCCCGCCGTCTATAACCCGCTACCGCCGCCACTAACGTCCGCTGAATAAGGGATTCCAGCCTGTCCCGGAAGTCCCGTATCTCCTGTTAAGAGGTACTGAACTTTCAGTATCAGGCCAGACTAGGCCAATTTTCTAAGCGCAGAATGATCCTAACGAGTTTATTGTCAGTCAGCCCTATTCAGTGGAACGCGGAACAAGAAAAGAAATCAGTCAGCTCGTCTAACACTCTATCCAGGTAAGACCTAATACGGACAGATAGTGAACTATCTATCCACATCCACATCTCCCTGGGGGATCCAGACGAAACCTGTCGACTATGCCGAAACAAGCCATGAAGCCGACCAGGCTGCTTTCACACCTGTCCAACCCACTAGCACCGACCCGGCCTTATCTCTCTTGGGATCAAGGATCGTATTCTAATCACGCACAAGAACTATCCACTTCGAATCGCCGAGGAACGGCTCCAACCATCGAAAAAAGGTGCGTCTCTCACCAATGTAATTGGGTGCATAAACCGCAACTACTCGAAAGGCGAAGTTTTTCACGGCAACATTAGTAACAACCAGCCGGTGCCCGTCACCTTCAAAGATAGCATCAACATCTGCGTTAAGGCTGCGTCCGATTAGCAAGGAGACCCCAGCGCTACAGCGACTGCCAAGTGCTGAAAGAGCGATCAAGTCATCCTCCAGCACCGGAGCTCAAATGAAGTGAGTCTCTTGCATCGCAGCATCCACACTGAGGTTCGAGAGTTCACTGATCCCTCAGTCTCCTCATATTCAGACAAGCAAGATTTAAAGACATTATTACTTACCTTCCTGCTTAGTGTCAATAATGGTTTTAAAGTCTTCTGGGGTTAGGATGCCGACGACGTGTACAAGGAAACCTGTTCCGAGGGCAGTAGTCACCCAGACGTCCCTTGACAATCCACCGACATCCATGGGGAACATTACTTTTATAGCCTTTTATAAAGGGAGGGATGAACATAAACAGGGACCCTCCCTGAACAAAAATTAGACATTTTTTTCGGTGAAGGGTGCTTTTCGAACTCTCTTTTAAGTCCAGCCAGTTTTCTGGTTCGGAGATCAGAAATCACCAGAAATAATGTTTTGGGTTCTATTGCCTCGATGAACTCTGGGATAGGCAGGATATAATTTCCTTGAAAGTATTTCGCGTACTTCCCTGTCCTATTCCTTTCATAGTCCTCTGGTGACTTTTTGAGGCCTCTATGTGGCCTGTTCTGTATGCGGGCTTGAAGGGGTTCTCTGAGTGGGTTGAATCGGCTCGGAATCATTCATGCCCTGGCTCCCACTTGACGACTGACTAGGGAGTGACAGCCATTCTAATTTTATAAGGCTAACCGAAGAATCTCCTTTTGCTTGAGGAGATGATTTGCCTTCCCATTGACTTTTTTCAAAAAGATCGGGTGTCCCTTTGTTCCTGGGAGGTGAAGCCTTTGGCGGATTTGGTTCGACGATCGAGGCTGGGCTGGGCTTTTGGATGTAAGAGGACGAGTTACATTTCTTCAATAGGCTGCTGCAGCAGCTTGAAGAAATATTGAAGAGTCCCATTCGTCCATAATTTATCTTACGGTCGGTGTAGCCACCTGGATGGCCAGCAGCGGATTGTGCTAGGAAGAGATCGTCAGGTGTCTGGTAGCCACAAGAGACGCAGTCATAATCACCGAGGTATCGGTTGTTGAAGGAATGATCACTGAGGTAGTGGTCGTTGGAAGAATTGACGTCGAAGTAAGAATGCTTGGGTTGTCCCAGTCACTGGAGTAACGGTTGCCAGGGGTACAGCTGCCAACGGAGCGGTCGCCACAGTATCGGTTGCCAGAATGTCGGTTGCCATCAAGTCGGTGGCCGGAGCCTTGTGCCCACCCTCCATGGGTACAAGCCTTGGAGTGGGGAAGTCGCAAAGAAAAAAATCGACCGTAAAGGTTGAAGCAAGTCCAGTAAAAATGTGTGCAAAATAACTATGTAGCAAAGAAGAAACCCTTGCTCATAGCCAAGCACTAAAGCCGAGCTCAAGAGAAGAAGAAGCAGAATGAATAAACAAGATAAAAGCAAGAAGGAAAAAAAAGTTCTCTTCGGCTGGTTTAGAGACCAAGACTGATAAAACAAATAGCAGGAAGAAAAATCTGGCACTGTCGTAGATTCAGTTAACTCTGAGTCGTCTTCGGGTGTTGTGTTAGAGCGTTTGTTGCTGTGAGTTTCATTTATATTTATTTGGAGTGGGGTTTTTAAATATATATATATATATATATATATATATATATATATATATATATATATATATATATATATGTATATATATATATGTGTGTGTGTGTGTGAGTGTGTGAAGGGTTAGTAATTTTTATTTTCGACCAATTTCTTTTTTCATTTTTCAAGATAGATGAAAATTCTTTGTTTATCACTCACGTTTAATTTTCGCTACAGACAATTTTTTCCTAATTATGGAAGATTAAAAAAGCAATAATCGAGTGATCATAAGGCAAATGTGTTTTGCCTTAACTGTTTCATTATCAACTTGATATACACTTACCACTGCTACGTCAGCATTTTGTCGAAACGAGGCTTAAAAGTCGATTTGGTAAACATTTGGTGAATTATTTTACAATAAAATTAATTCTCTCTTCATCATTTCGTTAGGATTTATTAAATTATTTATATAAGATAGTTACATGAATATTTGAGATGGATGTTTCTAATTTTGTATCTTTGTGAGAGAGTACAATTTAATCACCGAGAAACACAAGCTTGTTTAGAAATAAAATAGGCAGAAAGGAGACGTCCTTCTTCTCTAACTTTTGTTAGAAGAATCGATGTCTGAAAGCAGACCAAGCCAAATCTTCTGCTATGGAATATAGTAAAAAAAAAATTTTTTAAAAAAGAAGTAGGAGGCAAAAGTAAATCAATATGGTCTCTTTTACGATTATGAGAATATTTCTTTCTTTTTTTTTTTTTTTTCAATTTTTGAAAGGAAAAGAATTAGCGTTGTGGAAATATTAATAAAAGCGCGATTAGAATCGAATTAATGATGACAACGTGAAATAAAAGAGAAATAAAAAGATATGAAGATAAATAAACAGTTCAACTATTTCTATTTCTCCTTTAAACTCATGAATATACTTAATAAACGAAACTTAATCGGGCACAAGGACACGATAATGTCAGGATTAGTTTGTCTTTGTTCGGTTTTATGATAAATCTTCCTGGAAAATATTCAGTAAAGACATTGTTGATATTTGCTTAATTTGGTGTGGTTTGGTTTTATGGCATATCAACCTTTGTAGGTTATTTAACGCCAAATCCAGTTTTATGTAAATAATCAGTTCTATTTAAAACAATTCGGTTTAGCATGAGTACACAGTTTAATTGTCAAAAACATTTCTATTTCAAACTATTCAGTTATATATAACAATTCAGTTTAGTGTAATTACAGTTTCAGTGTCAAAAATAGTTCTATTTAAAACAGTTCAGTTTAGCAAAAGCACGGTTTTAAATATAAGTACAATTTCATAGTAAAAAACATTTTTATTTCGATCTATTCAGTTTAGTCAAGCAATTCTACTTCAGCTAATTCAGTTTTGTAAAAGTACAGATTTTGTTTACACACAGTTATATGTCAGAACAGTTCTATGTTAAAAAATTTAGTTTAGTGTAAATACAGTTTCAATGTTAAAAAACAGTTCTGTTTCAAACAATTCAGTTAAGCACAAGCATGCAGTTCAAATGTAAGTATGGTTTAATTGTCAAAGATATTTCTATTTCAAGCTATTCAGTTTACTCAAACAATTCATTTTAGCATAAGTATACTGTTAGTTCTATTTAACCCATAGATAGGGCCCTATCAGGTGCTACCACTCCGGGCCAGAGTGGACCTGGGAGCGATGGCAATAAAGGCGTACTCCACATTCCCCAAAGCTCCAGCATTGCTGGAACCTCATCATCAGATTGTTTAGTGTCATATCCAGGACACTCGTTAGGGGGGGGGGTCTTACCCCTCTGCAGAGGTGCAGTCGGTGTATTCTACAGCCCCAGCCGACTGGAATTTGGTATACGAGGCTAAACGAAGCCAACATAGTCATGCGACGCCAATTTTTTTTTTTTTAGCGAGAACTTGCTTGTTTTGGATGGAAGTATTTAAAATGCTAAAATTTGCTGTCTTCATATACTACATATTTTATTCGTCCCTTGTCTACAAGTATTTCTTTGTGGCGGGTTAGATGTGGGTTTTTCACTGGAGTTTGAGTGACAGCAACTCTCCTCAAGTCTCTAGGACTCGTCTCAGGATTCAGGCCGTTCTCAGCAATGCAGTCATTTGAATAGTCTCTACCCGTCCGCCAACTTCCAAGTCCTCCAGGCCTTTTTATAATCCTTTTGTTATTGTGCCAAAAGCACCAATCACAATTGGCACAATCGCCACTTTCATGTTCCACAGCTTTTTCAATTCTCTAGCAAGGTCGAGGTAGTTATCCTTCTTTTCACATCCCTTCAGATTTATTCTGTGGTCTGCCGGGACAGTAAAATCGACAATTTTGCAAATTCTCTTTTTTGTTGTTGATTTATTATTATTATCTTCGTTTACTGAGGTGCATCGTTTCCTCCCGAAAGATAAAAAAAAACACCAGTCGTTATCAGAAACTTACTCCTTGGAAAATATTGGCCTTGAAAATAAATAGAGTCCTTTAAATTTGGTGTTAGCAATACAACAGTTCTGTGCCGATACAGGATGTAGCCTGGAAGACTTACTGGAAGCGATGGACGATAGATACGGGTCAAGGAGATCCGTGCCAGCAGTGTGACATGATGATGATGATTATGATGATGAATGTTTATTTGGTTTGAGGTACAGACTGAGACAATATTTAAAGTGATTCTAAATGAGGAAGTATCAAGTGAGTTAGATTGAAATCTTGAAAATAATAAAGAATACAAAAGATAAAGAGCGAGAAATTTTATTGATTAAAGGCTATTTTTTTATAACAAAAACGTACGAAATTCCAAACGAGTTCGAAAGGAATCAAATAAGCCGGAAACTAGCCAAGAGAAAGATCCAAATGAAATATGCGTAGATTGATAGGAACAAATTTAAATAGATAAAGTTGGAAGAGAGGGAAAGAGTAGTAGAAAGAGATATTGAATTTGGCTATGATAGATAGATATGAAAGAAGAAAGGAACGAACGAACGAACGAAATGGCTAATATAAGAGTTGTACTGAGATAAACTTAAATAGCAGACTGATATCCGTATGTATGATAATGTAAAATGGCAAATGATCTTCTTCTTCTTTTTAATTCAATTGCAAGAAGTTTTCCTTCTTCATACATTTCTTTCCGACATCTTTTTGTTGGTTGGTTTGAAAGTCCGATGAATAACAATTGGAGTTTTCGTGTTGAGTTTTTGTTTTACCTGAATTATTATTTATTCTTGTTTTGGTTGCTTGACAGACTTTTTCTTCTGAGTCATGCTTTAATTCTGATGCCGACAAAAGAAAGAAAGAAAACTCCTGAGAAATAAGCATGAAAAAGAAGAGAATGAAAAGAAAACGGAAGATGTAAGGAAATGTCGATGACTCGGAAATGTTTAACAAGAGGAAACTGAAAAAGCGACCGGGAGATTTCGACGAAAAAGAAAAAAAAGGATGGAGTAAACAGAAAGGATGATCAACAAAGATTCTTCATGTAGGGGGTAGGGAGGACTTGTCAAAAGTTGTTATGAAAAGGAGAGGATCCATACGCAGATTCGTATAATGATAAAGGCACTTTGATAAAGGGATGCTTATGAATCGAATTGAGCAGACTGAGATAGATAGATAGATAGATAGATATGAAGAGACTGAGATAGATAGATAGATAGATAGATAGATAGATAGATAGATAGATAGATAGATAGATATGAGCACACTGGGATAGGTAGATAGATAGATAGATAGATATGAGCACACTGAGATAGATAGATAGATAGATAGATAGATAGATAGATAGATAGATAGATCGATATGAGCACACTGAGATAGGTAGATAGATAGATATGAGCACACTGAGATAGATAGATAGATAGATAGATAGATAGATATGAAGAGACTGAGATAGATAGATAGATAGATAGATAGATAGATAGATAGATAGATAGATAGATAGATAGATAGATAGATAGATAGATAGATAGATAGATAGATAGATTCAAATAGGAAATGTACTGAATGCTTTGAATCAATGGATAAAAATATAGGCAAAGTTATGGAGATAAATGTTGCAAAACCAGATTGATAGACAGCCAAGCAAAAATATAAGAAACTCGAAACGATATTAGGGAACTGAAAAAATCCAAATCGCAATTCATCTCTATTCATTTGCTCTTAAAGACACCCTCCTTCATTTGAAAGATTTTATGTTGAGGTGCATACAAGTTGCAAGAACAACAATACAGCGATAAATAAGGGAGTAACCATGTTAATGGTGGAGGATGGTGATGATGGTCGGTGGTGACGACTGCAAGGAGAACAGAAAAAATCGCGAACGTTATTTCTTTCTTTTATCCCATCAGAAAGAAAGAAAACTCCTTGGAAAATGCGGCGCACAAGTCTGTTTTCATATTTTGATTCTTTGTGTCGGCCATGTTTTCTGACAAAAAAATGAAGGCCCTTTTGTATTTTCCTAGATCGTAATTCAGCTTGTTTTTTTGTTGTTTTTTTTTTTTTTTTGTTTTTTTGTTTTTCGTTTTTTGTTGATGTTTGTTTCAGCGTATTCTTACCAAATGCACAGCCAAGTGACGCTTAGAAGTCACATGATATTGAATAATTTGGATTAATCCCCGTGTTATTTTTTTCTTCTTGTTTTTTATTTCTTTTGAAGAGGGTCATTTCTTTTGCATCCTAAATTTTTGTTTGAACTTGATTGAAAAAGGGGGAAAAGAATGAAGACTAAACTGGCCAAATGTCCAACTAAAGTGAACCCCATTCCGTATAACATATAACTGTCATACACTGTCATACACTGAAGTACTCAGATAAATGTCCTTCTCTTGATTATTGGCCATTATACTCTCCATTATTCTTTCTGGTGTCTGTCGTTGTCAGTAGCTTTCTCGGAAATTTCCAATCCACGAATCCAAACTGTTCAAAATCTGTTATTCAAGCTTAGAGATTTTCTCATATCAAGAGATGTCGCTTGTCCGTATCTTCCTCTAAACTCGGGTATATGTCCAATTGACATTACTCGTTTCAGGAATTAAACTCATAACGGCCAGGTAAGCAAGATACTTTAACCAACGCTTTTATCCACTCGATCCTATGTCAAATAGGGAATGCCGGAGAGTTCCGAAATTGAAACAATATGACTATAATGACAATAAAATTAAGGACACTTCTTCAAGTTTTCAAGAGTTGTATAATAATAATAATAATAATAATAATAATAATAATAATAATAATAATAGAAGAAGAAGATATTGGAGTCCATTGTAACAGGTAAACATTTTTAGGGAAAATTCTACACGTGCACTCATTCAAGTTCACCAGGAAAAATGTTCTCGTTTTTTTTTAATTTGAAAAATAATTGCGACGAGTTTAGGAGTCTAATTAGACTCCCAAACTCGTCGCAATTATTTTTATTTTTGCAGCAAAAAAAATTATTATAATTATTTTGCATATCATAATGAGAGTTCATTTTTACTTTTTAATTCATTTTAGGAAAAGTTAGCGTTGTAGAAGACAAATAACAAGAGAAGTCGAATTATTTTTTCACATGTGGGGGGGATCTTCTTATTTTAGATACTTGATCCGGAACTGATTGATCATTCTATATTGAATTAGAATGTGAAAATGAACCCAACTTATAAAGATGTAAAATTATATTTTTTGAAAGATTAAAAAAAATGTAATGAGTTTTAGGTTCTAATTGGTTCAAATCACAGAAAAATTACAAGAAAATCTTTTTCCTCGGTGAACTTGAACAAGTGCACGAGTGAAATTAGAACCTTTTTTCTTCAAAGATTCAAAATGGCACGTCGTACTTTTTTGAATTCGAAATGCATAAACTTAAAACATAATTTATAACATAATATAAATTCTCTTTTAATAGATTTTATCGATAAAAAGGGATCATAGAACTAATTTATACAAATGGTGTCAGTGAAACAAAAACAACACCACTTGGTACTAAGAATGAAATGCACGAAAACCAACTAGAAACTATTAGGCAAATATAAAAATCAGATCAAACCCAATATGTAAACTGCGTGAACAAAAAACTGAATCGACCAATGAGCGTCCGGTTGTCCAATCCTAATATAGAATATAAAGAAAGTCATGATAAAATAGAATATTACATTCACTGGAAAATCTGTAAACCCTATGGAATATTGGATAGGGAAAATGTTATTAACTTCAATCAGAATGAATAAGAGAAACTAAAGAAACTACTATTCTCTTTGCTCTCCAAACTCACAGAAAAATTAAAAACAATAGATTGTATATTATGGTTAAGGACATGAGAAGAAAAACTTACCTTCTAACTAATAATAACATACCATAAAAAGAACAAAATGAAATAAATATATACAAGGATCTGGAAATAGAGAATAAAACCGTGTGAATATTAGTGGGAAACCTGAGTATAAGCAAGAAAGGGACAGATGAAGATATTAACAAGATACTTGGCAGTCGCAGCCAATATGAAACATAGAAAAATTACACTTTGCGGAAGACTCATCTTTTTAAGAGAGTATTATCAAAATGACAAGGAAAAGGAGAAAAAAAAGAAACAACGAAAACGTAAATACATAAAATCACTCAAGGGTAAATAACTCTTGGCTAAAGATCCGGTGAAAGATTATAAGAAACTGTCAGTAAATCTGAAAATTAAATAATCCAATTTGTGGACTTTGCCGTTCCAGCTGACAACAGGGTAAAACTGAAAGAAAGCAAAAAGAGAGAGAAGTTCCTAGAACTTGCTAGAGAAATGTAAAAATCATGGAACATGAAAATGACGGTGATACCAATTGAAATTGGTGCACTCGGTACTGTCACAAAAGCGTTGGTACAAGGACTGGAGGAAATGGAAATAAGAAGACGAGTGGAGACCATCCAAACTACGATGTAATCCTATAACACTGAATAGACACTTATAACGCCACGGCACCACATAGACACGTTTAACACAACTGTTCTAAAGGTCCTATGACTATAGCATTACCTCTTTAACTTCAAGTCGGAACTCCGTTGTAACCTCGCCGTGCGAAAAAGTAACGTACACACAAAACATCGTCTTTTGGTTCGTTTGATACAAATTCTATTTGCTATTAGCCTTTCATGTTGGTCGCTGACAAGAGAGAAGCAGAGTATGAAATGAGTAAACTTCTTTAGATTGAGAGACATAAACCGTTGCAGGACAAGCGAAGCAAACACTGACCTTGGTATTATTCGGCTGGTGTGGGACTCCGCGGAGCTCAGCTAAAGTGAGTGTCGAATTATCGGCTCGTCTTCACATCTTCACAGCTTGTCCCCAGCTAACTCTTTTTCCTGTTTTCTATCTCGCTTCGACTTTAACGGCTTTTCCGTTGAGGTTTTTCCAGCCAATCAGAACTGGTTGACCGAATGCTCCTGATACGCTTTTTTACTTGGACATCAGCTACTATCATGATCTGGATTTCTGGAACCTACTGTTCTTTTTCCAATTTATTTCTCCCTTATCAACGTTCCTCTCTCTCTCTCTCTCTATATATATATATATATATATATCTCTTATATCTTTCTCATATATTTCCCTCCTTTTCCTCTGTCTTCTGGTTGACCTCTAAATCTAGCTAGAAAACAACTTACTGCTAAAATAATCACCAAGAGTCCCTTTATTATATGACATACAGCACTGTTGCGATCGCCCAGAATACTAAGAAGAGTCCTGAAGATTTGAGGAGACTTGCTGTCACTCTGACACCAGTGAAAAACACCAGAGAACGCTGGTGTGAAAAACTAAAATAATAATAATAATAATAATAATAGGAAACATAGCTGTTCCATCGTCTTTTATTTTAGAAAATTCGTAAAAGAATTGCTAATGAAATGTTCAACAAATTTGTTCTGCTAACTTTTGACAAAATATATCAGAACATTTCAATATTAGTTGAGGGTCTCTTTGACTTCTCATCATCATTCAGTAATGTCCCAATCCTTTGGAAGCATGTGTACCAATCAAAACACCTTGCTCAGCTTATTACTTTATTATCGTAGGCCAACTACAAAATTTCAAGGTGGGAGGAGAGTGGATGTAATATTGCCCCAAATGATATAAAAAGTAGCAATTTTTTTCTCATGCAATTTTAGCCACCTCCATTCTAACAACTTTTACAGAACTATAAGAAAATTTTTTTCAAAATCTTAAGTTCTCCTTTTATGAATTTTTTCATTTATTCTTTTTTCTATATCCATTTATCGAATGCCTTTTCATTAAAGAAATCCTGTTAACAAAGAAAAAACGTCAATGTGAAAATGAGATGGAAATTTACACTTTGTTCCTTAAAATCGTTAATCTTTTCCTAAAATTCATTCTAATGCGCTGAAATGTTGTTATGATTTCGGTTAACCGAAAATATCGATTATTGTCCCAACAATTTTTAAAGGAAATTGATCGCTAAAAACTAAATTTTAGAAAATGAGAAAAACCTACACAACCAGAAGGTTTATTTATACGACATGTTAAATTCTGTATTTGAAGTTCTGTAATCGGAATCTTCTTAATTCATTTTTTCTTGCTATCAGGCAAGTTTCGCGGGGATTTCCCTTTTCCCTGTGTTGTACAAAATACGTTGTTTAGCTTAAACCATTCGCGCATAAGTTCAGGACAATTTGCTTCAGCAGGATCAACAGCAGACTCTTCTTGTGACGAGAATCTACCTTCCACGACATGGAAGTATTTTGAAGCGTTAATAAATATTCTACCAAAGAAAGATTTGAAATATTTATCAAATAACGTCCACTTTAACTGATTGAGACCATATTAGAACAATCCACAAATATATCAATAAATTACTAATTATTTTCAGTCAGTAATACTTTCTAACAAAGTTTTCTCTTCTAGTTTTTCAGCAGAAACATTTTAAATCAAGCAAAATGCAAAAAAAAAAAAAAGAAATATTATTATATTTCTTTATATCAAATATATTACTTTAACTAAAACATGAAAAATTTAGTTCGTGTTTTTGAAGTCGAATATCGTATTGATGCGCCCCTAACACATAAAAGGTGAGTTTCTGTGGTGTAGAGGCTAACGAGCTGGACTACGACATTATAGAAGGCCAGTTCGAACTCCAGTTGCACTATTACGTTCAGTTTCAATCTGATACCCTTGTAAAAGCTATGATCCCTCTTATTCCCACCCAGCTAGGACGGGAAAGTTAAATAGTACAACTACTGTTCTCCTACAATAGTGGCTTTGGTATTAAATAACCAACAAAGATTGATATGCCATTAAACAAACTAAAGCAGACAATGTGCCAAAATAAAGAGAAAACGATTTGATAATAGTCAATTGATCTTTTATTTATAACTGTACAATAATTTGCTTAACTTCTATGTCACATGGTAAAGTAAAAATAACTAAAATAATTTGGATTTTACCAACAATCTCAGTTAAATTCATTCTGTTATTACCACTTGTATTTCTCGGCAGTCTAAATAACGTATTTTTTCCTATCATCAAGGCCAAATACTAGATTTCTTCAATACCTTGATCTAATTAAAAAGAGGCCAATTTGATATTTTGGCTGGATAAATTAGAGACAAAACTTAGAAACTGATATGTCTTTGTGGTTTAGAATTATTTTTTTCAAGTTTTCAAGACTAGATATGCATAATTACATGTCTGAATTCCATAGTACTGTCTGCTACTGTCGGCCTAAGTTGATGCAGTCTTTCTCATTGTAGCAACAAGAAAAGCAGTGGATGAAACTGATTTTGACAGCGTGAAAATAAGAATTTTTTATACCGTTTCAGGAAATGTCTTGTTGTAAAGCAAACTAAAGAGAGGCGACTTTGTCCTTAGTGGAGGTGGATGGAACTTCATTCCATAAACAAATTGAAATCTGATATTTTTCTTTTTGAACTAGTAGGAAAGGTTCGATATCATTAACCACTCTCCAAGATTTACACACCCACACACACACACACACACACACACACACACACACACACTTATGCGTGCGTATATATCAAAGTTTTGAAAACAATTTCTTTGTCAGTACATCAGTAGTTATAATCAAAAAATTAATAAAACATTATTTATTATTATATGTATTATTTTCCGCTCGTTCCCAGATACGACAGCAATGTCTTTTCTGTTTTGGAATAGAATGTAGTATCTGTATTTGATACCGGGATGTTCTAATCTGAAATCAGTTATACTTTCTCACCGAGAAACCTTTGGAAATGCTGATGAGAACAGAAGAAGAAAAATAGCTGAAATAAAGAACGATAGAAAATAGAAAAAAAAAAAAAAAAGACGAAAACTTGCAAAAGAGGAAAAGAAAACCAGATGAAAGGAAAAAATAAATGTATACTAGATGTGGGTGTAACAGAAAAGAAAGAAAAATATAGTGACAGGTTTTCTGACTGGAAATCAAGAGACAATGAACGAAAGACTGAAAAGCAGATAGAAATAAAAAATGAATAAGAATTCTTTATGAAGAGATAGAGCAAAAGAAAGAGAAAAGAGAGGATTGCATATGGATCTAATCCATATTTGTATAATATTAAAAACATTGACGGACAATGAAAATCGGAAAGTATTAGAGAAAGAATGAAAAGATAAATCTGTGTTACCATCGGGTGACCGAACCGTTGCTTTCGTGTCTTGAAGAACTCTATTATATATATATATATATAGTTTCTTTGGGGAGACTATAAACTAAAAGTATTTGCTCCATCTTTCCTCTGTGTGTGGAGTCAAATGACTAGAAGAAAAATACAAACAAAAGTGTCACCTTAAGATTTTTTTATTCTTTCGGTGATTCGATGAATGATTAAAATCTGAGAAATTGCAGATTGTTTTCACCGAAATTCGTTTTGCTTTTTAAATTGCTTTTTAAAACTTCAGTTAGAATCCTATTGAGAAGCATGGTATTATAAGTCTTAACAGCTACGTCAGTAACAGTTATGCGTTCGTAGTTCTTAATGATTCCGAGGTCACTTTGGAGGGAAGGGGACGAAGTAGACTTTTGTTTATTTCTCTTTTGTTTTTTGTTTATTCTTTTTTTTTTTTTTTTTCATAACTGCATCAAATTCTTCCTCAGTAAAGTGTCCAAGCTAAAATAAAATTAAGATAAAGATAATGATCTGAAAAATGTCCTGAATAAGGAAATACTTTTCTTGAAGTTCAAGTTATGCCCCCCATATATATATATATATATAGGGCTTTACGGAGCCCTCCAAAAAGGAGCGCGCTCCATTTTGCTGGAGTGAAGAAGAAGAGTGCTCATTTTAAATTCAGCCGGAGTGGAGCATAAGCAACTCCATTTGGGGTTAAACAGTGCGGTTTTTGTGCTCCTCGCTCCAAAATTATTTGATTTTTTTAAAAAACATTAAACAATAAAAAAGAAAGAAAAGGTTTTTTTATAACTGTGTTAAATATTTATGAGAGAGAAAGAGAGAGAAAGGGTGGGGGTTACACAGGAAAATTAGACATGAAAGCTGAAAAATTTGAACTTTCAGATTTTTTTTTAGGTGCTAAATTTCTAATGGGCCATTTTTCTTAGAAGACAGGAGATAATATGGAAAAAGTCTCTTCAAAAGGCGTCAGTCACTCTGTAGAAAGGCTTTGAAGTCATTTTCTTAAAGATTTGAACTTTTCTCGTATTCATGACTCATATTTTTATTGCTAAAAATAAGTGTTTAAGATTACACTGGTTTACAAAAATAAATTTTTGGTCTGTGGCAAGAATGGGGATAGGGTTTTTTTTTGTTAATTTGGGTGTGCTAAATTCAAATTTATAGATAGTTTTGCTCTATCACCTCTAGTTTTCTAGCTTTTAAATAGTCTCATTTTAGTATAAACATAGAATATATGTGCATATTTCAAGAGTTGCAGCAGCTTATAACAGATAAAACAGGATAGACAAAGAACACTGATTGAATCAATATACTTGGATGACACAATTACATAATTCATAGTACCACAAACGGTCAAAAGTGTGTTTTCTTAGAAGATCTGGTGTATTTTACTTTCGGGATATCACGCAAGAGCATCCAGCAGAAGTCTCCATCATGCCGAGTTTCCATTTGCCTTGATAGTTGCTCTCCATCTTCGTAATGTCTTGGTGGAATTTTTCTCCATTCTCATCACTCACTGCTCCAAGGTTTGGCGGGAAGAAGTTGAGGTGGGAATGGAGAAAATGAATCTTGAGTGACATTCGGCTCCCCATATCCTCGTAAGACTTTAGCAACTTCTCAATACAGGCTTGGTAATCTGGTACGCGTGTGTTACCAAGGAAGCCACTACAGACTGACTTGAATGCTTCCTATGCTCTCAGTTCCTTTAAGTTAAGAAGCTCCTCAAAATCAGTATCCTTCAGCACTTCTTGGATCTGAGGTCCGACAAAGATGCCCTCTTTGAGCTTAGCAGTACTAAGACCTGGGAACATAGTAGACAAGAGTTGGAAGGCAGCACCATTTTTGTGCAACGCCTTCACGAAATTCTTCATCAAACCAAGCTTGATGTGAAGTGGAGGAAGAAGCACCATATTCATGTCCACCAGAGGATTCTCCTTGAGGCTGTGTTCGACAGGAACAAAATTGCTTCTAGACCCCCAGTCTTTCTGCTTGTAATGCTGGGATACAACTCGACTATCCCAGAGACAGAGAAAACAACAGTACTTTGTGAAGCCCGCTTGCATACCCATAAGAAGACCAATGACCTTGAGGTCCCCACACAGACTCCATTGGTACTCGCTGTACTTAATAGCTTCTAAAGGAAGCTCCATATTGTCATAGGACTCCTTTAGATGGACAGAGTGTGCAATGGGAATGCTGGGATATTTATTCCCGTTGTGCAGAAGAACACCCTTGAGACTTCGCTTGGAAGAGTCTTTGAAAAGACGCCAGTTTGAAGGATTATGTGGCAAACCAAGGGACATAATCAAGCCAGGTATGTTTGTGCAGTAGCACAACTTGTTTTCCATGTCGAAAAAGGAAGCAAGGTCATTGTTCCGATTCCTGAAACTGGTGATCCTTACATCTTCCTAGACTAGGTTCCACTGTTTAAGCCGAGAAGCCAAGAGCTCTGACTGCTGTTTTGACAGATACAAATCACGAGCAAGATCATTCAGGTCTTCTTGCGTGATCCAGTGTGGATCATTGCCACTTGTTCCTGAATTTGTAGACTCAAAGATATTGACTCGGCAGAATCCTCCCTTGAAGGCATTTCTTCATCTGATGAAGAAAGAAGATCCTTATTTACTGGAGGTGTGGGTACAGAAAGATCATCTGAATGGGGAACGGGTCTCATAACAGATCGACGGTTGGGATATTTGATCTTTTTCCTAGAAGATGCATTGAAACCACTTATATTAGTTAAACAAAAATAACAATCATCTGCGTGGTTTCGCGGTTCTCTCCAAACCATCGGGACTGCAAAGTGGAAAGCAAAGTTGAAAACTAAATGTGCATTTGAAAATGTAATACTAATATTTAGTAACCCAAAAGATGTGTAACACGATAGTTGAGGGACACCAACCTCCTGCGCCGCCTGCGAGACAAACTCTTACAATGACTGCCAGAGTGTGGATTGAGACTTGCTGCCTTAACTGTCAAAATCCGTTTTGATATATATATATATATATATATATATATATATATATATATATATATATATATATATATATATATATATATATATATATATAATGTAATGCTATCACTTACATTTAGTGCATAATAACTAAAAAATAAGCCATCAGTCTCACAATATTAGAATTAACCCTGAATTAATATACGCCTTTATGTACCGTATATGCACAAAATGCACACTATGCATAGCTAAAAAACTAGAGGTGATGAATAAAAACGGATTTCAAATTTGAATTCAGCACCCTCAAATTAGGTAAAAACGGGTATTTTTGTGCTTGCCTCAATTTCCTTGTAAACCATTGTTAATTACTAAATAAATATGTTTACTTTTAAATAAATATTTTTTTTAAAAAGTATTTTTATTTATTACTACTCTGTTGTTTTCATGCAAATAATATCGATATTTCTTGTATCTTTTCAATTATTATTTTAATAAAAGATAGTAAATACATTTTCTTTGTTTTATTTCACGCCAATACTTCAAAATATATAATAAACATTTGGAAAATCATTCAAAGAAAAAAGGAATACAACTATTTGTTTGTAAAAACAGCGACAAACATGTTTATTTTCTAAATATATTTTACTAATGTTACCGAAAATTACAAGACTCAGCTTATTCAACTAAAAAGGGTAAGCTGGTCATAATTTTTTTGTTTTTCAAAGACAAATAAAACTTGAAATAGTTATTTGTTATCGTAAATTTTGAATGAATAAATGTCTTCATCAAGAAATTTTTTACAAAGATTTGAGGCTATATAGTTTTTGCTTCTTTACAACGAAATAACTATCAGTAGCCCCGCTAGACTGAAGCAGTTTTGTTTATCCCAACTGTTTTATTAAAACAATAATTTAAAAAGAAGATACGATTAACTTAACTAAGATACTTTGATTTTATTTGCTTGAAAATAACAAAGTTTAGTAATAAAGGAAATGGCAATTTTCAGCTAATTGCAATTCTGAATCCGTTTTGAAGCCATTTGACTCCTACCCATTATATATTTTCCCCACCACAGAGAAATAATGCGACATATCGCCACAACTCTTGAAAATAGATTTATATTTTTGTCTGTAGTTTAAAGTTTATTTTACAAATTTCTTCTGCTAACTGCAATACTGACGAGAATATTTTTTCGCCCCAAAACTGTAAGATTCATCGAAGGAAAATTCATCTCAGAAAAACTCGACAAAGAAAAACTCCCAGTTATTTTTTCGAGGGAAGAAAATTTGACCTGATATATTTTCAACTCCCAAGGATTAGGCCAGATATTTATTTGTATGTGAAATTTTATGGCATTAATAGAATCTCTGAATAATAGTTTATTGACAATTTATCGATATTTTTCGGCTATCTTATGAAAAATATTTTTTATTCAATCTTTAAAAAATAAAATTCATTGTTTTTTCGTCCCAAATTGTACTATTTGGTGTATTATTGAAAGAAAAAATGGATGAATCGATTTGTTTAAAAATATTGGGTTTCTCTGTGGTGAATAATTATAAATACAATATTGTTACATTCGTAAAACAAACAAATATTGAACAACACAACTAATGTTGCCCTAACTGTCTCTCCTCTCTTGGAGAAATGTTTGCTGCTTCTTTCTTTAAAAAGAAAATGATTACTAATGTAATGTTTAAAAGTAAAACTTTATTTACTTAGAACAATTTAATTCCCTTCCAAAATAAATAGTCAATAATTAATTTTCAAAGAAATAAGGCTTGCTATAATTTTTTCTTTAGAAATGATTACAGTAAATTTATCTAAATTATTTACTTTTTTATTAATAATCATTTGAAAAAAGGTTAATGAACTTCGATAAATCGATCTGATTTGTTTGAAAAAGCATTAACAGAGTATTTATGTTTGTATTTGATTCAAAATATAAAGTGTATTTTTGAATAAACGATGGCCGAAAAATATCAACAAATTGCCAATAAACTATTATTCTGAGATCCAATTAATGTCCTGAAATTTCATACAAAAATATCTGTCTGAAACCTTGGGATTGAACAAATATCGGGTCAAATTTTACTCCACTGAAAAATAGGTTGTTAATGTAATGAACATTTAAATTGTTTTAATATATTTCAGGGATTTCTATTTCTATTTTATACCAAAGCAACAAAATTTATGAATAATCTTATGCTCCATCTGACATGTTCTCTTTTAGGAGCAAGAAATCCCATTTTCTAAGCAAATCTCACAATATTGGCGAGATTTTGTTAAATATTATCGTACGGTCTTACACTTAAACAGACATCCCTACCCATATTGACGAGATCCTTTGACGCCCACACCTATACTTTGACCATTTATTGGCGAAATAGAACGTTTATGAAAGAAGGTATATTTTCACTATGGAGCGCTGAAAAAGAGCCGCTCTTTTTTTAAAGGAGTTGGAGCTAGAGCGGCTCCATTTTAAAAATGGGGAGCTAGCTCCAATTTTGTGCGTGTAAGCGGGCTTAGAGTAATGGAGCGCGTAAAGCCCTTTATATATATATATATATATATATATACTAATCAGTATTTATTGTAGGTACCATGCCACTACAAATCTGAATGTATGATTAAGAACTGAATTGACAATTTGGTAGTCCTAGTTTTCAAGACCAGCTTGATAAGCATTACCACACAACGAGGTGTTAAGTTTATATATCATTTAACATATCTTTCACTCAGTTTTCAAAAAAATATAACTAACAAATAAAGTTTTAATCTTTCGGAGCTTTTCTGTAAAGTTCATTGCTGCCTTCTGTAAAAGAAATATTAGATAACATGAGGTGAGGATGCCAAATGTCGACATTTGGATTGAGACATTCGATTTGTATCGTTGACCTTCAGTATGACTCACAAAAGTGAAAGTTTTTTTCTTTGGCTTTCATATAAATGCATGGGAAATATGGAAGCAGGAAAGATTATACCGATTAGAAAAAAGACTTAAAGATTAGGTTTGATTAAAAAAAGGATTATATTCGTTATACTGAAACCTTAAAATGTATATCCTTTTTAAGTCCATCTTTGCTATACTTGGTGTTTGTTGAGTGCACATGCATGAAGATGAGTCAGAAATATGTTTTTGATTGGACATCGACGTAGTAACAAATGTATACTTCCTTTTATTGGAGTGAGTGGACTTCCCTTATATACCCACAAATACATAGAATACACACACACACACACACACACACACACACACATATATATATATATATATATATATATATATATATATATATAAAGAAAAAGGTAATCCAAGTAGAAGCAGAGATTTACTGAGAAGCAAAGTCAACACTATAGCATTTTTCTTCTAATGAATCATCATCAGGACTATGAGGGATGATATTAGCGATGCTAAATCATTGATGGATGTTTAAAAATGCAACACATTTTCTGACTTCGGTGTTTATTGTATCCCTTGTAAGAATTGTAAACTAAAATATATTGGTGAAATATCTTGGAATCTTCACATTCGCTTGAAAGAACACAAAAGACATAAAAATTGGTAACTTAAACAATGCACTATTTCAACACATCTCTCAATCTAATCACGACTTCGATTTCAATTCTGTAAAGATGCTCATTTACATTTATAATAAAAGACAAAGACGAATTTTTGAAACCGCTCCTATTGCACTCTGTAATTCCCTAAATACATGTCTTGGCTTTTATGATATTTCTCCTTTACTTGAGCAAATCTATTTTAAATAGCTTCAATATATTGCATCTTTACTTAGTATATTCCACATGTAACATAATCTTATGCTTTCTCTTTTTCTTTTTGTCTTTCTTTTTCTTCCTCCTTTTGATTCAATATCTTTCTCGATAAACAAACGGAACATAAATTCTACACAATATTTCTATTAATTCAAATGACGTAATTTAAAAAAACAAACAAACGCTGATTCACTAAACAGCCGACTTTTTCTTGTTATACAAATTTTCCCGAGGTTTTTGTATTTCACATTTTTAAACATCCATCGTTGATTTAACATCACTAATATCATCCCTCATAGTCCTGATGATGGTTCATTGAAACGAAACGCTATTGCGTTGACTTTGCTTCTCAATAAATCTTTCCTTCTACTTCGATTACCTTGTCATCAATTTTTCTTTATATATTGTCGGATTACATTCCATTATTTACTTCAATATATATATATTTATTGGTCAAATAAATCGAAACCCTATTTCGATTTATTTGACCAATAAAAAATCCAGTATAATTATTTGCTAAGCTTAGCTTAGTTATGCTACAAGACCGGAAATATATAGACACCCAATGAGAATAAAACTTACAATGATCTACAAAGCCAGCTTGCTGATCATACAACGTGAAGTGGCCAGAAAAGGTAAATATAGAAGTACATGTTGTAATCATTATATTACATTAGCTTCTGTCGATGTTTGCTATAACGGCTACCACTCACGAGTTAGGTTTGCTAAACTTCTAAGTCACTCTCTTTTCCGTCAACCACCATGAAATAGCACAGTCAAAATATCTGGTGATAGAAACGGCAATCATAATTTCAGTTTTTGAAATGAACATATAATATCGGGCTGAATTAAAACTTTTCGTTGATTTAGCTCTCCAAAATGAATACATATTCTTCAATCTACCTACATACCTGTGTCTATGTTTGTTTATTCTATATCTAGTATCATTTAAATATTAGTTGGGGTATCATGTGATATCAAGCAAATTTGATAAACGAGTATTATTTATGAAATGAATATTCAAATACTCTTCCTTTAAAGAAGAAAAAGTACTTAGTTTAGATCAAATGTATTGTTGTTCACAACTTTTGCCGTCTACAGACTTCTAAATGATAGCACGATTTTCTTTGAAATAATTCTCAATAAAATCTTTAAATTAATGTGAATATTCAGCAATTTGCATTCCCCTGTCGTTTTTGTCTGGGTCTGAAATCTTCCAATAACGTTATCCTTCTTATCAGTATTCCATACTGACGATAAGCGATTAAACAAAGACAGTCATAATTTTTATCACAGTCGATTTGATTGATTGATTTTTAAATGGAGACAATTTTCATTGATTATTCTTTAGTTACCGGTGAATTCATTGCTCTCTGTCACCAGGAATAAAAGTTGCAAGCATTACAATGTTAATGGTTCTTTTTGTTTAACAATCTCTACCTTTACTGAAGATCAGAAAAAGTTTCTTCTTGGTTCTGATTCTCGTATAATCTCATTGGCGACCATCATCTGATTGACATTTTATTCCATAAAGTAAATTTCACCGAAACTAATTGACAAAAAAGAAAACTTTACTTATCCGGTTTGTTTCCATCGTTCAACCGTTCAATCGGTACGATGATGCAATCGTCTGATGGGACAGAAAAATGTCGGAAGAGAATTTTCTTATTCATCTGGGAACTAATAAAAGCAAGTCAAGAATTCAGTCGGCCATTTTATTTTCTATTTTCGGAGACTTGCCTGGCGTCATCGCCATTTCCATTTGAAAACTTATTTCTATTCTGTATATTTTCCTTGCGTGTGGATAGTTATTTAAAAAACGGATTTTAAAGATTTGAGGAAACGTGTTTTTATTTATTTATTCATATTCTTGCATCTATCTATCGATCTATGTTTTCTCTCTCTCTTTCTCTCTCACTTTCTTTCTCTCTCTCTCTCTATATATATATGTATATATATATATATATATATAGTGAGAGTGTGTTTTTGTTTGTATTTAGGCCGAATATTTCTTTGTAGGCATATTTTATTGAGGATAACAGACTAGAATTTGAAGTTTTTTTGTTTTTTTTTCGTCTTTTCTTGTTCATGAGTTTAAATGTCACAAATGAAGACGAAAGTTGTTTAATAATAATCCGAAATCTCCAATGAAACAGCTCGAATACATACACTTTTTACCTTCGTTGGGTATTGTCAAGGGTCTAATTATATATATATGTATATATACCCAGGCCCTTGACAATGACTATATATATATATAATTCGTTTCTTAATCAAGTTTCTTGAGGAATGTTTATCACAACGGGTTGAACTTTAATCTATTGCTTGCTGTATTACCAGATCGCGAGCCAAATCAAGTCTCCATATTGAAAAGGTTTTCCTTCTTGACGAACGCCATTTCAAAATTACCAAACTTGCCTCCCTAAGGCGCCATTACCAATAACTATGCAGTGATAAATTGGATTTCTTATCTTTCTCCGACGCCATACGTCTATGCCGGTAACTTTGTGCTCTAGATGAGAAAACCGACGACAAAGTTATTCAGTCTAAGCATAACACGTTATTAACCCGGCACACCAATAAACATTATGGTTCCTCTTCTAATATTTTTGACTTGAAAATTAACAACTTTTCTAATTACTCCCTCAATGACACTGAAAAATCCTTGCTTAAACACTGATTGGAATTTTGTATTCTCCCCTCCAAAATAAACAGAGAACGTATTCTCTCTGAATTCAAGTTGTTAAAACGCAAATCAATGTCTTTTGAAGCACATGTAGCTATCAAGACTCGGCTGGTTGACATTGCTCACTTTGTACTGTGGATCCAACATTGATAAATTCGACTTCTACTAACACCATGAATATCACAATGCCATTAACTCCCTACGTAATAACGACAATATAATTATATCCAAATCGGACAAAGATGTAGGAGTAATAATACTCAACAAGCATGATTATACCAACAAAATGGATGACATTCTTAATGACACATCCAAATTTACAACCTTAGGTAGTGATGACTAGTTTGAGAAGACCGCCATACAGGAACAATATATGCAACGTGAAATACTGGGGTTTTATCAACAACACCTAACCCCCAAAATCATTTACGAGAAAATACACCCAGTTGGATCTCAGAGATAACGGCTATATGGACTCCCTAAAATTCATAAATAGAACCTCTCCCGAGACCTATTTTATCAATGGTCAGCTCTGCCAAACACCACCTTGTTGGCAAGTGGTTGGCAGACATGCTAGAACCCGTTAGACAACTTTACTCTCAACATTACATTAGTAACCTCTTCACCTTTGCAAATCAGATTGAAAATGCATCTGTTGATCCCAACAACTCATTCTTCTTCTCTTTTGACAGAGCGCGAGCTTATATATCAATGTTCCATTAGATGAGGTTATCGCCATTTACGCTAACAACTTATACCGCCACTGAAAATCTACTCCTATTCCAGAACCCATCTTCACGAAACCGATGCACATTGCTACTTAGTGGGTTCAGTTCAACTTTAACCACAATTTGTACCAACAAATTGACGGAGTTGCTATGGGCAACTCCCTTGAAGCCACGCAGGCGAACATTTTCATTAGGTTTCAGGAGGAGGGATTGTTTCAAACGACCAAAAAACTATTTTATCTTGCAAACGGTATGTTGACAACACTTTTGTGATTTTCTCCTCCACATCAGAAAGCAAACGCTTTTTCTACACAGTCAACCAACAACATCCAGCGTTGATATTTACATGGGAATTTAAGAACAACAGCCTTCCTTTTCTTGGCGTCCTTGTTGAGTGCACCAATTTTTTTTTGTTTTTTTGTTTATCGTAAACCCACGTTTACTGGCTCATTCACAAGGTGATGGGGGTCATTTTACCTCTTAAGACGCAAATTTGATTTTTAAAAAACCATTATCTCACAGTGCTTTAATGATCTGCTCTAAGCCAAAACTTATTGATGAACTCATCTATATTAAGACGACATTATGGAAGAATTGATATCCTGAAGATATAACCACCACCACCATCACCATTAGATATAAATGTATACAGTTCTCTGCTAAGTCGAAATTTGGACCGGAGAGGTGCCCTGTATATCTTAAATTACCTTGGATAAGCAACGCTTTTATGCATCTGCTTGAACAAATTCAAGGATCAGTCATCCGTTTCTTTAATTCTGTTGAGTTACGTATCGTCTTAAATCCGATGTGCTGTTTCCCCCATATCTCAAAGACAGTGAAACTATTTTTCAAAAAAGTTCTGTAATTCATAAGTTTTGGTGTAGATGTGATATTTGCTACTGTAATACAATTAAAGATGATACTTAATTATATTAGGTCATTATTTTATTTAAAGTGATAATTTGGAAGTTAGAAACTTTGAATGGAAGTGAAGGTCGTCACAAAAGGTTATATGCGTACACGTGTCCAAGGAATTGAGGTTGGCAGATTATTTTATTAACAAATCGTTTCTGAAAGGTTAAAGGTCGGATGTTTAGAAAAGTAAATAAATTGACAACAGCTGATTTGGCGGTCAGGTTTATGGAAACTTTTTGATGACACATGTTTTTATCATAATTTGATGATGCAATAATCAAGATATATTATATAAGCAAGGAAATTTTAATAAGTGAGGAAGTCGGTCCGAGTCGCTCGCGTTCACGGCTCAGAGACAGAAGATCGAAGCAGTTACTGCCCTCTGGGTGAGAAGGCGTAGGAATTGGGGTTGGATGTCCATGTTCGTCTGTCTCACATGGGTGGGAACCTTACTGTTTCTATGTAACAGTAGATCTTTTTGCCTGTCTTTCTCTTTCGGTTGAGACTAGGTGCTATGAAAATGATATACTATCAGAATTAAACTCTTCGTATTTTGAAACAGCGGTTCCATCTAGTATTTTGCGTAAGATATGATCTATTAATATTTGAAATGGTACCGGTCGGAGAGGCTACGTCACACAAGCGTCTATTTGGTCTCTCCATGCTACACACTATGATTTGGACCCATAGAGTTACACTATATTGGTTGCACAACTCAGCGTTTCGACATTAGAATGAACCAACACATCCCCTCTACTATCTGCACAAATACTTTGAACTATACTGCTGCGTCAAGCAATCGAAATTCATCTTCCACTATTGTTCGTCACTTATTGGACAATCCAGCTTGCTCATATTTATCATCCTGGCGACGTCAAGTAAACGAATTACATCTGTCAATACTTGAAGTCCTCATAACAAGAGACCAACCTACATTGTGTATTCCAAAACAGTTTTATACACTGCCTTTATTCAACAGCCCTACCCCTAACTCTTACCACGGAAAGAAATATCATTACCCACGCCGATTCTTCAGGTTTATGGGAATTTTTTCCGAACTATTTTCTTTCCCCCCTCTCAACCTTTTCGACGGTCACTAACCCAAATCCAATTCCTCATATATATATATATATATATAAATTTTTGTTGTAGGTCCAAAGAGAGAATAAAAAACGCAAAACTCACATACATACAGAGGAAAAATAACTGTTTGTGAAATCCATAAACCACTCCAATACACACACACACACACACACACACTCAACGACAAAACATATCAAATATCAAAGCGGGGTAAGCAGACTAAGGTAAAAACTCTCTAAGAAAAAGACAGATGACCTCTATATAAACCCATAAACAACTAAAAATCGTTCAAACTGCAAACAAGTCACACTGAGTACCCCATTAACAAGGCCTTGTGCCATATACAGGGTAGAACGATAAAATTGTCGTCCAAAAGAAAACAACACTACGGCTTTATTTTAAACTTTTATTGAAAAAATCAATTCAGCTAACTTGATTATGTAGTAGAGCTGACATCTATTCAATGTAGCCGCCCGTCAGCCTCAATCACCGCCTCGATACGGATCCGGAACTAGGAGCATGTCTTTTCCACAAGCGCCGGCGGGAGCTCGGTGAATACTCGGCGGATGGCGGCGATCAGGCTGGCTTTGGCGTTGTGGGAGGTCATGTTGGTGATATTCTGAACGTATGACCAAATGAAGTAGTCCAGGGAGAAGGAGAGTAGGAGAGAAGGGTACAAAGTCGTAGCACTCCTTCTGAAGCCAAGCCTGGGTCTCTTTGGATTTGTGGGCCAGCGCCGAGTCCTGCTGCAGCACCCAGGGTTTGCCACCGGCACCTGATTGCACCAGGGGATCACCACACTCTTCAGCACATCCAGGTACACTATGGTGTTGAATTTCAAGCTGACTTCGAAGATGTGAGGTGGCATGATGTGACCCTCACTTGAAACCACACCAAAGACGATAACCGTAGCCGTCCGAAGGGTAGCCCGATGCGTTGAGCTGTGCTCTCACGCGTTGAACCGTCTGGATTTGCATTTTGAGGGTGCTGGCAATGGTCCTGTTGTCATAACTTGGATCGGTAGAGAGCATGAGTTGTACAGCGGCGCATCTCCGATGTCGCTAGTTGAACATTGTGTCACTTTCAGACATGATAGAAGGCTCCTATCGCTCTTGGGATTTGTACACAACTGGCCAACTAGTAGATGGTCTGCAACAAAAAAAAAGAAAACCGGTTTTCATTAAACGGAAATGGAATCATGTCATCTTTTCTAGGGCGACAATTTTATCGTTCCACACTGGATGTTCTCTGAGGAAAGCAATAAGCCGGAAACATACATGTATGTAAGAACAAAATATATAAATAAATAAATAATTTCAAAAAATACAAATCTCTTCGTGGACCTACCTATTCTAATATATATATATATATATATACGAGGATCATTAAATAAGTTTCCTGACTTTTCGTATGGGCATTTTAATTGATAGTACACACATGAAACTCTAGTCCCCTTCGAAGTAATCTCCTCGGGCTGCAATTCACTTGTTGTACCGTTCCAACAACTTCTGGAAGGCCTCATGGAAGTCGTCTTGTGTGAGCATGTCAATGACCTTCGTCACAGCCTCTTTCATCTCCTCAGTTGTCTCATAACGACAGCCTCTGAGCTTAGGGAATAACGAAAAGTCACAGGGAGCAAGGTTTCGACTATAGGGAGGGTGATGAACTGTCTTGATGCCCATCTTGCTCAAACATTTCTTCCGGTTTCTAACATACCAATCCAATCATTTACAATAACAACTCATTCAACTTCTATGATTCAAAATAGTTAATATCAAATTTGAAAAGTCGTTTAAAGTTTTCTCCAATTTTGTCTCATCTAATTTCTCATATTTTCAGGCAAACTTCTCCCCACATCGTTTAAATGCTCTCCTCTCTTTTGGAATTCTCTACAGTTTTCAATCAATTTTTACCTTAATTTCTCGCAAAACAGAATTCTGTGCATCATTTACGAAATTGATCTTCAACAAATAACTAAATAGACACACATCGAAGGACTCTGAGAAAACAAATTCTTCTTTTCGTTTAACGTACAAGTTCTGACATTGACGCAGTAGTTGCAGGATCAATAATAAAATTCTGTGCATTGAATTGGAAATTGAGTTATTATTTAGTCTAGTTTGAATATTTACCTCACGAAAAGCACGTAGGACTCACACAGTTATATATATATATATATATATATATATATATATATATATATATATATATATATATATATATATATATATTCTACATTATTAACACATCATTATTATTAACCTACATTATTAACACATCAACTAAAAACTGCTGCTAAAGAATTACGCAACCACCCTAACATCACCATAAAAAAAGCTGATAAAACAAACATTTTTGTAGTACTCAATAAAACAGATTACCATTCAAAACTACAAAATATCCTCGATGACCATACAAAATTCAAAAAATTAAATAAGAATCCCACCAACCAACTAAAATCAAAAATTAATAAACTAATCACTGCTAATAATGCCGAACTTAATAGCATAAAACTACCCAAAATAATTGGGGATTATAAACCCGGCTATCTTTACGGGACCGTAAAGATACATAAACCTAATCATCCTCTACGCCCTATTATATCACAAATACCTACACCAATTTATCAACTCACAAAAACAATAAAACAGCTTATTTCACCATACTTACCTAGCAAATACAACATAAAATCTACACATGAATTAATTCAAGTTCTTCATACAATTAAACCCAATAATGGTATATTAGCCTCACTCGATGTAGAAAATTTATTTACTAATGTACCTGTTAATGAAACAATTGATATTATTATAAATAATATTTACAATAACCCATCTCTTCCTCCTCTTAAAATCAACTCTAATATACTTCGAAAACTACTCTTAACATGTACTACTGAAGTTCCATTTTATGACCATCTTGGAAATATTTACGTTCAGACTGATGGCGTATCTATGGGGTCTGTCCTAGGCCCAATTTTCAGTAATTTCTACATGTCCGATCTCGAAAATAGAATTTTTAATAGCACAAAAAAACCTCCAATATACCTAAGATATGTTGATGACATCTTTATTCTTACTAATAATATTAACGAAATCAACATACTACAAGACACCTTCCAAAACAATTCAGTCCTTAACTTTACTCATGAAGTAAACAAAAACAATAAAATTTCCTTTTTAGATGTTCTTATTGATGCTAACAACAATAATAACTTCACTACCTCCACTTACAAAAAACCCTCTAGTAACAACTCCTGTACCCTCAACTTTAAAAGTGAATGCCCCTTCAGATATAAAAAAGCAATTATTCATAATCTAATATCCCGTGCCAAACTAATCTCCTCCTCCAAAACAATATTTTATAAAGAGGTAGAAAACATAAAACAGGCTCTCATCAACAATGGGTTTCCTAACTATATTGTTGATGAACAAATTAAACGTATGATCAAAAATGTTAACCAACAAAATAAACAGTGTACTACTCCATCCAGCCAACAAACATATATCAAACTTTTTTATCGTAACCAAATGCACTACAATTACAAATCCGATGAAAAAATCTTGAAAACATTGATTCACAAAAACCTACTCCCCACTGATCCTAATAAAAAAATAAAACTCGTTATATATTATAATAAGTTTAAAACCTCGAATCTAGTCATTAGAAATAATTCCTCTCCCTCGATTGGAGTTTTGCAAAAAACCAACGTTATATATAAATTTAAATGTCCTTTAGGAGATTGTATCTCTGATAATAATAATATATATGTTGGTTTAACCTCAACTACCCTGTCGAGGAGACTTACAATGCACCTTTCAGACACAAGTTCAATAGCTCAGCATTTAAAAAAACATTCATGCCCAACGGCACAGCTACGGAAAATTCTCACCGACAACACAACAATATTAGAACATCAAAATAATAAACAAAAACTTCAGATTCTCGAAGCATTACATATCAGAAACCTGCAGCCAACACTTAATAGAATTAATTTTCAAACCAGTGCTAATGTACTTAAATGTCTTTAGCTACTGGCACTAAATATAGAATCACATTCAAAAACAAACGCCAAAAACCTTCAACGGCAAAGACGCCCTTACACAGTTGTAATATGCTAAAACAAAAGTTACATCACTTTTGTAGTAGATCCTCCCCTGATGATGGCCCAAAGTCGGGCAGAAAGTACTAGGGATACATGCAACTATGGACAATACATAAATCAATTCCCCCAGAATACAATAAAAGTAATACGGGAATTCGAACGGATCCAAAAGAAAATATGTAGACATAAAATGTCTATTATGTTTAATGAAATTTGCATATATATATTCGTATATGTATGGGTATGTGCTCTTTAATATTAAGTTAGTTTACCGTATATGTAAACAAGGAAGGCTTTCTTACCTGGAAAATAAAAATCTCATAACGTTGCCTTTAACGTGGGTCGAACACCGATCAGCGGTAGTTGGCATTAAGTTTAGTTTAGTGCAAAAATAAGAAGTATAGAGCACCCAGTCAGAATCGAAATTGCTTACAATTGTCTCCTTGCCTAGTTTGTTAACCATTACACTACAATGGATTAGTATATTTTAAGTATAAATTCATGACTAAAGGGCAAACCAACATACATATGTGAGTCCAGAAAATTTCCATGATGCGGTAATAATAAGAAAAATTTATCTCTGACTTGTTACGCGCGCGGGCTCGTTGGAGTCGACGAAGACTTTTGCGCAACAATAATAATAAAATAAAAACACGAGATCCCTGAATTTTCGAATCGGCTAAACCCTAAAAATTCCTGCGGGGCGTCTCTTGCCGCAAACAGCAGGAACGGAATACCCTCGTTCCAATTTTTTTGATGGTCCAAACAATATGCCCGTACCATGTCTTTAAACAGGCTCATTGGCTAGCGGGTAGAGTGTTCGCCAATGGTCCGGGAGACCAGAGTTCAATCCCAGGTCGAGTCACACCAAAGATTTTAAAAATGGTACTTGATACCTCCTTGCTTAACACTCAGCAATATAAGGTACGTATCGAGGGTAAAGTGGAACAATCAAGGGAAAGGAGTAGCGCCCTCCCCTACACTTCGGTGTAGTAGCTATTGAAAAGGGAGCCTTCTGGTCGCCCTCAACTACGGTCGACATTGTCTTTAGGGTGAAGGGGAAGCTCTCCGGGGTTCATTGAGCCTTGGGATGGTAGACACTTGACCAGCCCTTTTTGATGCCTAGGGTGCCCCGGACTTTTTGGAACATCCTCGGCATGAAATTCGGCCCTTTCAGTTGTCCGACCATGGAGAAGTTAAGGAGAGTTTTCGTGATCTTCTCAGCAGATATATTTCTGAGAGGAATCACTTCAGGAAACTGAGTTGATGCACACATGATGGTCAGTAGATGTTGGTTCCCATGTTTGGTCTTGTGGATCGGACCAACACAGTCGACGAGGATACGGCAGAAAGATTACTCGAAGGCGGGGATCGGATGTACGGGAGCAGCGGGGATATTTCGGTTCGGCTTGCCCACCATTTGACATGTGTGACAAGTCCAACAGTGTTCCGATACGTCTCCGCGGATCCCTAGCCAGTAGAAGTGCTTGGCTATCCGTTCATACGTTTTATGAACGCCTAAATGCTCTCCCATAAGTATCTTGTGGGCCGTCCGTTTCCTCGGCAAGACCAGCTAGTGTACTGTTGACCAGTCTTCCAGAGTGGCCATATGTGAGGGTTTCCATTTCCTCATCAATATTTTACCCCTGACAAAATACCCGGATAGCACTTTGCCTAATTCCTCTTCGGACAATGCTTCTTTAAAGAGCGGGGCGATATCGTCATCTTCTCTCTGCTCGTCTGCAATTGATTTCCATGTAACTGGAATATCATCAGTGATTTCCTCACTACCGACGCGATGTGATTCAGACACGTTTGGGAGAGACCGATTTCGACGTTTCCTTCATCATCATTTCCTTTTTTGGTGCGTTGTCCTTCGGTCTTCTTTTCAGCTTCTGCTCGGGTTACCACGCATATTTTCTCTGTCTTTTCCGAGACGCTCAACTCAGCCACAACTCTTGTGTAGGGTATAACTTTTCCCCCGGTAAAATTGTCGCCGAGCAACATTGATATGCATTTCATGGGCAGACTACTAACCACTTCAACTTCTCTGGGGCCATGTACTATTTTAGATTCAAGTGAGATTCTATGGAGTGGGACACTGACAAAACTGTTTCCAATTTCTTGTATTATTACAAATTCGCCGGCGGCTGTTTTCGACTAACGCGATATATATTTTTCTAAGATCAGGAGTTTAATCCGAGTTTTCCACGTAGGATCATCCACGGTATGTATGGGGCCGTTCGACATGAACTGTTTATATTTCTCTCTAACCCTATCCTCGTTTCTTTTTATGAGATTTTTAAGATAAACCCTTGTGGTTCTCTCGGGAATGCGTTCCCAGATTCAGTGCCTTTTTTCGTCAGGTAATTTACTTCTATGTCCTACTTTTCCGCAATAGTAACACGTTGCAGCCTTCCTTCTATCCGTCCGTCGATAGATGGGTGGATGGGAGTTGTGAGTGGCCATATCGTTCGCTGTATCGATTTGCCTCTCATTGAGGAACACCTTAAAATCGCCATGGACGCACCACTTAAACTGCTCCATGAGTATTTACTGTCTGAGTTTGTCGTTATCTGATCCCATACCTTTAACTGATCTCCAACAGTCGAAATATGTTTCCTTTTGGCAGAAGAACTCCTTAAAGCTCAATTCCACGGTCCTTATGAAGTCGCTCGGAAGATTATTGACCTCAACTATGTAGTTAACACCCCAAACCGAAATAAGGCAACACAAATGTGCCATATCAACATGTTCAAACCATATTACGAAAGGGAAACACTGAACCTGTCTTAGCCGCAACTGGATCTGTCTATATGGCTAACTGCGCGGACGTCCACGAGAAAGTCACGGGAAAGATTGACCGTCCCTTAAGACCGTGGAATTCAGAGATTTTAGCCGACCTTACGTCCAAACGTAAGTTTGTTTTTCTTCTTTTCGGTAAGCCCTGATTTTCTGTCTGTAAGCTTCGAGTACCATTTCATTGCTCCGGAAGATGGTTGCCTTTACAATGTTATAGTCAGCGCAATCCGTGATCGAGAGAGAGAGAGAGAGGGGGGGTGTATATCTTCTGTGCTTTGCCTCTTCCAGCTGTTTCTATAAGCATTATCCAGGCTTCTATCGGCCATTTAAGATTTGAGACGATTTTCTCGAAATGCTGAAAGTATTTATCTGCATCTGCCTCATTGAATGCTGGTACGAGTCGGATCTGCTGGGTAAAGTCAAAGTCATTCCGTCTTTCATCGCAGAGCGTTCTTCTAGCCTCGATCTCTTGGAGTTGAGTCGCCTGTTCAATTCTTGCTTTTTCTCCTTCGGCTTCGATCCTGGCTTTTTCTATTTCGATTTTGGCTTTTTCTGTTTCTATTTCTTTGGCTTTGATTTTGGCTTTTTCTATTTCGATTGCTTTTTCGCCTTATTTTTGGCTTTCTCCAATTCGAGTTGAGCCTGCGAAAGTCCGGGTGAGTCTGCCACGTGGTCATTTAATACATTTTCATCAAAGATGTCTTTGTCGACCATATGCTCTGCTACTGTTCTAACTAATTGTATTTTTCTCATAGATCGTCTTACTTCTAATTCTAATTTCAACCTTATCTCAAAGATGCTATCTTTTTTCAGCTAGATTAATCCTTTATACGTGGTTGAATCTAAAAAGGTGCTTACTGGTGACAGTTTGGTTTTATGCCTTCTGCTATTTCATTGTTGTGTTACTCTTCCCTCTAGAGTCTTATAGAGAAGGAGAAAAGAATTCCCGAATGTGAGCCCCTATTTATGTTACATGCGTGCGTGGGTTCGTTCGGGTCGACGAAGATTTTTGAGCAACAATAACAGTAAAAAAAAGACACGAGATTCCCGAGTTCGAATATAAATAATAAAAGAACGCAGGGAATGGGATCTCCTTCTCAAGACGCCAGTGAATGTGAGGGAAAGCAACCAATAAACACGCTTGCTAAATTACAGAAAACAACGCCAGTCGAAAATTTTAAACAAATTTATTTAACCAAAAATGAAAGAAAGGGTAGGAAAACTAAAAGAAAAGAAACAACGTTTAATGAGGGATCTAAACGAGATATGTTCGACCTACGAGCAAAGGATGCATTCATACAAAAATATCAATTCCTGAAGAAAAGAGAAAGTTCACTTAGAGTATATCAGAAGGTGAATTTGGAGTAGAATTCAAAACAGAATTATGAGAGTTCAACATATTGTTATATTTTGACCTTTGACCCGGCCCAAAAATACTATTCCAAGGTAATACACCGGAAGGAAGTGACACATTCCAATGGCCAGTAATCGAAAGAGATCGCGTGGGCGGATTAAGGCTTATGATATGGGACAAGGTGAAGGTCTCATTGTGCCATTACAGTCATGCACCGGAAGAGAGTAACCTCTGAACTGCATGACAGTTATTTCCGCTTGATGACGATTAAACATTCGATTTCAAAGATCCAGTAGGCAATCGTGTGGGCGTTGAGTTATTATCTAACTCAGTTGAGTTTGGGTCCCAGAGCAGTTGCCAGCAGACTTCCAGACAGTAGAGACCAGATGTGGTAGGGAAGGCCACACCCGACCGAGGGGGCCCTCGGAAAAGCTCCGATGGAGTGGACCCCAAGACCTCTGGTTGAGCATCTAAGAGAACAAGAAAGACACAACGTGACGGTCATAACAGTGGGGTCAAAATATGAAGTTTACGTTCGGTCTCCAGCATCCTCTCACATGCAAACCCTTAAACAACCCTTTCAAACCCTTGCAATAAAGTGAGAGGTGAATATTTTTCTAAAGAAGTCTTCGTGTGTCTTCCTTCCTGCATCTTAATTCTTCTTGTGTCCTTTCTTCATGCGTCGTTTATTACTGCGTCTGTTATCATTGCGTCGGTATGTATCCAGTATATATATGTATGCAACAATATATGTAAATCTTCTTCGTGGGAGAAAGATAGGGAGATAAATCAAAATCACTTGGGAAGATGGATGATGTTCAAACGGAGGCAATCTCACTTCTTTACGGAAATGGCACAAGATGGTCTTCCTTAGGGATTGGTGGAACTTGGATATTCACCTTCTTGGTTCATTCAAACTGTTTTCTTCTAGTTTTCTTTTTTTTTATTCTCTTGTTCAACTGGGAGTTTTTATAATCACATCCCGCGTCTTTGCCAACCAGCCACCAACTGTGTTGGGGACTTTATTTTGGCGGGAAAATCTTTTTACTGTCGGTCACACGATCGAATGTGTATATGCGTAGAATGGGCGCATGCACCATAGAGTGTGGCCGTCACGAGTTTCAAGGTTAATGCCGCGGTGATATCGTATAACTCTAGTGGTGACAGGGGGAAGGAAAAATCGGAAATATAAAGAAATGTATACCTTTGCTCGGATTTAATTTTTGACCAAAAAATTTAAACAAAAATACAAATGCATCTTCGCTCGCTGGTGGTTTTACTTTTGTTACTTATATATGTAAAATTCAAGGTCACAGTCGTAGTAGTGATATTACGTCAAAGTCTTTAAAAAATGAACTTGTGAACCCTTATTCTGGAATCAGTTCGATTCTGGCGAAATAATTCACGTTTTCTTTATTGTGCCTGACTTAATAAATATCTACAGCAAACAATAACATAGAAGTCTTTTATAAATGATTAGTTAAACTTATTACTTTTTAAACGTATTACTAGTTAAACTTATTGTTAGTTAAACTTATATCTAGTTAAACTTATTACAAGTTAACTTATAAAAAGTTAAACTTTTTACTGAGTGAAAAGCTAGATGATGACTCATGGCACAAGGACATGAATTACACGGTTTTAATTTAATCCATACACTGTTTAAATGTTTGAATGATTACATAGAAAATCGTGAAGATCATAACTGTTTTATCTTTTGAATTTACTTTTTAGTTGTAGTGTATATGATTCACATGTTGACTATAAAGATGGTTAAAATAATCGATAAAATAAAAAAAAAGATTTCATAGAAGAAAATATCGATTCCTGACGACCATCCGGAAAACTTATGATCTTTATAACATTTTGTCTGTAAATTAAAAGCCTCGGTTAACTGATACATAAAAACATTCATTCAGCGGCTCAATTTTTACAGATGCTCTAGGAAAAAATATCCATCTTTAATATCGCCACTCTGTATATTTGGGGATCATTGTAGATTAAATGCCCCCCAATAACGAGATAGCAAATAATAGGCGATATTGTACACCTTTTCAAAAAATGATAATTTGAAATTTTCTGTGACAGAAAAATTGAAATTTTGTGTATTATCATTCAAAGTGTTGAACTGTATGTAAATATTGTCGTAACTGTTAACTTGATGCCTTTGTAATTTATATCATAAATCATCAATGACTTTTCGTCAATTAACTCCTATTTCTTATTGGTCATCACAAAAATTTAATTCATTAATAATTTGCACAATTTCTCATTTTTATTGTTTTCTTATCGAACCGATTTTGAATTTTTCGACACTTCTTCTTTGAATAACAATTGAATCGGATTTATTTTTCCAACTTTAATGATCCGACTGATAAAAAGCGCAACCAGTTTCAATAAAAATGGGAATTTCAGTTGAAATGAAACAAAGAAAAAGTACTTCCCAATTCAATTATTATGAAACTTATATTATCTTGATTTTATTACAAGAAGAATTGTCAACCATTATTATTTTTAGCATGATTTTTTCTTTCATCTTAAGTTTAGCTAATTTTTATCGCAAGGGCTGCGGGTTCGAGCATATTTTACCGACGCTTACAGACTGGCGGTCTAAGCAAAGAAAAACAACCAAAATGAAAAATACTTATCATACAATTTATGTACTTGATAATTATTAACGTATTTTCAGTTTCATTCATTGTTAGGGTATATCAATGAAGATAATGTAGATAATTAAAATTCGTGATCGTAAAAGTAGGTACAGGTTTAATTAGATTGACAGAGTGGCTGTTAGCATACTAGTATTGCAGGCCTTAAGAAGTAAGTCTGTTCTTCGTTAGATGTTTTATGACAGTGACCCTGCGTCTCATGAAGCCATTTAGATAGGAACTTAGCCATATCGTGATATTTAGAAAACTCGTCTTTCAGTTTAATTTTGATCTGCACAAGTGCTCTAGCATTATACTGTACCAAACTAGACCAGTCTAGAGAGGACATTTGCTATAGGGCCAGTCTCCCAGATAACTCATCGGATAATCTTCACAGAATACTCGACTTTGGTGATAGTGTGCCATACTAAGCAAACATTTTACTACTGAAAAAGAGTGGCTAGGGAGGTAGAGTCTGGAAGGCGAATCCCAAGTTAGAAAGCCGGGTTGTCTTTGGATACCGTTCTCAAAGACCAAAGCGACCCATCAATTTCTATTCGGGATTCATTCTAGTCTTGTTTTAAATTACAATTCAATAACAAATCAATTGTTTTCGTAAATTGATTAGACTTAATGAATAAAGTGAAGCCGCAAAAACTTATACAGATATCGATTCTGCTCCCAAAATTAAATAAAAATAGATAAACACTCATAGGTCATCTGGCTGTATTCGATTCGAAGACCAAAGTTGGTTTACTGGAGTAATCGATCATTTTTCTACCACTTTTTTAGAATTAAAGAATCGTTACTACATTTATGAGGGATTGGGTATGTTTTACATCAATGAAGATTGGGTCGTTAATAACTTTAAGTATTTTTCATGATCAAGTCTTAAATGTCTTTCTTTCTTTGGGACTCACATGGTTTTCTTTCAGCATATTAAACCTGAAAAATAAATTGCACACAAAATGGTATCCTTTCTTGGGTCTTTTGATTCATCTCTGTATAGAAATCCATAAAACACTTTTGCCGCCTGAAAAATATTCTCCTATGAGCAAAAATAGAAAAAGTGTAATTGTACGAAGGAATGAATAAAATTTCCTGCCCAAATCTATTTAATATTCTTCCATATTGGATTAAACCAATTTCAATAGTCGTTTTCTGGTTTCATTTATTGCCAGCGAACCTTGCTGTTCCGCTTTGCCTGACTGAAACTGCCAAGCTGGCTTCCAGAGAAAAATGGCCGCACTTCCTCTCTGTTTTCAAAAATCTGAGGAACTGAATAAACAGCCGTGTAAAATAATATCCATCACCACAGAAAGCAGCATTCGTTTAACTTTCTTCCATTTAAATATGCCAACCTCTGGTTTAAGTGACGCCATGAGTAAGAAAAGAAAGGAGAAAGAAGAAAGAAAAAAATGACTTATTACATCCGGCCAGTTTTGGACTAGTTTCCTTTTGTGAACTGTTTACGCTGTGCATACGAGAACGAGACTTTTCAATAATATATATATATATTGGTTTCTCTGACACATGTCGATCCATCTGACTGATTTCTCTACTTCGCATGGCGAATACTTATAAAATCTCTAATACGAACAAGTTACAAATATCAACAAACTTACAAGGATCTGACTATAATTTCAACTTTTTTTTTCTAATAAGATGAATTCCACTAAATTTAACTAAAAATGTCGTTTATTTCCTTTGAGAAATTACGTGAATTATTTTCGCAAGGTATTTAATGCCGGGTAAATTATAATAACTTGCAACTATCAACTTGTTTAGTCTTTATATGTTATTATAAAAATCACGAGGCACTTAAAATGATTTCAGGAATTTAGATGATGGCTGTGTTTGACCTCTTAACAACTAGTGTAAAGCGTTTCCGAGTGAATTTCGACTCTGCGACCCTATGTTATATGATATACAGTGAAATTTTTAGCGATTCCGATGAGATAAACGGCTAGGAAATGTAATAAAAATAATACTAGTGGTTGTTGACGATGAATAAAGAAATAAAAAAAAAGAAATAAGACTTAAACGATTGAAAAAATGAAGACATCCAGTTTTTAAGTTCTTAGTCGGAAGCTTCACTAACAATGTTTCACTATTTCCTGTGGATTTTTAATGTAAAGAACGCCCTTTCATCGGACCCACCATCCTTTCCTTGATATATATATATATATATATATATATATATATATATATATATATGTGTGTGTGTGTGTGTGTGTGTGTGTGTGTGTGTGTGTGTGTGTGTGTGTGTGTGTGTGTTTTGAAAATTTGTCGGAAGTTTCTCAGAAGATGTTGATTTTCTAAAAAACAGCAGCGGCAGTAGAATACACCGACGGCATCTCTGCAGAGGAGTAAGAACCCCCCAACGAGTGTACTGGATATGGTGAGGCAACAGTAATGTTGAAGCTTGCCATCACTTCCAAGTCAACTCTGGCTCGGAGTGGTAGCACTTGATAGGGTTCTATCTTTGGGTCAAATAGCAATAAACTGTGTACTTATGCAAAAAATTGTTTGAAATAGAAGTGTTTTTGACATTTAAACAGTCTACTTAAGATAAACTAAATTTTTTATATTTTAAACGGGAGTGTCTAACAAGAGCTGCAAGTTAATCTCGTAAATTGTTTTGACTGAAATAAATCCTAAGGTCTTCCAATACCAGAGTAAGCTTAGTAATTAACCAATATTAATCCTTTCACTGTCGCACTATGTACATACCTTAAATGCCATGTTATCAAGATAATACATTACAGTAAATGTATCCCATCAAAAATCTTTAAGAGATTTTAGCCAACGAAATTCTAAGAAAAAATATTTTTATCAAAAATGTTATTGTATAATATTAAGAGGACATTTTCGAACTCTGATTTACATTTTTTTTTTCTTTGCTTTGTTTTTATCCTCCAGATTTAAGTAGAAAAAAGTTACAAACAAATCGTAACTTTGAAAAGTGGTCAATTTCGAAGGAAAAGATGTTTTCTTGGAAAATTATTTCTTGTCTATTTTGAATCAAATGGAATCAGTTTCCAAAAATTTTTTTCTTTTTGTTAATCTCCTTTGATTTCTATTAAGATTGCCACCGACTCCATCCAGACGCACAGGGGCGGAAAGGACGCGGCCGGCTGGGCTAGACGGAGACAATATTGTTTACAAACTAGACAAAAAGAAAACATCTATTGCATAGGACACCTTAAATGCTGTAGAAACCCGATTGCCACCACCACTATCACCACCACCATTTTCCATCTCAGCCTCCCGCCACCTGAATTGAATCTAAAAAATCTCCTCCCAAATCCCAGTTATTCAAAATGCTCCTCTCCCGCAAAAGTCATCGCTTCGAAAAATGAAGAAACTGTTATTGAGGGATTGTGTGGTGGCCAGCTGAAGAAAACACTGACGCACACCAACAGAAAAATCGATTTTGAATGAATAATTTGCTGTTAAAGTCATTTCAAACCAATTAAATTTTGACAAAGGACAAAATCAAACTACACTTATGGTTATTTGTTCCCAGTGGAGATTTTTTTTTCTTTAAAAAGAAAGTATGTACAAATTCAGTAGATTTCTATGATCTAGTTATTTCGTTTTAATCGTGTTACAAATACGTTACAGTGAAATATATATATAGTAAATCCTTATTGAAGAATCTGTGAGAGAGTGATGTCTGCTCTCGCAAGCCGTTACTTATAATTTTTTTCTTTACTCAATGCTCCGTCCATGTGACCTAGAACACTACACATAGAACTATGATTAGCATACAGCTCTAACAATCTACTTTGTTTTTCATCGAATGTACAATTACTTGGTATTAACGCTACATATAATTACCGACATCTTTATAACAAATAAACTCATGTAAAGATAATAATCCTCCAAGAATAGTGACACTCTATATTAAAATAAATGTGTTTTTTTTAACGACGATTGTTTTCTAAAGTAATTTTTTTGTCTGATAAAATGTGCTGCGCTAGTGTTAATAGGAATTAATGTGGATTTTGCCTTGAGAAACAGCTTTCAAATTTGTAAGGTTCCAACACTGTTTTTTTTTTTTTTTTTATCGCTGTAGAATCCTTTGCTGCCAGGTTAAAGATTAGATTACGTTTCGAAAGAATCAAATGAAAAACTGTGGGTTAAGAATAATATGTGGCGCCAAATTGAGATGGAGCTTGTTTGACCTGATTTTTTAAAAATTCTGTTTATTTCTTGATTACCTGGGCTCGAACCCTGAGCGACGACAAAATATTCCATGGCAACTCTGCGGTTCGGAAATTGTCATCTAAGTAGATTAAAATTGTAAACTGAAATGGTTGTTTTCTTTGTTCAAGTCGATAATGAAAAGAACAAAAAGAAAGAAAATTGAATTAAAGCAAAAACAAAATCAAAAACAATAAATAAAGGAAAATCTAAAAATACATTTAATATATGACTCAAAAATCATGCCCCAAAAAATCAAGTTTTCTATCCACTGAACAAGGGAGGCAACTCTTTAATAGAAAAATATTTGTTTACCAAATATTCAATATGACTTCATCTGTGATCTAAGGTGCACCTCCTTACCTACCTTCTCATCTACATGCACATCATTCATAGCTATGTGCATAAGAAAAAGATGCACATTTGCATACGTCCAGAGAGATAAATGCATAGAAATATGGACTGTCATAAAATATATATAAATGAATATATACATGATATGTAAACAGGTGTATATGTTGATACTAATGTATCTCCTTCCTTTCTTTCTTCCCCCCCCTCTCTCTCTCTCTCTTCTCTTTACATACATATACTTAATTATCTACCTATCTCAGTTTGTTCATATCTATTTAAAGAACAAACTCATATCAGTCACACACACACACACGCGCACACACAAATATGTGTGTGTGTGTGTGTGTGTGTGTGTGTGTGTGTGTGTGTGTGTGTGTGTGTGTGTGTGTGTGTGTGTGTGTGTGTGTGTGTGTGTGTGTGTGTGTGTGTGTGTTTTCTTTATTTCTTCCACGGAGCTATTTACATTGTTTGAACAGATTGTGAGGAATTTGTATGTAATGCAAGTTTCTTACAACTCTGTATAAACGAAGAGATTGTACTAATACACTTTGTAGATTTTCCCCCCTTTTATGTTCGGATCGATAGTCTAAAAGAAATCAACCAGTTTGTTCGCTAATGTAAAATATTATTTCGCTAAAAATATCAGTGAAGACATTGCTACGTACAAAAGATGTGTGCGTGTGTGCAAGTCTCTCACAGTAAGAGATACAGACAGAAAAAAAGAATAATGATAAGGAGTATGAGAAAAGCATAGATAGATAGATAGATAGATAGATAGATAGATGTTAACATACTCACTCTTTACAGTTTTCTTTTATCTTCTAGAGACGTCAATTCTCTTGTTCTTTTACTTTATGATATTTAATACATTTAAATTTGCTATAAAAGACTTTTTTAAAATTCAGCCTTATTTCTGATTCTGCACTCAGGCCGCCTTTCCCTGTTTTGTAGCTTGCAGCGCATTTGGAAAAGAAAATAATAATTATGCTTATAAGTTTATTATATGAGTGAATGTTTTTTTTTTATGCGAATGATGTTAAAAACAAGCCAATTTGCAATTCCTTAATGGAATTGTAATGTAGATATTTGACAACATTGAATCTACGTGGGTTCAGTCATATAAGAGTGGCAAATAGGATATCAATAATGAACAGGTATCTATAAGTATTTTCAAAAGTTGTTCAATCTTTAAGGTGGTTTGCTCACTTTTTGAACTGAGACAAAAAGAAACATCGCTTTTTTTTAAAATCAAATGCATTCGTAATGGATTTAACAGACATCATTAAGACCTAATGCATCTAAATATGGAAAATAGGAAAAGAGAAATAAGAGAATATCTAAACAGACTGAAACAGACAGATAGATAGATAGATAGATAGATAGATAGATAAATAGATAGATCATGGGACCCAATAAATGAGAATATATTAGATTTGGAAATGAAATGAGCTCTCGTTACAAAATGGATGGGGGCCGCGTCAGAAATTTTCGATTAGAAAGGAGAAATCATATAAAAAAAAGACTCGACAGACAGAAAAGTAAACAAATAGACTTGGATATTAGGAAAGAGAACGAAAAGCAAAACGCTTCAGGTCGCTTCTTTATCATTTGTAGATGTTATTTCATGATCAATGGACATAAGATTGTTTTTTGGAAAACAGACTCTATATGCCAGAGGTTTCCTTGCTTCTAACGCGCAAATCTGTGAGCAACTAGATTCTTTCGCAGACCAAGGCCTGCGGAATAGCTAAGTGAAAATAACACGTGTTTTGGGCATTAAAACAATGACGATTGGTTCGTCCCAAAAGATTATCTAGGCGTTTGATGCATTTTTTGACATCCTGACAAACTAGTTAAAATCAATAGAAATTAAAATCTAAGAGGCCATAAAATTATGTTTTTGTTGTTATTTTTACATTAATGTATAAATTAATTCATTATCCGACAAAATGTAGTTTTCGCTCAATAATTAATTAGGAATAATGAATGAATTATAGATTATAAATACATAAACAAAAGTTATATAAATGCTTATGTCTGCATTCTTCGAGATTCATATATGCATATGTTTATACATGTAACTATCCATGAATTGAAGTTGGCGTGTAACTACCTAGAAATTGAATAGTGGTTATTTATAAGATTAAGATTAAAGAACAAACACTCAATAGAAAGATAGAGTGTTTTTTCATAAGGTGTTTGCATACCAGTTGTAGCTTTTACCGTGTGACTTCCATCTAAAATAAAGCGCCAACAATCTCTAAAATTCTACAGCACTCCACTCAGTATTCTGATTTTATTAATATTCTCATCTGGATTATTTCAATTCTTAATCAGATTACAAATACTTTCAAACTCTTTGCGAGACTCTCAGTGACTATTCTAAGTTTCCCAGTTAGTGGTCATTTATTAAGCATCGCCACAAGTTACAAGTATGTGGCACCCAGTGAGAAGTGATTCACAAACAATGGCCTACTTGTCTAGCTCGCCAACCATTACACTACACAAGGTGCCTAAGTGTACCAATGAGTTTCGGGAACAGCAGCCATCTTCATCTACTACTATTTCTTCAGTTTTCTCGTTTTGTTTAAATACTTTTCCAACTTTTTTAGTCACAATTTTGTCATAGGAAAATAAAATATAGGTCCATCGGAAACTTGTTTAATTTCAGATGATTTGGGACTACAAAATGAAAAGCACAGACAGACAGACAGACAGACAGACACATTTACACAAAAACACATGTTGACATGCGCACACATACACATATAAGCGCACACAGATACAATTATGCAGGCACATAAACATCTTTACATGCACAAATATAAACATTCCCTCATACACAACGATACATTATAAACAAACACGCATAAATCCACATATATATATAGTTAACAATGACATTAAGAAACAAATTCGATGCACTTCAGGAGATCTCAGAAACACCTACTCGTTTTGACGAATATGAGAACTTCGTCAAAGCCCACACAGAAGATACGTAAGCAGTTAAGAAAAACGTGACGACATGAAAACCGCATCCGTATGCAATAAAAGGTACGCAACTAATGCCAAAACGCTCGGAAACTTAAGGAGGCATAATGTGAACTAACGCCTAAAACCTAAAAGAACAAACAATCCATCTAAGACCAGATCAATAGGATTAAAGATTCGGTTGAAGATAGACAATCCAGGAAAGCATGGCAGATAGTAAATGAAGCGAGTAGAAGGAAGAGCACTGCAATAGATAAACTGAAAGCTGTCGGCCAACAAGAACGGATACATTTGTGGAAAGAACAATTCAAAAAATCTCTACTGGGAAAATCCTCCAAAGTTAAAACCTATCACGAAAATTATGAGCAATCAACTGGACCAAACTAGGACAGTTTACGCAAGAACTCGACGTTGTACTAAGAAAAATTAAAAACGGGAAAGCTGTAGGTTTTGGTAAAATATCCCCAAAATATGGAAGACAAGGAAATTAGACGACATACTACTCCGATACTTCAACACCGTATATAACCAGAACACAATAGACAGATGGACAAAGGGCGCAACGTCCCTTTCCCCAAGACAAGTGACCTCGGAATAGCCAAGAACTACTGAGGTATAACCCTTACTTCCATAGCAGCCAAGATCTACAATGTTCTGTTACTCAACAGCGTAGAACCTAAAATTGAGAAAATACTTAGGAAGAATCAAAATGGCTTTCGGAGAAATCGATCAACGACATCAGAAATTTTGACTATCCGTCGAATTCTAGGTGTTCGAGCAAAAAAACATCGAAGCGTCACTATTCTTTGTAGACTCCTCCCTGGCATTTGACTCCATACACAGAGGGAATATGGAGCAAATACGTCTAGACTACGGTCTCTCTCACAGGAAACCGTCGCAGCTATAATGATCCTATATAAAAACACAAAAGTAAAAGATTACTCACTGGATGGAGACACAGACTTCTTTGACATTGTCGTTGGTATATTGTAAGGAGACATATTAGCCTCATACCTGTTCATTATCTGCCTAGACTACGTGCTTTGAACGTCGATAGATTTATTGAAAGAAAATGGCTTTACTTTGACAAAGGCAAAAAGCAGACGATACCCAGAAAAAACTATTACGGACACGGACTACAGTGATGACATAGCGCTTCTGGCAAATACATCCACCCAGGCCGAATCCATGCCGCATAGTCTGGAACGGGCAGCAAGTAGCATAGGCCTCCCTGTGAACGCAGACAAAACGGGTTTCAAAGAGGCGACATCTCCAAACTAAATTGTGGGTCTCTGAAACCAGTTGATAAGTTCACCTACCTCAGAAGCACCGAAAATTATATCAACACCCGACTAGCAAAACCATGAACAGCTATCGAATGTTTATCGGTCATATGGAATTCAGACCTATCCAATTAAATAAAACGTTGTTTTTTCCAAGCAGCTGTCGTACAATCCTACTATATGGATTCACCACATGGACGCTGATTAAGCGTATGGAGAAAAAGCTCGACGACAATTGCGCAAGAATGCTACGAGATGTGTTAAAGAAATCCGGCAGGCAACATCCCACAAAATAGAAGCTCTACGGCCACCTACCACCCATCCCGAAAACTATCCAAATTAGACGAACCAGACATGCAGGAAACTGCTGGAGAAGTAAAGACGAACTCATAAGCGATGACTCCACTGGATCCTTTCTCACGGACGAGCAAAGGTTGAATGACCCGCTAGAACCTATCTACAACAGCTCTGTGCTGATACAGGATGTAGCATAGAAGACCTGATGGGGTCAATGGACGATAGGGACGAGTGGCGAGAGAAGGTCTGGAAAATCCGTGCTAGCAGCACGTCATGATGATGATGATGATGATAGTTACACACTCATGCAGAAACACATGTAGATAAACACACAAATACGTACAAAGGTGTAAAGACATATGCATTCACAAGAACACATGCATACATCCACAGGTAACATACTTATCTACGTACTAGCACAAACATCAGCAAGCACGTGCACAAATATCTACATACGCTTTACAAACAGAAAGACACATACGCACACTCATCACCTACACGCAGAGAGACACATGAACCCTCATACACAACTGCGCGAAAATATTGTGAAAAATATTTTTTTTAAATACGATGATAAGAATATCAAACCGAATAATTTGAGGAATAGCATATTATTCTACTTTTTTACGTTGATTGAATCAATATAATAACATGACTAAATTCACACACTGTCAAGAATGGCGTCTCGACACGCACAAATGGAAAATATTTGTAAAAATCTAAAAGCTTTGAGAAATTACTTCATTGATCGAATACTTTCAAAATATTCCTTTTCTGGAAAAGATTTCGAAAAATGACACATTATGCCGATATTTTTTTTCATTATTTCTACCCTGATTTTGTCAAATGTTTCATAAATATTCTATTGATTCTAAATACATTTCCGTCATGGCTGTATAGTGTACTTTCTTTGTTTGAATTCAGACAAAATTTACCAACGTTTTTTGAAGATTTTTCTTATTGTACATAGCATAAAATGCGTTCCCAGTTGGCGAAAACACAGTGACAATTAATGTGTATAGAGGTCAATAACTGCAATTGCACTAATTCCAGATGTGTGTTTGAATGGTGCCTTTTCAAAAGAATGTCTTATTCACTCAGTCATTGTGTATGTTTATTTGTAAACATTCGCGTTTAATTAAAGAAGTGCAAGAAAGATTTGGTGTTTAATAGTGGATTTTGGTGAATCAGTGAATGAAAGTTACACTTTTAAGAGCAGATTTTGCCATTTTTATTGCATACAGTAAATCTTACCAAGATTTTATTTATATTGAAAATATCTAACTTTTGAACACTTCGGAAACTTAACCGATAAGTAAAGTTGACGACCGTAGTCGAAGGTGGGGTGACCCGAAGGCTCCCTTTTCAATAGCTACTACACCAAAGTGTAGGAGTGGGCGCTAGTCCTTTCCCTGAACCAATAAGTAGAATGAAAAAACAAATAAAATGGTGATTAATTTGAAACTTCATTAAATCCGATCGTTCTTTTTATTTGATACTAATTATAACGGAGAAATTACCAAAATATGTCAAGCAGGAGTCATATGTAATATGTGATTGATGGTGGATTCTGTGCCTCAGAAATAAGGGGACTGAAGAAAGCAATCAAGTCGAAACACAGAGGGAAGCTGGGGGTAGGTTTTCACTTGCTCCAGGATAATATACCCGTTCACATAGCTTAGGTTGCAGGAGCTGAAGCAGCCAACTGTAGTTTTGAATTGCTACTCTATTCCCCTTACTCAACAGACAATTCTATCTCACTTCTTCCTGTTTCCTGAACTCAAATCCCATCTGTGTGGTCACCATTTTGGAAACAATTGTTGAGGTCATATGTGCTGTGATGGAGTTTTTAGGACAGCCAAAATTCCACCTTCTTCAGTGATGAGATCGAAATGCTGGAGCATTTTTATTTGTTCTTTTCCAAAATATTTTTAGCCAAATTATAGGAACATTTTAAAGGCGGAAAATACAGGATTTTACACCGTCACAAGCTTCTTCCGTTTTGTTATTTTCCATTTTCTTTTCTGTTTTATCAGCTTCCACTCAAAAAAGCCAACCGGCTTTAAAAGGATAAGTCAAACGATTTATTCTATTTAAAAATATTTTTGTTTTATCGATGTGCTTCTGTGTATGTGTGCGTATATATATATATATATATATATATATATATATGTGTGTGTGTGTGCGCGCGCGCGTGTGTGTATGTATGCGTATGTATGTGTGTGCATGGGTATATTTTATTATACAAAAGACGATTATTGACTTACAACTCTGAGTCTCAAAACACCTATCGTCAAATGAAATTCTTATCGAAAAACTAATGAATATGTATATATATATATATATATATATATATATATATATATATATATATATATATACCAGTCATACTAGCCATTTCATATATGGACTAACTATAATATCGAGTACTATCCATCTGCTCTTCATGCATATTCTTCACAAGATATATTGATGATATACTTATGTTGATATCATCCAGCGAAGAAGCTACCACCATATATGAGAAGTTCCATCACTTAGACATCTTCAGTTTAAGATAGAACATCTGGATAACACTGGGCCCCTTATTACTCCAAGATTTTAAAATGCAAATATCACCAACTGGCAAAATTTACTCTAGTTTCTATGGAAAATCTACCACTAAAAACCTCTTGGTGCATTACAAATAGGCACTTCCTTTCAGTGCCAAAACAAATTACATTTGAAATGAAATTAAACGAATTCACAATAGATGCAGCGAAGAGAAAGACAAAATTACACACACCCCTCACTTTATAAACACCCTCACAAACAATGAATATCCAACATCAATCATACAACATTTAAATAAGAAATTACGGTAACTACATAGACCCTCTAACACCTGTTTCCTGAAACTACCACATTTCAGTGAAATTATTACCGAAGAAATACGCAGGGCAATTTACAAAGAAGGACTAAATATACAACTTACCCACTCCGAACTCTCATTACGCCAATACCTAAAGAAGAAAAATAACAAAACTATCACAACATTCACTCTAGCCAACTGCCCAATAAGAGATCCAAATATATGCTAAAAAATTACACTATTTATTGTTTAATTTGCTTAAAATGCCATAATTTTTTATATAGGAAGTATAATCAGAACCCTCCACATCAGAATTAAAGAACACCTCAACACACGTGCATCCTCATTCCTTAAACATTTAATCAAATGCAAAAATAATGATAATAATTTTTCCATTAAAATAGAAGCAATAGTACGTAACGTTAATAACTGCAGAATTAAGGAGGCTTTATTAAAAGCGAAGTTACACCCTCAGATTAACAGTAGATTAGAATTAAATACTGAATATATCATTAATTAACATGCACATTTTAAACACATATTCAAATTTTAGAAATAAAATAAAATAAAGATAGAATAAAAATTAAAATTAAAATAAAATGAAATTGATTAAGACAACTGAAGTCACGTCTATTCCGCATGCCGTTTAAACACTCCATATGGTACCATGATTACAACACCCATAATGGCGTTCTAACACCCCACGTAACACCATGCTTACAAAGTTCAAAAAATTTGAACACCCAACATCGTGTTCATTTATTAAAAAAAACGCTCTGACAATTAAGTTTTACTGTGAAATTAATTAGACTCAAATATTTATCAATTCGCATTGTAATTGCCCTCTAAATTAATTCAATTCAATAAAATAATTTTTACGCAAGTATGTATGTATGTATGTATGTATTGTCATGTTATACGTTAGTTTACAATCCATATTGTTTTCTTCCCAAGGAGTCCTTGTGTTTTTTGCGGGGTGGGGGTTCACCAGCATGCAGTCGCTCTCTTAATCCTTCCCCCCCCCACCAAAAAGCCGATATTTCGAGCATCGTCTGTAAGAAATGTTGTTGCCTTTCTCATCTCTAAACAGAATTACTGTAATTATTGGACATTTTCTAGTATTTCCCTTTAATTGCACTATATTTATTAGTCCTCCTTTTTACCACGTGTTTAACTTTAATTTCGCTTTTCTCGTTCACCTACTTCTTAATTTCTATTCTTCGCTTCGTAGCTTTTTATTTCAGCTTTGAATAACCCACTATCGCAGAACTGTTTGCGACTCTGTATTTATAAAAATGGCCAGCTCTTTAAGTTACATTAGACTTCCAGCCTTTGCCAACATTTCGGTACATTGTTCTATACACGTGTTTGTCAAACTTAGTTTTATTCTTTTTTTTTTTAAGTTTTACTTTTTCTTGGCGGAAAATAAACCTGTCGTCAAACCCTTTGCTTCAGTTTTAATTGCTGAAAAATGTTTAACTCACCGTTGGAGACAATGAGAGCATTTTGCCGAAACGGACGAATGTCATCGGAGACCGTTCACACACACACACACACACACACACATATATATATATATATATATATACTAATAAGTGTTTATCGTCGTTACGAAGCCAACACAAACCTGAGTGTGTGATGAAGAATTGAATTCACTATTAAATAGTTCAAGACCATCTTGCAAGACATTACGACACAACGAGGTAAACAAATTTTTTCTCTAAATTTTCAAGAAAACAAATATTGGCGACAGTAAGACTTTAAAGTTTCAATCTTTCTGTGCTTTTCTGTAGTGTCCATTTTTGCCTTTTGTAAAAGGAATATTGGAGAACATGTGATGAGGAGGCCTTATGTTGACATATGGATTGAAACATTCGATTTTATCGTCGACCTTCAATATATATATATATATATATATATACTGGTATATCCTCACCCTAATGATCAAATTAGTATTTATCATTTATGACAAACTTTTCCTTTATAATCTGCATGATTTTCAATCCACTTTATTCGGTAACAAATATTGATAATAGAGATCGAACATTATTCAACAAAAAGTCCAGATTAAAATTCTGTTATTAGTACTCGTCGAACAATACTTTTTTGTGCGTGTTTTCTTCATCAAAACTTTAGTGAAGCGATCATTTTCTATTGAAAAGTTTTGCTTACTAAACGCAAGGAGAAAAAGCTGGACGGCAACTACACAAGAATGCTGCGAGCTATTTTGAACAAGTCCTGGAGGCAACACTCCACAAAGCAGCAGCTGTACGGCCACCTACCTCCCATCACGAAAACTATCAAAAGTTAGACGAACCAGACATGCAGGACACTGCTGGAGAAGCAGGGACGAGCTCATATGTGATTTTCTCCTATGGACTCCCTCACATGGCCGAGAAAAAGCAGGATGACCAGCTCGAACCTACATACAACAGCTCTGTGAGGATACGGGATGTAGCCCCGAGGACCTGCCAGAAGCGATGAACGATAGGGAGGAGTGGCGAGAGAGGGTCAAGGAATCTGTGCTGGCGGCATGATATGATGATGATGATGTTTGAAAAGTTTAGAATAACATATACAGTAAAACCGAGAAAGAAAATGAACACATTTTAATCTTACAACGTAATAAAAAAATACTGAATGTATATTAGGTAAGCATAAGACTTCAATTCTCCCGCATATCTCTCAATCAATCAATTATTTAATCTATCAATCTATCGATTAGCTAGCTAGCTAGCTAGATAGATAGATAGTAAAATCACGTCTTACATTTATCTTATCTAAGTTCAACGTCCTTTTTGTGTAGTATGAATAGAGAAATAGACATTAAAAAAACTCTCTGAATATAAAAATAGGGAAAGTGAAAGAGGAGAATTTTTTTGATATCAGAATCTTTTCAGACAAACTCCAAGACTGAAGGGCTGCGTGCTCAAAGTAAAGCCATCAGGAAAGAATCTTGCACGCTCTGTTAGCCTGACTGATACACAAATCTAAAAAAAATGACATTCCAGTTTCATTTGGTGGAGTCGTCTTATGTCTCAATGTCATATTTCGAATGGACAGCAAAAGGATAAGCACAACTAGAAGCATTAATAACACACACACACACACAAACGCACACGCATAAATATATGTGTGTATGTGTGCGTATGTGTATATGTGTGTTTGTGTGCGTAATCGATATTGTCGATATATATTTCTCTGTTTTATGTGGTCACCAGAGAAAATATTCTAAATACAATTATCTTATGTGAATCATACAAAATAACAATTTTTTTTCTCCGAAATATATTTTTCTTAAACACACAAACACAAAGACACACACACACACACACACACACACATATATATATATATATATATAATTCATAAATATTTATATTTACACACAAAAATCTGCATATATATATATATATATATATACATGTGTGTGTGTGTGTGTGTGTGTGTGTGTGTGTGTGTGTGTGTGTGTGTGTGTGTGTGTGTGTGTGTGTGTGTAAAAAGAAACATAGACAGAGACAGCGAGTGAAGCAGAGAAAGACTCCCGTTGAGCAAAGTTAAGAAAGCTATTCTCATCGTTCAACTTACAGATGAAAAGAAAAAAGTAATTATTAATCGTTGAAAAGTCATTTGTGTATAATTAATATCATTGTCGACTCTATTTTGCCTAATTTCGAATTTTCAATTTGGTACATTTGAATGTTAAGTTTTACGTAAAAGAAACTGATTAAAAGTCAAAATTCTAAAAGAATGTGGAATTCCATTTTATTGGGTGGCACTCAAGACCGTCATATCAGAAATTCAAACTTTGTTACAAAATATTTTATTGGTTCTTCGTCAAAGATGTTCTGAAATTTCCAATCATGATATGAGATTCAATCTTAAAATTAACTGATTCAGTGGAATTGTGAGTTTCTGATCGTAAAAAAGCAAAAATCAGAATTTGAAAAAGTTTTTTCAAAAGAAAATTACAAAATATGGATTACAAAAATATGGGAACATTTTAAGAGAAGTAGATAAAAAAATGGCATGATGTAGTTTTGTCATTTTTCTTAGATTGTACTCACCAATAAAGTTTTTACGGTTCCAAATCTGAATAGTCGCAGTACTAATCCAAATTGTCATTATCTTCACTTTGTGAAAATTGCCCTTGACTTTCTTCCAAAATTTGTTTGGTACATTTCCAACTTTTGTATTAATTTGTTGCGTCTCTCACTTCCGTTCTGACCCACCGATAAAGTTATTCGCGAGTAGAAAGTGTAACAATCTGCCGTGATTATTAAGAGTTTCAAACGTCTATTAGATTTCTACAATCAGAAAAATCTGCTTATTTGCTTGACTAACTGTTAGAAAGATACATTGAACACGAATGAATAATAAGACTTTTTACCAAGAACACCTCTAGAAATTGGAATGAGCAATTTTGTTGTACTTTGCAGATGTGCACCTTATCAATTGGTTATCCATGGGATCACATGAAAAATTCTGATAAGAATTATCAAATTGAATAAAATAAAACTAATATTAAAAAGAACGTATATCATCAGTTCGAAAAAGTATCACACATATTGAAAAGATCCAGGTAGATTGTTAATTTAAATTCTTATATATATATATATATATATATATATATATATATATATATATGCCCCCGCCCATTCTGGAGACTGCCCAGCGTAGCTATGACTTCACAGCATGTCCTCTATGCTGGTGATTTCTCCCTAATCAAGGACCTCAGCAGTGGAGCTGTAGTTACTGCAGTGAATGTTGAGGATGGTGTGGAGATAGCGCTGATGGAAGCGGTCAAAGAGTCGTAAATGGTGGCGGTAGTTTACCCATGATTCATAGCTGTACAGGAGGGTGGTGAGTATGACGGCTCGATCGAAGCTGATCTTAGTGCTCTTCTTCAGATGTTTGTTGTTCCATACTCTTTTGTAGAGTCTGCCGAAAGCGCTCTTTACCTTGGCCAGTCTGTTGTCTACTTCCCTGTTGATCTTGGCATCTGATGTGAAGGTACACCCTACATAAATGGGCTCATGAACTGCCTTCTTCTCAGTTCCACTGATGGTGATGTGGGAAGGGTGGTATTCTTCTTGGGGTGCAGGCTGGTGGAAGACCCCAGTCTTCTTCAAGCTTACCAAGAGTCCGAAGAGCTGAGCAGCCTCTGCAAAGTAGGGAAATTAGGCGCTGCTGGACTCTTTTGGTGTGGGCCACAAGGTCAGCGTTGTCAGCGAAAAGGAGGTCACAGAACAACAGCTCAAGTCTTTTTGTGAGGGCATGTAGTCTTCTGAGGTTAAACAGACTGCCGTTAAGACGGTAACGGATGTATACAGTACCGTCATCGTCAAGGTCTTCTATTGTCCTGTTTAAGCATCCTGCGGAAAAAAGATGCTAAACTGAGTCGGTGCCAGAACACAACCCTGTTTCATGCCATTGACGATGTGGAAGGATCCAGAGAGGTCGCTGTTCAACCTAACTTGGCTGCGCTGGTCTTTGTGCAGTTGGATAACGAAGCTGAGGAACTTTGGGGAGCAGCCAAGGCGCTTCATGATCGTCAACATTCTCTTTTCTGCTCACTGTCTCAAACGCTTTAGTCAGGTTCAAAAACGCTACATACATTCCTTTGTTATATTCTCTGTATTTATTTTGGAGCTGTCTGACGACGAAAACCATGTCTGTGGTGGCCTTGAACTCACACTTAGTTTCTGGTAGATGGTCTTCAGCAAAGGTGTGTACCAATCTGTTTAGAAACACATGAATAAGGATTTTTCCTGCGGTGAAGAGCTGGGTGATCCCTCAATAGCTGGAGCAATCTGACTTTTCTCTCTTGTTTTTGTACTAGGTGACGATGACTGCATCGCGGAGATCACTTGGAAGTTTGCCCTGCTACCAACAACAAACAAGAAGTTCATGGAGCCTACTGTGTAATGCTGGCCCTCCATCTTTCCAGAGCTGTGGGTGAATCCTGTCGGCTCCCGCTGCCCTGCCACACCTCAACTGCTCTATGCCTTTTGGTAATTTCTTTCACAGGGCAGATTATCTAATTATGCTTTGAATGGTTGCTGGAGGATATGGAGAGAACTGTGCTCAGACCAACGACTCAAAATGGAGGCCTTGTCTGTTAAAAGCGCTTGCCACCCGCACTGCGCAAGGCACTCTGGACCTGGTTAGTCAGGCCATACACTGACTTGAGGGCTTTGTAGAAGCCTCTGTAGTCACCTAGCTCTGCGTATCGCTGAGTTCTCTTGGCGAGATTGGTCCACCACTCATTTTGGATCTCTCGAAGCTTGCACTGGAGGATACTGCAAATAAGACAGAAGGCAACCCTTCTCTCAGGACATGACGGCTGAGCCAGGTAGGCTTTGTTAGATGATCTCTTCTTCGCTAGCAGTTCGTGGATCTCTTGGTTGCTCTCGTCGAACCAGTCTTTGTTCTTCATGGTGGTAAACCCCAGAACCTCTTCAGATGGCTGCAAGATGGCACTCTTCAATTGATCCCAGAGTGTTTCAGAAGAAGTGTCTTCTGGGCAGTCGCTGTTTTCAAGCTGCCTGAAAGTCAGCTTTCACTTCTGCTGACTAAAGTTTGTTCAGATTGAACTTTTTCTTGGCGTGGGACCTCCCTTTCTTGGTCTAGGTTTGAAGTGCAGCCTAAGTTTGCAGCGCACTAGGCGATGGTCGATGCGGCATTCAGCGCTGGGAATCACTTTGGTGTGAATGAGGTCATGCTTGTCCACAAGGACGTAGTCAATGAGGTGTCGATATGAAGACCGAGGATGCATTCAGGTTGTTTTAAGTCAGTCCTTTTGCTGAAAGATGGCGTTAGTGATGACAATTTGGCGCTCAGTGCAAAGATCCAGCAGCAAGTGCTCGTTGTCGTTGCAGTTACCGACGCCGTGTCTGCCAAGTACTCCTTTCCAGGAATCTGCATCTTGGCCCACTCTAGCATTGTAATCACAAAGGATTATCACCTTGTCGTCTGCAGGGGTGCTTTGGAGAAAGCTGCAGAGCTCCGAGTAGAACACGTCTTTTTCTACAGGTTCAGTTCGAAGAGTTGGGGCGTACTCACTGAAAAGCGTGGCATACCGCTTATTTTTCAGAAGAAGGTGCGTAGACATTATGCTATCGGAATGACCAGTTGGCAGATTTTACAGCCTGGAGGCGATGGAGGTGATGACCATGAAACCGATGCCTGACCAGAAGAGGGTGTATCCGGCGCCATATTCTTGGGGGCTGCCTTCTCCTGGAAAGCGAAACTCGCTAAGGGCAGCAATGTCGACATTAAACCTGGACAGCTCATGTACAATCCGAGCTGAGCGAAGTCAGGTTGATTGCTGTGAACTGCATCAAGCATGGTTCTGATGTTCCAGTATACGACTTTCAGTATTTTTGCACCCTTGATGGTGGTTTCGTACCTTCCGTGTTTTAATGTGTTTGGACCGCTTGAGAAGATGCCCGGTGACGGTGGCGAGCCAACTGGGGGGTGAGTGACGAATTTCGGTTAAGCCACCTTTTCTAGGCCCCACTCCTAGAGGAGCAAATAGTGCTGTCTCTAAAGAGAGCTGCTGGGTCGTTCAGGGTGCTGCCGGGAGTTGTTGTCGTTTCATGTCAACATCAGACGATTAATATCCTGAACTGTCTGCATGGAGGTTTGGAACTGCGGCCTTCAGTGATATCTTTCACCTGCCGTTTCAACCCTTTCCCATCGCTACCGGGCTTGGAACTGTTGGTGGCGTCGCGGACGTGGACTTGTTCCTTAACCTGTGCAATGAAGTTTTTAGGTGGAGAGCAGTGTGCGCAGTACTAGTACCACTCTTTACACTCATGGTTCATCTGCCATGGTCTTGCTAGCTTGGACGGTTACAACGAGGTCCTTGGGTGGTTGGCTTTATGTCCCTATCCTTGTCCTAGATGGATTGCCTTCCAAGGCTGTCGAGCTCCATCCGCTCCTGATAATTAATTGCTATTTGACCCATAGCTGGCTCCCTAAACAGATATTATCACCCCTCATAGAGACTGTGCACGAACAAATTCTACAAAACTACAAGACAAAGATACCTCAGGTGGTCTTGATACGCGCTTGGATACCAACCCAAGTATTTCTACGTCCCCGCATAATATGCTAGATGGTCGTTAAACAAGAAGCTTCCTCCGGCCTTTGACAGGTTTTGTTTTTCGTCCTGCTTGGTGTCTAGCCACCCTCCTTACCAGACAACTTGGTGGGGGTACCGGTTTAGCCACCGATGACCCGACTATGAAACAGGTAGCACCGAATTACATAGTACCCGTAGCGCTATGAGCGACCTGACAAACAATTATATATATATATATATATATATATATATATATATATATAATCAATTCATGCATTTCAAAATCAAATAAGTACGACGTGTCATTCCAATGCTAAAAAAAATTAAAAAAACATTAATCTTTATAAAACGGAATCTAACATATCATTTTATATCTATCATTTATATATTTATATTAAATATTGTTTTAAAAAAATCATACATTAAAATTACTTTGAATGTTAAAGAAATTAGAACAGTTTATTTTTTCTAAACTGATTTAACCGTAATCACATTTTACATTTCAAACACAATACAATTACCAAAGATAACATGAAAAAAATCGAATATACATAACACTTCGTGAACTACTTATTCAATAATATATTTTGACATAACGAAACATTCTAGTTCGGCTTTGAATCCAAAATAAACAGTAATGAACACAAGCAACCCTGATAGATCTTCCGTGTGAATTAGAAATCAAGTAATTAAATAATAGATGATTAAAATTATATTTAATGAATTTATAATGCTAAGGATAATTATGTAAATGAATCAAATTTGAATGATATGTTTTGGAAAAAAGAAAGAAAAAATACATTAAATTCATTTATTAATATTAAGTTATACATGAAAATTATCCTTTATGAATGTTAAAATACATCAACTACAATAAATCTATATTATATTTATAAAATAAGGCATTGAAATTAAAATCGAAATTATAGTCATATTTTCCCTTAATATTTACTTTAGAATTATAAACATACGATGAATATTTACATTAAAAAACTGTTAGATTAAGAAATACGTTAGAAAAAATCCGTTTAATTGAGATTTAAAAAACATGTCATACCACTCTGAGACACACACACACACACACACACACATACATATATATATATATATATATATATATATATATATATATATATATATATATATATATATATATATCAAGCATAGTGATTATGACATAGCTAACATGAAATAAATCTATTGATTTTTTTCCCTATTTTATTTTTCTATTTGTTTTCTAATATTTTGTCGCTTTTCATCGCAACATTAAAGTTTCAATTCTTTTTCGTCAAAGTAAATACTTATGAACACATCGGTATATTTATAAATGCAAACACAACGATAAATCTATGCAGATGTATTAATATAAGGAAGATGTTAGGGTCATATATATCATGAATATGCATTGCCATCATAAATTGGAGAAATAATTTAAGTTCATTTGACATTTTATTATACTGACCGATAAAAAAAAATGAAACGCAGTTTCTTCCAAGCAGTGGTCGTGTCCATACTACTATATGGATGCATTACATGGACGCTAACTAAAAGTGGCGAGAGAGGGTCATGGATATCCGTGCTGGCGGCACGACATGATGATGATGATGATGATGATGATGATATTGTCTTAAATTCTAAAATGAAGCAGTGATATATAAATAATGAATAAGGAATTTTACTTAAAACTGTTCAATAAAGACAATTAGGTGCTTCCATACACAGCTTTTAAAATTAAATGGCATTTCATGGTGAAACAGAAGTAATAAAGCAACCTTCCTATTATTATCAACTTTCTACATACTATGCAAGAAACCGTGTATATGTAGACATTTTCAACATATATCATCTTTTTTCGACTTGCAGTGTCAAAAATTTAAAGCTTTTATCAACGCAGATTATTTGGTTTGGTTACTTTAATTGCATATCAAACTTGGTGGATAATTTAATTCCAAAACTATTCTTGTATAAGAACAATAGCGATACTATTTAACAGACAGATGGGGTGATAAAGTGGGGCCCATATGTTTCCTAAGGGTATTAGTCCAAAAGTGAACATAATGGAGTGAGCAGAGTTCGAACTTACTTATTTCAATGTCTAAGTCCAGTACGTTTGCCACTGAACCATGGGGATTCTCCTCATCGATAGATAGATAGTATTAGCATTCCTGAGTTATTTTTCAATCATTTTCAGTTCATTATGTTTAAAATTTTGCTGATTATCAGTTTCCTTTTCATCGTAGAAATCGGACCCTAATTGCAGATATTCAATCAATTGCTATCGATCATAACTGATCGATTCTTGTTGAGCGAAATAGAGCGAAGTTTTATTATATTAATTGCATCTTGCATGGCCAAAGTAGAATGTAAATGAATTCTAAGAAGAAATCGGCAACTGTCTTCAGAAATTTCTTATCAGGGTAGCCGACCTTGACGACCTTTTAATTTCACGAGTTATAATTCACTTAGACACAATGACTTTGATTCGAAATCGAGATTCATTTAATTATGGGAGAATTGTTATTATGAATAGTGTAACGATATTTGTCTAGTACTCAGATATTTACTAAGACTGCCTAATCTGGTATAAGACAATAAAATCAAAATATTTGGTAAGGTTCGAACTCTTAGCACTAAGAAGCATTGGCTAGCGAAACTAGTTTACCGACTATCCCTGTTGGCCAGACGCTAAATAACTTAAGAACTTTTATTATAATGACAAATCCTGATAAGCCTTATTGCTGACTCGCCAAATGCCGTAAAAATGACGTCGATCAAATTTTCGAAGTGATCACGTTAAGAAAGTCGACCGAAAATCAAATTTAAAATTTATATGTGGTCTTCGGTAAAGCAGTCATGGACTAGCGAGACTTAAAAATCCCGATTTCAATACATGCTTCTCTATATTTTAAGGACTTTAAGCTAAGTAGTTATAGTAGTTGAGACTTTCTCATAAGAACCAATTGTCAGAATTAAATCAACGACTTCCGATGCAAGCAAATCTTCATTTGGAAGGGTGAGCCAACAATCTTCCTGGCTAAATTGTCATTTAACAATGTGCCAAACTGTATATATACATACGTATATATATATATATACGAGGTGCATACGATAAGTTTCCAGACTTTTTTCGTATGGGTACTTTTATTGATAGTACACACATGAAACTCTAGTCCCCTTCGAAGTAAACTCTCCCAGCTGCAATGCACTTGTTGTGCCGTTCCAACAACTTCTAGAAGGCCCCATCGAAGTCCTCTTGTGTGAGCGTGCCAATGACATTTGTCACAGCCTCTTTCACCTCTTCAATTGTCTCATAACGACAGCCTCTGAGCTTAGGGAATAACCAAAAGTTACAGGGACCAAGGTCTGGACTATAAGGAGGCTGAGGAACTGTCTTGATGCACATCTTGGTCAAATAGTCTGTTACAATGATGGAGTTGTGGACTGGTGCATTGTCCTGGTGGGAATGCCACTGAGCAGATTTGAAGAATGCTGGCCTCTGCCGACGGAATCTCTTCCTGAACTCCCTTAAAACTTCAACATAGTAACCCTAACTCTAGCCCTAACCCTTTGGCCAATCAGTTCTGGTGTATTGACTTCCTTACTCCTCCCACACCTCTCATCATCCCTCACAGACTCCCTGCCTTGCTTGAATCTCTTATACCACTTAAAAACTGATGCTCGATTCATGCAAGATGGTCGAAAAGCAGTCTGGAGCATTCCATACGATTTTGTGGTATTTTTTCCAAGTTTAAAACAGAATTATATTGCATATCGTTCTTCTAAAGTGTTAGATTGTATTTTTGAAATTCACCTGCTGTGAAAATCATGCTTTAGTAGGGTGTATTCCAATTCCTATTGTAGCTGTTCATTTGAAACTGAAATCATAAATGAGTCAGTCATCTCATAAGATGTATAGCAATAAGATATTGAATTTTCAATAGTCTACGACAATTTTAAATGCCCGTACGAAAAAGTCTGGAAACTTATCGTATGCACTTCGTGTATATATATATATATATATATATATATACAATGCTTCGAAGATAACTACTTTGTATCCATCCCTAATATCTTAACCGTCTGTACTTGTTTTTAAATTTCTGCAAATTTCCGCCCAAAACAAGCAAAAACGACTGACTGGAATGTGTTCAAATTGACAATGGAAGTCACTTTTTTTTGCATTGAATGTCAACATATGTCAATTAGTTTGGGAAATTTGTTTGACCAAGTAGTCAATCCCTTTTATTTCCGTTAATTCTTGCATTATACCTCTGTGATGATTTGGTTTGGTTTCTTTGTCTAATCGCTTATCAACTATTGTGGGTTATTTAATGCCAAATTCATTCTTATAGAACAACATTAGAGATACTATATAACCCATACCCTTCCCAAGGAACATTTGTCCGAAATTGAACGTAACAGCGCGACGGGAGTTCGAACTCAGTAACTTCACGGCTACAGCTCGGAACTTTAGCCATCACGCCATGGAAACTCCCCAAAGCCAGTGATAATAGGACAGGGTACAGACATACATGGAGTTGTACCTTTTTAGCTTGGATTTAAAATCCTAAAAAATATATATAAGTAACAAAAGAAAAACTAGTGAAAAAATAAATAATAATAGCAATTTTTCATTAAAGAAATCCTAACAAAAGTATTACGTCTACTTTTGAAATTCATATGTAAACATCCAGTTTTGCTTTCTAATGCAGACTGAAATGGAGACAAAACTCGAGAAAAGTCATTGTTTTCTTGAGTATACTTAGACGATAATAATATCAAATGGGCACATGGAAGCGAAGAAAGAATTATGTACGACTGAGACAAAATCGATTTCAATACAAATGAACTTATCCTTAAGACACCATGAAAACGTGTAAACCTTTGATCTACAAGTTTCTCTGCTCTTACAACTGGGTCGGTGAATTGTTTTATCACACGTTATACACGAGGAAAAACATAACTATTTTAAAAAATCAATGGTGAATTAGATTTTAACTGTTTATCTTTGTTTTTGTTTTTTTTTTTTTAATTTCAGTTTCTTGTTCGTCCATTTTTGCTTTGCTGTGGTCAAAAAGCAGAACATGACGCAGCTGTTGGATAAACTGTTGGATGGTTATGATAAAAGACTGCGACCTGATTTTGGACGTGAGTATCTTCTTTTTTGAATTGTGAAACAAAGAAAATATTGAAAAAATTCTTAACAAAATCAACTTTATTTTGTATGTTCAGTGCAGCTTGATTGGATAATCTACAAATAAAAATAGGAAACTTGATAAATGTGATGCCTGAAAGAGATACCAATTTTTAGAGCAACTCATTGCAAGTCGATAAAATTTAATTTTGCTTATAGAATACTTTAAAACTGCTTTGATTATTGAATGAAGGTCTGTGTTTAAAAATAGTGATATCTGTTTACTTCAATATAGTTACTCTTGGATAGGCGTGTGTGTGCGCACACGCATACGCGTTTACACGTACGTGTGAATGTGTACATCATAAATAATGATGAATATTGAATTTTTGGTACATTTCATAGTCAGTAATATCTGTCACGCTAAAGCCAACAGATATATAAAATTACCGAGTGGTTTGTACATCCAACCGGGTAGATAAGCGTGAAAGTAGAATACACTAGCATTCTATCGGTCGTGTCGTTTGAAAACCGCTGTAGAATTAACTCGAAAATATCAAGATAGAACTCAAAGATACTACTTTGTTCCAATACAGAGAGTCAGGAAAAAACTTTTGGATTTAAAAAGCGTTTTTAATCGGTAAAATCTTTATAGTTCTCTATACACAACAATCTTGAACAATATATTTTCAACAATAAAATCGAATAGCAATGAAAACAATAAAAACTCATGACTCAGAGTTTCACGTTGCTGATCATCGATACGTCTCAATCCCGTTGAGTTCAACTTAAGATATATACGTGTGCGTGTGTGTGCGCGCGTGTGTGTGTGTGTTTGTGTATTTTTGATAACTCTAATAAAAGGAAATGACTTTACACTAAAAAAGACAAGAAGCAGATGATATCCCACAGAAACTATTACGGAAGCAGATGACTTCTGGCAAATACACCAACTCAAGCCGAATCCATGTTACTTAGTCTGGAGCATACAGCAAGAAGCATTGGTCTTCATGTAAATGCAGACAAGACAGAATACATGTTTTAATAAATGAAAAAAAGGAGACATCTCCACTCTAAGTGGCGGTTTTCTGAAATTAGTGGACAAGTTCACGTACCTTAATAGAACGTCTCATCAACTGAAAATGATATCGATATGTGCCTATCGAAGGGATGAACTGCGTTAGGCTGTCGATCATATGGAAGTCTGACTTATCCGATAAAATAAAACACTATTTCTTCCTAGCACTGGTTGAGTCAATTATGGATGTACAACATGAACGCTGACTAAGCCTATTGAGAAAAAAAACAAGATGGGAACTCTGCACAAAAGAATGCTACGTGCTATACTGAATAATTGCTTGAAGCGCAACATCCCACGAAAAAAAAAACACAGTTGTTCGGCCACACCTCTACATTCGATTTTTAAAACCATCCAAATAAGAACTCATAAGCGACCATCTCCGATGGACCCCTTCATACGGACATGCAAGTGTTTGACAACCAAGACGAGCATACATCCAATAGCACAGTATGGACACTGGATGTTGTCTAGAAGACCTGCCGCGAGCGATGGATGATGGAGACGAATGACGAGAGAGAGAGAGAGAGAGAGAGAGAGAGAGAGAGAGTTAATGTAATTCTATTGTAAACATATATATATACATATATATATATGTTATATAATTACGGAATGATTTTTTTATATTAATCATTTTTCGTTAATCATATTTTATCATTCGGTTTGGTTGGGCTTTGAACTATTCGGCTGAGTGCAAGTGCAGGTGCAGCAAACATTGAGTACAGTTCACGCTTGCACGCTGAGGATATGACAATCACAAATGACATAATAAAAATCCTAGATAGAAATGGAACTGGGGTGTGAATGACGTCATGCCTGGAAGCGATGGGCTGAGAATTTGGTGATTTCGAAAAAGCAGTTAGTTGAGATTTGACTCTGGGCCAGGCCAGTCCAGCTGGTGGGGGATTGACTGTGGGCGATGTAGGAACAGTCAGCATCGTAAAAATTGTGTCTCTCTCTCTCTCCTCGTGTCGAAAAACCTTAAGTCAAGAAGTAAATAAACGTTTCGTACCTGAACAATGGATAGTCGTCAGTGTTTAGGATTTCGCTGCGTCTGTATATTTTACATATATATATATATATATATATATATATGTATATTTATATATATATATAAGTAAATATAAATTAATTTTTATATATATTTAATAGCATGGAAGCTTGTCTGCCAATCTTATAAGCTTGTCTGCCATCTTATAAACGACAATCATCACGCAGAAAACGAAAGATATTTGAGAAATCGAAAAATACAGTCAAAAGAACGTTAGGATTGTAAACAACTCTTTATGTCTGTGTATGTGTGTGTGTGCGCGCACGCGTGTGTTTGTGTGTGTATGTGTGCTTCTGTGTGTATGCGTGTGTGTATTTGTAAGTTTTATTTGCGTATTATTGTGTGTGGTCGTATGAGTGATATTTAGTATGTGTGTATATGAAGATATATGCACCACGCAGCAAATTTAAGGTTGTCTCTTAGATATATATATATATATATATATATATATATATATATATATATATATATTTGCACATATACTTTCTATCGTATATATGTACGATGTGCCTTCAATAAGTTTCCAGACATTTTTGTGCAGGCATTTAAAATTGTCATAGACCTTTGAGAATTCAGTATGTTATTGCTATACATCTTATGAGATTTATTTCACTCAAAATAGTTTACGAGATTAACTTGCAGCTCTTGTTAGACACCCCCGTTTAAAATATAACATTTTTAGTTTATCTCAAAACAGTTCTATTTCATACAATTTTTAGCATAAGTACACAGTTTATTGCTATTTGACCCAAAGATAGAACCCTTTGCGGTTGTAAAATACAGAGATCCAGTCTGTGTAGTCTACAGCCGCAGCTGTTTTTTTAGAAAATCAACATCTGAGAAATTTCCAACAAATTTTCAAAACATACATATATACGAGATGCATACGATAAGTTTCCAGATATTTTTCGTATGAGCATTTGAAATTGTCATAGCCTCTTGAAAATTCACTATGTTATTGCTATACATCTTATGAGATGACTGACCAATTTTTATGATTTCAGGTTTGAATGAACAGCTACAGCAGCAATTGGAATACACCCTACTAAAGCCTGATTGGCACAGCTGGTGAATTTCAAAAATGCAATCTGGACGGGAGGACACTTTAAAAGAATAAAATTATGTTTTAAACTTGGAAAAAATACCATGGAAACGTATGGAATGCTCAGACTGCTTTTGGAGCCTCTTGCATGAATTGAGCATCAGTTTTTGAGTGGCATAAGAGATTCAAGGAGGGCAGGGAGTCTGTAAGGGATGATGAGAGGTGTGGGAGGAGTAAAGAAGTCAATACACTAGATCTGATTGGCCAAATAAAGAATTTCATGGATAAGGACCGTCGTGTGTCTATAGAGACAATAGGTGCACAGTTTGATGTCAGTGTGGGAACTGTACACACAATTATTCGCGAGGAACTGAAGATGCGGAAGATTTGCGCGAAGTTTGTCCCAAGGGTGCTCAGAGAAGATCAGAAAGAAAGACGTTGTCATGACAGCAGGGAGATGGTGGAGCTGATCAATTCAGATCCCGCAGTTCTTGATGCTCTGGTGACCTGCGATGAAAGCTGGATCTACTGCTATGACCCAGAGACCAAGAGACAGAGTTCCCAGTGGAAGTATGCTGGCTCTCCCAAACCCAAGAATGCCAGACAGAGCAATTCCACCCACAAACTTTTGATGATCCCCTTTTTTGACAGCACTGGCATGATCTACATGTACTGGGTTCCCACTAGACAGACAGTCAACAAGGAATACTATGTTGAGGTTTTAAGAGAGTTCAGGAAGAGATTCCTTGGGAAGAGGCCGGCACTCTTCAAATCGAGTCAGTGGCATTTCCACCAGGACAATGCACCAGTCCACAACCCCATCCTTGTCACAGACTATTTGACCAAGATGGGCATCAAGACAGTTCCTCAGCCTCCTTATAGTCCATACCTTGCTCCCTGTGACTTTTGCTTATTCCCTAAGCTCAAGGAGAAACTTAAAGGCTGTCGTTATGAGAGAATTGAGGAGATGAAAGAGGCTGTGACGAAGGTCATTGACATGTTAACACAAGAGGACTTCCATGGGGCCTTCCAGAAGTTGTTGGAACGGTACAACAAGTGCGTTACAGCCGGAGTAGATTACTTCGAAGGGGACTAGAGTTTCATGTGTGTACTATCAATAAAAGTGCCCATTCGAAAAAAGTCTGGAAACTTATTTAATGAGCCTTATATATTCATTATTCTTTTATATAGATTTATATATTTAATGCCACGGAAGTTTGTCTGTGACCTCAGGTTTCATGAAGTTTTACAAACAACAATCATCAGGCAGATAACGAAAGGAAATGAAGAAATAGAAAAAATCGAAAAATACAGTCAAAAACCGTCGGAATTGGGTACAAATCTTTATGTGTGCCTGTGAGAGTGTTAGGGGGGAGGTTATTGTTGTGTATTATTGTGTGTGGATGTGTAAGTGGTGTTTAGTGTATGTGTGTGTGAAGATACTTACGCAGCGCGATAAATCTGAGGTTGTTTACCGGATAGGAGAATGAAGTTGTAGCAAACTTTGCTATAGTAGAGCCGAGAAAAATTCTTTATTTATATCTATATTTACTTGTGTGAAGAATTAGTGGAGGTGATTATAACTAAGGAACAAAACATCATCATTGCATTACGAAGGAAATAAAATAAAGTTATGATTTGTAAGCGTTAATAGGCGTGTGTAGTATGGTAGGCCACAGTAAATATGGTGGAGGGATATGTTGTATTGTAATAAACTATGGAATATTATACAATATTGGTATTTTATATTGGGATGAGATTTGAGTTCGATTACAATAATAATTTGTATTGGTTATAATGAATTGACTTACACATCCACGCACAATAATACGATACTATAACCCACACACACACACACACATACACACACGCACGCACACACATAAAGATTTGCACACAATTCCGACGGTTTTTGACTGTATTTTTCGATTTTTTCGATTTCTTCATTTCCTTTCGTTATCTGCCTGACGATCGTAAAACTTCATGAAACCTAAGGTCGCAGACAAACTTCCATGGCATTAAATATATAGATCTAGTATATATTTATTTATTACTATTATTATTATTATTATTATTATTATTATTATCATATAATAGCTCTATCACATATATTGACCACTCTCCAAATTAGATCGCACTTGGTTCGCCACAAACCCACAAAGTATATTTGTGACAGCTAACACTGTTACAATATATATATATATATATATATATATATATATATATATATATATATTATTCTAATATATATATATATATATATATATATATATAAAGAAAATAATGACTGTGAATATCCAAAGAAAGAGTGCTCAATGAACGGCTATTTAATACAAAATAAAACTTCTGGGCAAAATATATATATATTGTTAAAAAAAAACAAGAAATTTAAAAATAGAATTCCCTTTTCATTATAGATTTATTTCTCTTATACAAGCTCGTCAAAAGGAATTCAAATTGAGTTTGTTTACTTTTTTCTTTTTTTTTTTTTTATTCCATTAAACGCCGGCGATATATTTTACGTTATATCGTGTTGTGATCGATTTTATTTTAAAAAATTAACGCCTACGGAATTTTCCTTTTTATTTATTGTTTTTGTAAATACTAATTTTGTTTAGTTCATATTAGTCCCCTGATTTCAGGTTTATGAGTATTATTTGAAAGCTATATAGTGTTTCTTTTATAATTTAAGTTTAATCGGAAAATACTTATATATATATATCAGGATTTGTTAAAAACTACTAACTAGTTTAATATCTAATTTGAAAAAATCTCAAGGCCACAATAAAAAATCAAGGAAAGATTAGAATGAACTCTGTTTTAGTTTGGTTTCGTTTCTTATTTAATGGCATATTAACCTTTGTGGTTTATTTAATGCGAAATCTGTGCTTTTAGAGAAAGGTAGTGGTGCTATTTAACCCATAACTGGGAGGATAAAGGAGTTCATATATTTCTCAAGGGCATTAGTCCAAATTCAAGCATAATAGTGTGGGTGGAGTTCGAACGTGCTTACTTCGATGTCACCATCCAAAATAAATTCTTTCAATAGACACTTCTTTCAAATATCATTTAGAAAACTCTTTCTAATATTGGAAATTAAAAATGAACCTTATGTTAACAAAATTACCTGCGCTTTCTATATAAATTTTTTCTATATTTGCAAGGATAATTTACGGGGTTATATCTATTAGTTTCATTCTTAAATTGGTTTTAGGATTTTATATATATATATATATATATATATATATATATATATATATATATATATATATATTGATACATCTTTTATTCACTTGGCTCAAATCAACTTTACTTATCCTTTCTATGAATAACAAGCGACAATCGAAAGTTGTCCATTATTTTGGGACTGATCTCACATTAATCTTTTGAGATGATTAACTATATTTCATGCAGACTATACTTAACAATGGAATGTATTTTTAAAAGATATATTCCATTGCAGACGAAGAATAAATCCTAATATTTCACCAATACTTTTTGATCGAAGTTAATAATACGAGTCACTATTTTTGTTCCTTACATTAAATTTCTTTGGCTCAATTCGCTTTGTTTCTGAATTTTTTTAAAGTGAAGATATTTAGAACCGCACAACGGTTTGTTGTTCATAGTAAATATTTTATGATTGAAAGTATTGCGAACTTTGGACTCGGAGGCTTTGATGATCAGACTTGCTCAGACTTTAGTGACCTTTAGCCGAAATTTCTTTCTTACAAAAGAGCTTGTTTATACAAGTCGTTCGACGAAGCTAAAAATTGTGAAAAAAAGATAACGATCAAATTGCCCGGGAGCAGGGAAAAGATTTCAACTCTGTGTAAAACGATGTGATTAGGTTATTACGGTGTAAAATGGTAAATGAAGGGATACACGTACAAAAAAAAGAAAAGAAACAGATAGATAGATAGATAGATAGATAGATAGATAGATAGATAGATAGATAGATTATTTGGAAAAGCAGTCGCGCTTCTATTTCGCATATTCACTTTGATAAAATCGAAAAGAATTTACGAATTATAATTAAAGAAAAGGTATTAATATTAAAAGTCTACAAAAAAGCTATAAAAACTATGGAATAAAAAGTTGCCATTTCTTCCATCTAATCACTAAAGAACCGTCAACCTAGATTGTAAATAGTCCAACATCAAGAGTGAAAGACTCAGTCAGTCTTGACTGTTCGGGTTTATGAGGATATCGAGCAGAGATTCTGGCAAATCTAATGTCAATTGAACCCTATCAATACTGAACAATCGGATATGAAAAAAAAGTATTTCTACGTTCCTGCATAATGTGCTAACTGATTGTTAAGCTAGAAACTTCCTCCGGCCTTTGCCAGGTTTTGTTTGTCGTCCTGCCGGGTGTCTGCCCCCCCCCACACACATATATATATATATATATATATCAATCAATTCATTTGTTTCGAAATTAAAGAAGTGCAACGTGTCATTCCGATGCTCAATTTAAAAAAATCGACTCTACGTCTTGTCCAAGTGGTATACAAGTTTACTAACACTAACTGAGCATAACTTACCAAAAACAATTTTGTTTTTGGTAACCTTATTTAGAGCTTGTTGTTGCTGTTGTTGTTGTTGTTGTTAATCTGAAGAGGCAATTAAATGAATAAAACTCCAAACAACATTTCTTCCTTCCATTTGCTTTCAGTTTCAGTTTCTTTGTTTTAATGACATATCAACTTTCGTGGGTTATTTAATACCAAAACCTGTCCTTTTACAAGGAGAGTAGAGGGGTTATTGAATAAATAGCTGAGGCCTTTAGTTTGCTACGTACGAATGTTTATCTGTTATCATAAGACACTTGCACTTAACAAAGTACCTGCAATTACAACAAAGTCAAAATCAATATGTTCATTCAAATTAACACCCGATATATGTTTAAACAGAACGCCGTCACAATGTTCTCATAGAAGAAAATATTAAGTCGGACTGCGTGTGTGACCATTTTAGTGTTGTGGGATGAGATCCTTTCTTCTTTACTGAAACCAATATGTAAAACCAAATTGATATCTTATTTGAAAAAATGCCATTGATGATGCTTCGGTGAAATGGACTAGAACTCACGACGTCACGTCTTCTACGCAGATGTTGTACAAAAATCTGTAGACGTTATGTTGACAAAATTAGTTGCAACATCGACTAACTAAAACGGTCCAATCACAGAGTAATATCAGCATTTATGTTGGCAACTTAAAAGACTGAAATGAACACTTAGTTTAAAGTTTAACAAGTATAAAAATTGGTTATTGATCGTCTGCGTCAGACTGATCAGTTTAATCATTTCCCTTGGTGTTGATTTTCTTGACCAGATTAACAGTTGGTTGGTTCTACGGCTAATTTGCTAGCGGAGCAGGGATAATTGACATAGAATAATGGGTTGAAGCTTTCAGTCGTTAACATTAAGCACATCTCCTTTCAGCACTGGACTTCAATTGTACAAATATTTCGCCGGCCATTTCTCTACTCCTGTCTTTGTGCCTTCTCGACTCTTTTTCAAAACTAATCCTTGTGCCACACATAGACTCTGTAAAATCTGTCTGAACTTGTCTGTAGTTGATTGGTTATTACTTAATGTTTTCCATTAAGCCAATTGATTAAAGTTTTCCATTTTTCCCATCAAATAAAGCCAAGTGGATTGCATCTTTCTATGGAACATTTTGTATTCACCTTTTGAACATTAATTACTATAAATGACTCAATTAATTGACTTTTAATATCGTTGAATGAAGTAGTTTGATCCACAGTCACTGTCAATAACACATGACCTTTCAAAAAGTTTCCTGTATATTTTTGTTCGACAGAGAAAAATCACCTATACTGACGTAAATTTCATATACTTATAAAATCTACTCTACTTCTTTTGTGCTGTATAAATTTTCCGGGCTTTTAAGGCTGTGGGACAGAAATCACAAAATGTCCATGATAGATTCTACAGTTTTGTAGCAAATCGATTTTAAAGGGGTGGAATTGATAACTTTTGTTTTTCTTTCTCCAAGATTGGTTGCTTTACCAAATCAAAAAAAAAATCCTTCTGGAAGAGGGAGGATCATGCCTTCAGGAATAAAGAGGTTCAAGCCATCTGGAAGAGAGAGGTTCATGCATTCAGTAAGAAAGATGTTCATGCCTTCAGGAAGAGGGAAGTTCATGCCTTGACACGAAAGTGAATCGAAAACAATCTCACCCAGAATTAGAACTTTTCTCATTGAGTCCATTTTTTGAGACGATAATCGTTTCGCCATGTGTCTTCGCCATTTTAATCCTTTACATATTTTGATAGATAAAACTCAAATCAAATTTGTGATTGTTCTTCAATCTTTGAAACTCCATAGAATTATGGTTATATCATATAGACCCCTAGAATCTTTCATTTGCATCAGCTTTTACATATGTTGATGTTTATTTCTTTAAACTGAAATTTTTTCATGGACATTTTAACATTTTATTGTCCGAAATCTTGAAATGATAAATAAGGTGCAAAAATCAAATAGGAAAAGAAACTTGAAGATAATAAATAAATCTTAAATATCATAGAATAATTGTAACCATTAAGGGGTATTTTGTAGGCCAGTTTGATGATAATTAGACGATTAAGGGGCTGTATATATTGAATACAAGAAACGCCATTCAGGTTAACCTTTACAACATATATATATTTTATCAAACTAAAAATCTCCTTTTATATCAACAAACGATGTATATAGTGGTCAGTTACTTAGGTTGGAATTTTATTTTATAATATTTTTTATTATCAAAATCGGAATAATTTTAAAAATTTGCTGAGTTAAGTAATGCAGTTTTTTTTTTGTTTCAATTGTTTCATCTCTGTAATAAGAATTAATATATTATTCGAAACGTTCGAGTCAATGTTGTTTTTGATTTTTCAAGAATGAAATACTTTCTTATATGTAACTTTTTAGGCAATAAACTCCATCTGATGGTGAAGTTTCGGTTCTGGAGTTCTGCGAAGTGTGAAGAATCCTTTCGCCGGAATCATTTCCTGTTCTACTCTAATCCGGAGCTGAACTTCTTGTTAGCGACCAATTTTTAAGTCAAATGGATTTATTTGATAATTATTCCAATTCAATTGGACCGAATGCAGAATAAAAACATCTTAAGAAAAAATTACATCAAAAATGTAAATATGAAAATACAATGAACGCGTCATTAACCTCCAAACATTAAATAACCCTAGACAGGTTGACATACCATTAAAATCAATCAATCTTATGATTTGCATAGGTTTTTAAGACTAGATTTCTTGTTATCACTGTAAAGTATTTCACTAAGTGTTCTACATATGTAAACGAAAGAAAAATACTTTTTAATGTTATGTTTTGAATGATAATCATATTTCGAGTTTCGGTCTCATTTACCTAAAAGTTTTTTGCTCAGCAAAAAGGAAAACGTTTTTATTAATCGAATTCCTAACGATGAGAGTGTTGTCCTTATATTTCAATTCGTACAAATCAAAAACCTGTATTCGAATTCATATCATTTACCTGTCTTTCAACACTGACCGCTGTGAAATGAATTATTCACTCACTATATCAGGCCATAGCTATTAACTAAGCTTAGGTTTGCGGAGCACAAGGTTACAAGAAAAAGACACCCAGTGAGGATTATTCTCGTAATGGTCTGCGATATCATCTTTGGCAAGACAAAGCTAATATGTTTATAAAATAATTTGGGGGAAACTGGAAAGATTTTACAAGTAAACCTGTCGATAGTAAAATCGACTTGCTAGTTACTGGTGCATCTTTAATTGCTAACTACTGACCTTACTAATTATGTCCGCAGTTCTAACAATTAGACTAAAATCTTTAATGGAACAAATTTAGAAAAATCTAAACAAAAATAACTGGAAAACAAAACTTGAAATATGAATATTTTTCTTGAAATCATTTTATACTTTATAATGACCAGCAATCATTGACTGATGACTTGAATATGAAAATTATCATTGCCTTCCTTTAACAGAATATTGGCCGCTCTAAAAGCGGAATTCTTCTTTGACAGGGTTCTCATAACTTATTCGCTTATAAAAGCTATACTCAAATTGCGTGATCACAAAGGTCAAAATTTGTATTATTGAGAAGACGATCAATTCCGTTCAGTTTTGTCGACTTTGTTATTAGGGCCAGAAGAATTCATCGATGGGTCGTAATATTGAATTTTGATTGAATTTATAATTATCATGAAAGATTTACTTTAGTAACCAAAGGTCATATCACCTACGTTTGATGGGGCCGTAATGTATAAAAAATTCTGTCACAATATCTTGAATGCCAACAAAAATATTTTCAATAATGAATATTCAGTGTTTGATTTTCTGAGACGAGAAGTTTTCTAATAATTCAGATCAGTTTTTCTTTTCTTTGTATCATAACGTTTCGATCATCCTACTCTCTGGTCATCCTCAAGTACCTGCCACATTTTGTAAAACTTCGATCGATAAAGTTTGTTTAACATGTTTCAATTCTTGAAAGAAGAGAGAATTTTTATTTTATTTCTTTAAGGATTTACTCCAGTCTCTGTAATAGCGATAATGTTATAGAAGATATTCGAGAAAGTTAACCAGTAGTCATGATTCGATGCACGAATAAATCTTGAACAAATAATTAACCTTCTTGAGACTTAAAATTCAAGATGACGTGACAATTGAATAATAATTTGCGTAATAATGTTTTCAATCTCTTCATCATTACAATTCAACAAAAACCAAATTGAATTTCTTGAAGATCTTTTTTTTTCTTTTATTTTATGGGTGGAAACGTATTTCTTTGAAACATCTTCGTAAATAACAACTATTTGGCAATTTTGAATGGTTTATCCGCAGCCTTCGGTTTATATTATGTTGTTTAACTGATAACATTTAAAAATATATTAATACAGACCTGAGGTCTGCCATGCCAAATAGGTGTTTGAGCCAAAGTTTTCCCATACGGATTTTCAAAGAAGGCATACTACACTTGGAATTGACACAATCTTTTCTCGTTTGAAATTTTTTGGTTTGGTAATATATTAAGTTGAATATATTAAGTTTAACTTAATATCAACGCTGCTCAGTCGGTGGGGCTGTAGAATACACTGACAGCACCTCTGCGAACGGGTAAGACCCCTCCAACAAGTGTCCTATTTATGACTCTTAACAATCTGATGGAGAGGTTCCAGTAATGCTGAAGCACCCCTTCATTGCTATCGCTCCCAGGTCCGCTCTGGCCCGGAGTGGTAGCACCTGATAAGGGTCCTATTTATGGGTTAAATAGAACTAAACTGCATACTTATGCTGAACTGAATTGTTTGAATTAGAACTGACTAAACTGAATAGCTTGAAATAGAAATGTTTTTGACAATTAATGTGTGTACTCATGCTAAACTGAATTGTTTGAAATAGAACTGCTTATTTGTATAAAAATGGATTTGGCGTTAAATAACCTACAAAGGTTGATATCCCATAAAACCCAACCAACTAACTAGCTTGATATCAACGCAATTTTTTTTCTTTTTTCATATCAAAATCTCCAGAACTTATCTTTGGTAAAATAGAAACTAAAGATTTCATTATTGAACAATTTCATTTTATTGTGTTGCTCAGAATTTTGAGAAATTTGATTTTGCATTTATTGAGCAGAAGAAATTTTATATTTCCTCTTGAATGCTGGACTACTCAATTTGCATTTGATGAATTTAAGACGCAATACAGATCGACGTTCAAGTTTGATGAAGAGTTTTTCTACTTAATGCATTGACAACAATCCAATTTATGGGATTTAATTCCTTCTTGAAATTCATAGTTTTGGGCTTCTTTTAATTCATATTTTCGTCGTTTTTATTGTTGTTACTAAAGAAGAAGGGGATATTGATTTTCGAGTGCAAACTTTTGATAGTTTTTTCTTTTCTTAACCACACGGAAATCTCGGTTTGGTTTATTTCCTTTCCAGAAAAATGTCACTGTATATAAAACATTTTCTTTTTACTTTTCTCTTCCTCACACATTTATTTTCGGATATATATATATATATATATATATATATATATATATATATATATATATATATATATATATATATATATAAAGGAAAATATTCAATTCAGTGGTTCCATTATAAATTTATTTCAGGTCCAATGACCCTCTTCAGATGGAGATTAATACATTTGTGTTTAGGATATGATGTAGACATCCCTACCTTGTTTCCGACTAAAAGAGAAAAAAAATTCTCGTTGAAAATATCTTTACATGTTAATATTTAAGTGTTCCTCTTTTAATTTTATTTTAAAGAATTTTTTATCTGTATTAGCTATTTGTTTCTTTTTTAACCGGTGAATACCGTAGGGTGTTCCTAGTGAGTTGAGACAATTAAAAAGAAGAAAAAAACTTATAGTTAAAATAAAGATAACATTTGATTTCTAATTTTCAAGAAATTAATGCAAGAGTTAAATATTCGATAATATCATTCATGCATTCTAGATACTTAATATCAATTTAACTAAATGTCTATTAGGGAGACATATCTTAACTAACTTCTAGTCATTTTCATTAGGAAGATATATTTTTTTGTTATTTTCGTTTTTTTTTCTTATTTAAGTTAAGCGTAATGGGTGATGGATTTCTATTGTAATAGTTATTGGATTCTATTATCTAAGAAACCTTTATTTTTTAATATATGTATTTCATTCAAACATCAATCTCAAATATAAATTTATTTGGGGTTGCTACACATTTGTTTATCCATCTTCAGACGGTGTACTTCATAGGAAAGTTCCTCCTAATTTTTAAGACTAATTTTAAGTTTGGATCTTTTTTCAAATTTGCATAATTAAATTATTATCCAATTTTTTTTAAATGACGTATATTTATACTTAGATATATTGTTTTTTGTATTTCTAAAACAATTATGTATTCGTTTCGACTGGCCTTTTAGTTCAATTTTTTCTATCCTTTGACTCAACATTAAAGTTTCAAAATTGAAATTTATATGTAGATTGTTTTGTTAATTATATTTAATATGATTAGGATATAAATTCAATTTATATTAAGAATTTATTTCTATGTTTACATTTTATTATTAATTCTTTCCTCGTATTTCGTAGGTTCCCACATTCATATTTCAATATATATATTTTTTCTTCTAAGCATAAATTACATCTACAGTGTAAACTGTTTGCAGAGGTCGATCTTTTTATTATTTTCTAACTTATAATAGGTGTAAGTCTTAGTTCTTTCAAATGCCAATAATATTTAGATAGGACTGTTTGATTTTTTAATGTTGGATTTTTGAACGATTGGAGGTGGTTGTGATATCTGAGTTTCCAGTTTAAACTGGTGATAACTATGCATACTTTTTTTAAATTGGGTTATTTTCTTTGGTTGAGATATTAGCCTGATGTATGATAATTTTTAGGTTGAATTTATTTCCTAGGGGGCGCATTCATTTTTTATTTTCCAATTACGATATTGTTTTGGGTTGTTTTTGTTTTTGTTTTGTTTTTGTTTTTTGGTCTAGTTTATCAATTAATCTTTTTATTGTGGTTGTAAATTATTTTGAAGTTATTATTAGTACAAGAATAAGTAATTTTTACATAATTTTTATTAATTATTTTGTTAAGAGGATAATCTTTTTTTAAAGAGTTTGTTTATTAACTTTAAAAAAAATATTTCCCTCTATTGGGATTTGAGAGTTTACAAAAAGATGGATTGAACCAGTTAATTTTTCTATTTCTATTTCTATTTTATTATTATTATTATTATTATTATTATTATTATTTGTTATTCATATTTATATTCTCAGTTCTATGATATTCTATATAATTATCTCTGTAATTGTTTTGCTACTTGGTTTCAGGGTATTTAAGTTCATTTTTATATCCGCTGTTATGCATGGCTTCGTTAAAAATTTCCTTGTGATTGTTAAATAACATTTTTGAAGATGATCAAAGTTCATTAAATAAGTTTCCAGACTTTTTTGTATGGGCACTTTTATTGATAGTACACACATGAAACTCTAGTCCCCTTCGAAGTAATCTACTCTGGCTGCAATGCACTTGTTGTACCGTTCCAACAACTTCTAGAAGGCCCCATCGAAGTCCTCTTGTGTGACCGTGTCAATGACCTTCGTCACAGCCTCTTTCATCTCCTCAATTCTCTCATAACGACAGCCTCTAAGTTTCTCCTTGAGCTTAGGGAATAAGCAAAAGTCACAGGGAGCAAGGTCTGAACTATAAAGAGGCTGAGGAAGTGTCTTGATGCTCATCTTGGTCAAATAGTCTGTGACAAAGATGGAGTTGTGGACTGGTGCATTGTTCTGATGGAAATGCCACTGACTCGATTTGAAGAGTGCTGGCCTCTTCCCAAGGAATCTCTTCCTGAACTCCCTTAAAACCTCAACATAGTATTCCTTGTTGACTGTCTGTCTAGTGGGAACCCAGTACATGTAGATCATGCCAGTGCTGTCAAAAAAAGGGATCATCAAAAGTTTTTGGATGGATTTGCTCTTGTTATATACGGACCCTCGACCGAGCCGTCAATTAAGAGATGCACCTGTGTAGATAAGCGGAAAAACGACGGAAGCAAATGGACGTGAGACAATAATATAACCAGGTGCCCGGGGCGGTTCGAGTTAGTTGGAGTCAGTTGGAGATAGGATACCAGTGTGAGAGCCATCGGCAGACAGAGGGCTTTGCGCCCTCAGAGACCCACGGTTGAGCAACCCAGCCAAGATGAAGAAGAAGTGCTGCTACGGTCGAAGAAGAACTTGGGGTCAATATAGCAGTCTGTCCCCGTCTCCAACTCATCTCTCACACACAAGAAACATCACCCTTTCGAGAATAAAGTGTGAGAGATTATATTTTTATAAAGAAGTGTATTCATTGGAGTTCGTATATTATGTTTGATTGTGTTTCTGCTTATATTTATATTTGTATATGTATGTGGCTATACAACACTCTGACCTTCTTGGGTCTGGGAGATGCAGCATGCTTCCACTGGGAACTCAGTCTCTTGGTCTCAGGGTCATAGCAGTAGATCCAGCTTTCATCGCAGGTCACCAGAGCATCAAGAACTGCGGGATCTGAATTGACAACGTCTTTCTTTCTTATCTTCTCTGAGCACCCTTGGGACAAACTTCACGCAAATCTTCCGCATCTTCAGTTCCTCGCGAATAATTGTGTGTACAGTTCCCACACTAACATCAAACAGTGCACTTATTGTCTCTATAGACACACGACGGTCCTTATCTATGAAATTCTTTATTTGGCCAATCAGCTCTGGTGTATTGACTTCCTTACTCCTCCCACACCTCTCATCATCCCTCACAGACTCCCTGCCCTCCTTGAATCTCTTATGCCACTCAAAAACTGATGCTCTATTCATGCAAGATGCTCCAAAAGCAGTCTGAAGCATTCCATACGTTTCTGTGGTATTTTTTCAAAGTTTGAAACAGAATTTTATTGCGTATCGTTCTTCTAAAGTGTCCTCCCGTCCAGATTGCATTTTTGAAATTCACCAGCTGTGCTAATCAGGCTTTAGTAGGGTGTATTCCAATTGCTGCTGTAGCTGTTCATTTGAATCTGAAATCATAAAAATTGGTCAGTCATCTCATAAAATGTATAGCAATAAGATACTGAATTTTCAAGAGTCTACGACAATTTTAAATGCCTGTACAAAAAGTCTGGAAACTTATTGAAGGCACCTCGATAATCTATTCATTCTAATATCTATCGCATTAGGAATTTGTTTAATTATGGGTGTTGGGTGGTTGGAACAAACATTAATCTATGTTGGTATTGTACTGGTTTTATTAAATGGTTTATAGGAATTATCAATCAAGTTGAAAGTGACGTCTAAAAAGTCGACTATTTTTAAGTTCGAGCTGATTTCTATTTTCAACCCCATATATTTAAATGTTCTAACTTTCTTTTGTATTTTTGATGTTAGGGGTCCGTTACTATTGAGGATGGAGATTAAACCATCGTCTCGGTATATACCGATGTAACTCAAATTTGTGATTCTGCTGAGTGTATCTAAAATGTATATACCGACTAGGTTAGTAATTTGGGTGGAGTCTAATGTTCCTATGGCGACATCAAAATTATCCGTCCCCATTTTTACCCAAGTTGTATCATTATTAATCAGTACTTATTTTCTACATGCCAATATAATGTTTTATTCAACCAGGGTAATATCTACAGAGTTCTTAGCTAAGTTAATACTGTGTAATTCCATTGTTATAGATGGGTAAAAATCTATTATATCAAATTGTAAAAACTTAGTATTTTTCTTGTATTTTATATATTTTGAATCATTTTATGGTTTCTTGTGAGTTCTTCCACAGTTCATATTCTGAGTTATCTAAGATTATAGTCACAATATTTTGTATTACACTATTTGATATTAATCCTAATTCGGTTTTTGTCGGATTAATCAATCTTTTCTCCTCCACTTTGTTTCCCTTTGATTTATACCGTATTCAGAAGAAATATAAATGAAATATTCCTTGATTTTTTACTCGCTTTTCTGTGAAGATGACGGAATCAATGGAGACTATATTTCCCCGTGAAATCAAATAAAGCTAAAAGCTGTATAGACTTTATTTTCTTTTTTATTATTTTATATTTGCCCTTTTTGGCCTTTGAGTCTGTTAATAAGAAAAGTCCTTCTGCAGAAGAATGGTTTTTACTGAATCTGTAATGTGAAACTTAACAAAGACACAGAAAAGGCTGATCTATTTGTTTCACTGAATTGCTTTACCCTATTTATATTTTCATATTTTTATGTTGCTAGAATTTATTTGATTACACCTGTCCTTTTCACAGGTTGACTATAAGTGTAACAGCCATTTCTTTTTATAACCTAGGTAAGTAAGGTCACTATAGAAAAGTATTTTTCAAATCTTACTCTCTCATGTTTTTCCATCGTGAACGAAGGAAGTGACGTGACTTTATGACATAATTCAGAGAGACTTGAATTTATACCTTTTTTCAAGAATATGACAAATGTGTGTGTGTGTGTGTGTGTGTGTGTGTGTGTGTGTGTGTGTGTGTGTGTGTGTGTGTCTGTCTGTCTGTCTGTCTGTGTGTCTGTGTGTGTGTGTAAGAGTGCACATGTTTTTTTGTCACTATATACGTGATAAAAAAAAAGTTGAAATCAGGGTATATTCAAATATGTTACGCTTCCCGTGGCCATCAGAGAACTAAGTCACTAGAAGATAAACCAATCAGCGTACGAGACGCCAGAAAATAAGCACCACAAGAAGCTGTAGCGTTTTCTGACTAGAAGCCTTGTAGAGAGCAAGAAAGATTTTCAGTGTTGGACCAGTATTGATATATTGATCAATTTTTGAACGTCTAAGAACCCTTCGAATGAATCAACTATTTTAAAAAGCTAAGAAACCAGTAAACTTTGAATTTCGCTGCCTGTGCACAGCTTTTAAAATCAGGTGAGCTAATTTCGAGGCTTCTAATTTGGGGGCTTCTAATGAGAGTAAAGTTGATGATTGATTACTTATACATTTATAAAGTAATAAAATTAACTTTTGAGGACACACAAAGATAAATATTGCTAAATTATTCAATTGTTACCTTTTTTTATTCAATAAATGCAGTTATAATATTAATCAAATCAGAAGATCATGCAGTGTACTGTTTTTGTTAATACCTATTTCTCAAAAAAGTGTATCAATTAATAATTTTTTTTTTTTTTCATTACCACTTAACTGTTTTGAGACCTTCTTTTTGATGCTTTTAATAATTCAGATCTGGCAAATGAAGCAATGAGGAGTAATTTGGTTTTCTCTCTTTAAACAAATGAATAATAGTCGTCGGAATTTGAAGACAGCAAAGATGTATCTTCGTTTCTTCTTATCAGGGCACAAAAGCTGACTGAATTCAGTTGAAGAGAAAATACGTAGGGATGGTTCTTGTTTGTGTCGTCCAAGTAAAAATAAGTTGAAGGTTAGGAGAATAAAAAAGAAAAAGGTTTGGAGCATTTACTCGCTTTTGCATTAAGTGAAAAATGACAGCAAAGGAAAAGAAATAAGTGCTTCTTCTTTTCCCTGCGAAAATAAGTAAAAAACTTTTGCCTAAAGATTACCTTCATGAAAAAAGATCTTCGTACGTTTCCACTATTGAATATGTTTGAAGGTATTACAGATTCTGTGCCATATAATTCGACATGGCTCTTTTGATTGGTCTTTCAACTTATCGTTTGTTGTTCTATATTTTAGTACACATGCGCGCGCACGCACACACACACACACTCACACGCACATACGAATAGGCACGCACACGCATACACGTGTCCTGGTTATAAAAGTGTAGTGAACCCCTTCATTATCATTACTCCCAATTCCACTCTTGCCCATTTATGGATCAAATTAATCAGTTTGAAAATTATTTGTATTAAATTGGGATGGTTGAAACCATATAACTGTGTGCTTACAAATGATTATTGTTAATAAATAGAAACAATTTCTTGAAACTATATAATTCTATATAAATTATTGATATTAGATTGGACTACTTGAAACTACATATCTGTGTGCAAACAAATCAATATTATTATTGAGAAATAAGAAAATGATTTGAAAACTTATTGAAATTGAACCCAGAAAATATAGTTATTGTAATCAATTACTTACAAATGAATCAAATTCCGGCATTAAAAACCAATAAGGGGTTGATATACTGTTAAATAAACCAAACTAAACCAACACCTCCACATCCACATGCATCCAGTATAATTTTTTATGTCTTGCTAAGTTTTTAGTCTTAGTTGTTTATGACTAGGCACTCATAAAAAGACACATGCTACAACACACACACAGACACACAGACACACACATACATGTGTGTGTGTGTGTGTGCTATATGTTCGATGTATTTATGTTTGTATCTGTGTCACGTATAATCAATTATACGTGACAAAATAATCCTGTAATATTTTTCACTTTTAACCTGACACTTTAACATTCTTGTGTCATTTTAATTGTCTGCGACGCTGTTTGTATCATCAGATATATCTACGATATATCTACTCCATGACTACTATTTTTCTGTTATTATAAGAGTTGTTGGGGTAAAAAAATATCTGGGAGCCTTTTTTTTCGTTGTTAAAACTAAACTAATCGCTCGACAATAGAAAAGTTTGTGGTTTATTTATTCGTTTGTTCGTTTGTTTGTTTGTTTTTTCTGAATATCAACAACGTGACGAATTCCTCGCACTGAATCAAATTGAACAACAAGGTCTTTGTAAGTTTCAGGATTCTTAAATCATTATAATAATATTTTTGTCTTTTTAACAAAGCAAATAGGTCAGCCTCTGATAGTATTTTCTTATCATAACTAAAATCCACAAATTCAGCTATTTTTTTATTCTTTATTCTGCAATTATATTATCTTCTAATGCCACATTCACCAATTTGACTTAACTTCATTCAAATTGTCCTATCAGCATATCCTGTTTATATTTTCTCTGCTGAGTTTCTCGGCTGTTTTTTTTTTTTTTTTTTTTTTTTTTCATTAGTTTGTATTTTTGACATTTAAAGAAAAATCTTCCTTTCGTATGATTTAGAAAACTTATGAGCGGGAATATAAAAAAGAGTGCTGGAGATTTGAAGAAATTGATTCCCATCGACAACAGCCAGACTCACTTTGCATGATTTAATTATATATAAAAAGAAATATGACTTAGTTTGAATTTTTTTATAATCTTCATTCTCGGACTGCTAATGAAATCTCTGAGGTGATTGGGTTTTTTTTGGAGTTCATAAGATCTGCAAAATGTATTCCTCGTTTTCCGAAGATTTAAAGGTAATTCGATGAACAAATCCAAAATGACAAACAATTTCTTTCAAAATTTGCGACCTGGGATGAGTAAATAATTCTTATTTTCAATTATTTTGGGATTACTCCCATCATCCTTTTATTCTCTCTCTCTCTCTCTCTCTCTCTCTCTCTCTCACACACACACACACACACACACACACTGGTTTGAATAATAATATACTTGTTTTTAATTTTGTTTTCTCTTCGACTTTGTCTTTTTCTATCTACATTTGCACTATTTTTCTGGAATATTTTCGCTTTCATCAACAATCAATTAAAACCCGGAGGAATTGATTCCCTCTCTCTCTCTCTCTCTCTCTCTCTCTCTCTCTCTCTCTCTCTCTTCTACATTTTACTCTCGGGTCTATTCAAAATAATCAGTTCAACAAAATAGTCTCGTTAATAAAATATACTTACGAAGAAGAAATTGGTAGCGATACAAACTGCTATTCATTTTAAAGTGACAGTGAGAAGTGAACAAAACATGGCGGTTTCAGAAGATTGTGTCCAGTACGTCCGACATTATCGTTAAGTGATTCATTTATATTTTTTTATCAGACTTACTTTTCGCACGAACGCAATAGCAAATAAAACCAACAAGTAAAATTAGATTAGTTTTATTGCTTTTTTGTGACAGAGTGTTTTGTACTCGTGACATGTTTCGGTAAGCGAAATTAAAGATGATAATAAAAAGATGACGTATGAGGTCACAGCTGATCAAAAGTTGAATTGTTACAACCTTTGAAAAACGTTCAACCCGTTATGTTCGTTAACAACAGTTAGGGGTTTCATTTGACATTTTCCTCTGAAAAATAAATGATCTAATAAAATTTAGGCTTAAAAGCGTTGGATTTTTTTTTTGTGAAAATGACATCTTATCATATTTACCCAACCCCTCCGCTCGGGCAGGATATGACACAAGGTCAATTTTTTAAGCGGAGTTTAACAGGTTTGAATTCAGAGTTTTCCTTCTCCTAGACTAGTTGCCTCACCAAGGCTGAAGAACCTAGTCTGTCCTACTATTTACCCATAGCTGGAGGGAGAATAATTGGATTCATACCTTTCCCAAGGGTATTAGTGCTATGTGAAATGCAATCAGTCCAGGATTTGAACTCGTGTCGCCGTGTCCAATTCCTGCGACGATAACCATTACACCACGGGCACCTCCCAAAATGAAAATGACATCTTAATTATTCACAATATCTTTTCGCGCTAAGATATAGTTTGCATTATCAAGAGATTGAGTTGCAAACATCAACTAATTTCTTTATAATTGTGTGACCATTCTCTTTATTATCCTTAGAAAATGAATTCAACAAACAAATAGGTCGTAATTTATATGTAATTGACATTTACTAAACTTACTTTCGTCTGGTAGAAGGAAATTTTTTTGAGAGGAAATTAGTATTCAAATTCCAGGCATTTTAAATTGGCTCGGACAGTAATTATTGGCACTTGAAAATACACTATTAATTCTACCACCAAATTGATTAGAATACAATATTGTCTAAAAATTTAAAATTAATAATAACAATAATAATAATAACGATAATAACAAAACGATCAATCCCAAGTGAATGCAGCAAATTAGCACAGAAAGAGTATCAGGCTAGACATGACTGGGTGGGAAAGGTGATTCACGGAGAATTGTTCAAGAATTTCACGAGAGACGAACAAATGGTAAAACTGCACAACCCGAGAATCCTAACCCTAACCCTAACCCTAACCCCAGAATCCGTTCAAGAAAATGAGATGCATGAAATTCCCAGGGATTTTAAGATTGAAATGCATTTTCTAATCTCGGCTAAATGATCAGACCTTGTGATAGTCAACAACAACAACAAAAAATAATAGATAACCTGCCGAATAATGGACTTTGCTGTTGCGGTTGACCACTGGGTAAAACTGAAAGTGAAAAGAGAGATAAGTACCTAAACCTTGCTCGGGAATTGAAAAACTAGGGATCATGAAAATCATGGTGATACCAATCGTAATTGGCGATAACAATTTTAATTGGTGTGCTCGATACAGTTAACAAAAGATGGTAAAAGGACAAGTGGAATTGGAAATAGGAGGACTACCGTATTGTTGAGGTCGGCCAGAATACTGAAAAGAGTCCTGGAGACTTGAAGAGACTTGCTGTCACTTAAAGCAAACACTCACCATAAAGTCACCTGTAGAAGAAATGAAGTAAGATAACAAAAATGTGTATGACTGTTAAGAGTAATCCTATACAAATAGGGTAGAGAAAATGAATAATGAAAATGTGAGAAGAATGCGCAAGATTTGGACATAAAGGTGACGGTGATACCAGTTGTTGTTGTTGGAATAATTGAAACGATCCCTAAAAGGCTTTTGGTAAGAGGGGCTGGAAGAGTTAGATATCGAAGGATGAGCAGAGACCGTCCAAACTACAGCATTGTTGAGGTCAGCTAGAATACTGAGAAACTTGAATACTTGAAACTTGTAGACACTTGCTGTCACAAAGACTCCAGGGAAAGTGAAAGACCATCAACAAAAGTTGTTGAGAAAAACTCGTTAGGAGTATCAATAATGATAATGATAATAATAATAAATGGGTAGGGAAGGTGATCCAATGGGAATTTTGCAAGAATCTTCATCATACTGACTATTACATGTATAAATCAGGACGTGTCGTAGAAAATTAAACGCATAAAATCCTCAAAGACTTTAAGACACAAACGGATTAGCTAATCCTGACAAGAATACCGACCCAAGTTTTAATTAAGAAGAGGAAATTTGTCATCCAGAAGATTTCACCGTTTCCTCAGATTACTGAGTAGAGGAAGACAAGACAAATACATGGAGTTTACTAAAGAACTGAAAATTTGAAGGTGACAATGATACCAATCGTAGTTGGAACACTTGGAACAGTCCCCAAGGACCTGAAAAACATACTGAATGAACTGGAAATTAGAGGAAGAATTGAAACAATCAAGATCACAGATCAAAAATCGGCAAGGATACTTAGACTTGCTGTCACTCAGACTTCAATGAAAAACTATCTGAGCTGGTGTGGAAAAACTCACAAAGGATAAAATAATAAAAGCAACGAATTTACAGATGTTGATGAAGGATTTTCCCATCTTTCTTGACTTTATTATTATTTGACTCGTATTATTATTCATCTACAGTAATATTAAATCTCTGCGTCTATTTGTAAGCAAATTGTTGGAAAAACTGGACATTTTAGTAAAAATCTTTCAATAAGGTCTTTTGTTCGACAATGAAAGTTAAATTGTTTTGAAGTTGATTAGTCTACCAAGAACTGAGTTATGGGTACTTTTGGGTTATCTCAACTTGAGTCTCTTTTTGATCTTAAAAAATACAACAATTATTTTCCTTGACTTTCAGTCTTTCAAAATCATCGGAAATATAAAGATAAGTCCTCACATAATTTTAATCATTTAACATATTTTGAAAAACGACACTCTTTCTTGAAAATTCTGCTCTGAATCATAAAAGAAAATTCATTGAAACTAAAACTTTTTTTTATTTGGAAAGTTTTACGTTTTTATATTAGAAAAACTTTATAGAAATATATTTGGGGGGGGATCTGTTCTCCCTGGCTTCATTTATTTTTTAATTTTCTACTCTTTTATTCTGAACAGGATGATATTTATATCTTTAATCTACATTTTGTTAATTTAACAACGATTCGAAACTATTTCAATAGAAATTTTATTAAGACCAACTTCTTAGTAAAATAAACAAATAAAATTCATTAGTTAAATAATCAATTAATTTAAAAGAAATGCATGTTGAACACTTTTACTTTGAAGTTATTTTACTCTCTCCAGCTGGACAACTTCAGATATCCTTTCTAGTTTCTCTTGAAAATAGATAACTAAAAGGACAAAGGCCCGAGTCTTACCTTCTTCTAAATAGCGCACCAAGGTGAGGCTAGAATTGACACTTCTTTTGAAATTGAAAAATCCTTCAAACCAACTGAGGCTCGTTCTGATTTCCGTTATAAAGACTTATTCAAAAATTATAAATGAAATGTGGATCTTGAAGATTTTATTGATTTTCTTTCATACATTAGATACTAACGAGGAAACTGAAATTCTTTTATCTAAATTGCATATTTGTAAGTAATGAAATAGTTTCTGTTTTGATCTGTAAACCTTATCTAATTATGATGAAAATATCGTTGGTCTAAGGAAAAATATTTTTCTGATTACTTGACAGCATTTTATTTGTTTTTGTTTTTTTTTTTTAAATTTTCAAAAGCTTTTAACTTTGACCTGGTTTTGTGATATGAAGCTGAATTAAAAGTTTGTGGCATTTTCAGTTTGATTTAGTTCCTTTGTTTACTAGTTTACCAAACTTCATGATTATTCAATGCCAGAACCACCTTTGTAGAAGAATAGTAGTTCTATTTAACCTATAGCTGAGGGGCGGGGAATAATGAGGTTCATATCTTTTACATGAATAAGTAATGAACATAATAGCGCCACTGGAATTCGAACTCGCTTAATATGATTCCTCAGTCCAGTGCGTTAGCCTGGGACTCTCCTATGTGACGTTTTTAAATGAATCCTTTGATTAAACAAAATCTTTTTCATCGTTGTCTTTAATAACTTAACATATAAACTTCATTTGAAAAAGAAGCATTGGAGCAGAATATATACAAGTCCTTCGTAAACTTTTGACTCAGCTTTAAGTACGCGAGATACTTCTGGTGCGAATTAAAAGGAAAATACAAGAAGCTCCACTACTACTACTACTACTACTACTACTATTATCATCATCATCATCTGTTAATAGAATATTTGTAATAATGCGAAAATGACATAAAAAAATTCTAATCCATTATGAATAATTGTTTACTTAATCAAATTCAGTAAAAACTTTCAGGAATTTTTGGTCTTTTGGTTACGGAAGAAATGAAGAAATTTGAAAATTCACTAAAATTTACGATAATTTTAATTGAATTGAATTTTTCATTCTCTCCATAGATTTAAGGTCGTCTTTTCGAGAATCTTAATAATTTTTGTCGAGTTTGGGATTTAAATGTTCAACTACTGTGATCACACTTGGGATAGAAATTGTCTTTTTAAACAAATTCAATTCAATTTAACAGTTTTAGATTGATCGTTTCTTGATAAAATATAACCTCGGATTATTTATTCATAAATCAAATTCAATTCATTTTTTCCTATAAACTCAACACTCTAAGTTCTGATGTAGCTTGATATAAGCAGTAACAGCGTCTCTATTTAATTTACTGAAAGATAAGTTGGTAGAGACAGTTTCCGTTGATAAATTTGCTTAAAACTTAAAATTCTAATTTATCACTAATAGATATCTGCTATCAAAGAATTAAGCCAATACTGGAACCATGAAATTATACAAATTTCAAATCATCTCGAGTTTTAATCAATCTATATGTTCTTAGCATCCAAGTTGTCTACATCAACATTTATGTCTAAATGTGGACATTTCTTTTGAATATCTTTCTATTCACATATCCTAATGTTAAAAGATATATTTCATAACTGTTCACCTTGTTGGCATTGAATAAGTTGTATTCAATTTTATTTCATTTTATTTCCCATTTTATTTTTTTTTATTTCCCATCCCAAAAATTGTTTAAATCCATCGTTTACTCTAATTACAAGCGATAGCGTGTCTTCTGTGTTTTTACCAAAATTCAAGATGTCTTCAACCTGATATGGGGTTAAATTGGTGGGGTATTTCCGACTAAATAGAGATTTGTTGTCTCGAATGGGAAATTTACTGTCAAAACTGATGTTGAAAATTAAGTCAAATTATTTAATCCGATCAAAAACAGCAATAGTATAAAAAAAACAAGATCAAATTAGATGAAACTATCAAATGAGTTACCCAACAGAATTTATCAGTAAATGGGTAATCTATTAATAGTAAAAATATTCTGGGCAAATATTATTTTTAAAGGTTGAGAGAAAATAGTAAAAAGTGGAGATGCTCAAGGAAATTTAACCAACAAATAATAATGCCAGGGATGGGGTTCCAAGTCCTGATAAAAAAAAAACTCGCACGCTAATTTTTAAAGCAGGTTGGTCGATGCCACATGAAATGTTGGTAAAAAGTAGTCATTATTGTAGTTTCATGTTGAAACTGGGTTAATGATTATATCGAAATGAATAGACGAAGATAAGTAATTATCTGAAGAGGAATAATTGTTAGAGGAATGTTTCCTCTCAAGACTATCTACATATATAATATAATATAATATAATATAATATAATATAATATAAAGTATGTACAATTAACTGTAATGTACTTTATTATCTGGCCAAACGAACAAGAAAGGAGAATACAGGAATAAATTAAGGTCTGTATGTACGTGTGTGTATATGACTTTCTTAAAAGATATAAATGTTTGTAAGAAACTTACACAATTTAGAAATATTTTTCTTGTTGCTTTTGATAATTGTGTGAAATTAAATGTGCTTATATGTAAGCAAGTAAGTTTGGGACGTAGAATTCAGTGCACTATTCAGTGGTGTCATGTTTATTGTGACACGAGATTTACAAGTGACAAAAACTCGATTTCCCGAAAAACGAGACAAATCTTATTTTTAAGACATTCTACAAATATAAGAAGATGAAACTTTCATGCACATTTCTTTTATACTGCTTTAGAAACTCCATCAAGCAGCTCTTAGCAGAAAATGTTTGATAGAAAAGAATTCTAATCTCAAATATCTGATATTTACTTAAAATTTTATTCTTTTAAAAGAATTTTTTGTTGTTGAAGAAACAAATTGATGGAATTCAATAAATAATGAACAGTTTGATAGCTTCATTTTTTCCTAATATGTACAATTAAATTTTAACAAATACAAATACTACGTTTTGCTCCTGGGCAGAAATGCTGCAGAATGACTCTTTGATTCCAAGTAGGGGGTACAATTACTATTTTCCTCATAGCAGAATTTATGGACAGAAGCACGAAGAAAGAAACAACCAAAAAAAAAAAAAGAGAAAAGAAAAATCTGAGTTTTACAACATAAATGAATATTTACCATTTACTACGAGTAAACGAAAGAGATATAAAATATGAAGAAATTAATACTGAAAATCTGTATAGTGCCTTCAGCAAATGGCGTTCACCAGCTTATGAAAATGCAAAAGGTTATTTTAATATTTTCTGATACTTGCATCAGTTAGCTAAATATATATATATATGCTATGGGAGACATCAATCATCATCATTATCATCATCCTCAACATCACCATCAAGTCGTGTTAATACCTCGAGGTTCCCTCACAAAGAATCATCGACATATTTCGGGGGCTGGTTTTGTTTTTTTCATTGATAGATATCACTCTTCGAGATGAACTTACTTGTTATCTGTGATTTTGTCATAGATGTGACCTGCTATCCTTCCATTGAAGAAGACACTCCTGCAGGTCACAAAAAATTATCCTTACGTATTTTAAAATTTTAGCTTAGTTAGAGTCAAACTGTGCCCTTTTATCTTCATTATATATTCAATTTTAAACTTTCATATTTATTTGTGCTGATTTTTTTTATCAATGCTTTTTAATTTCTACTCAATTTAACGTTGTTTTTTTTGGGTGTGTGATTTTTATACTATCTTCAAAACGTTGGATCAGCATTTACGTTCACCACTGTCATCATAATTTATCAAGGGAGATAACTTTTATATCCTTATTCATTTGCAATTAAATATGATTTAATTTTTGTAAATGGGATGCGACCCGATATCAAATTTAATGACCGCTGATGGTGGCCTTTGAACTTTAGGGAGAGTTTCCGAAAAAGTATTTTGTTTAATAGAATATTGTGCTTTGTTAATCTAATTTGTTTTTCCATTTGCCTCAAAAACTAAGTTCGACCTATACACGAGGCATAAAAAAAGAAAGAAAAATACAATAGTCAATTTATACTCTTAAGTGACTTATAAAAGACTATTTACGATGTGTTTACTTTCTTCGTCGCCTCTGAAATTTCTGGGGGGGGGGTTCTTGGTTGTTCCGTAAAAATATTTACAGAAACTTCGCTTCAGAGTCGGAGTTTTCACTGTTTGCTTTAAAATAAACGCGTGACCAACAACAAAAGATGATAAACTTCTTTCCAAAAGATTTTATTTTTTGAAATACGTATTTTCAAATACCAATCAACTCATATGAACATATTTTGTACTGCAACGGAATTTGATATTAACGAGTTTGTTATTGCTAAAATAATTATTTACACACTTGGAAACAACTGATTTTGCAACTTATATATATATATATATATATATATATATATATATATATAGAGAGAGAGAGAGAGAGAGAGAGAGAGAGAAAGGAACAATCATAGTTGAAGAAAAGAATTATTATGCCATTTGATAAATCGATGAATACATATGAACGAGCGCCGTTATGCGGACTGCGTTCGAAATTTGACTGAGACCATAAGTACTCTCTTTTCCCTAATACTCTTTGAAAAGGCATCAATCCACCTTTCCTAGTACACTTTAGTCAAATGTCTCGTCACTGACATGTCATAATTTTTGACAGAAAAATAATCTGTTTATAGATTATTCCCATTTATTATTATAACAGTTAAAAAAATTTGATAATATTTAACTTCTCTTGGCATTATCTACAAGATTTTTACTTATTATATATATATATATATATGCTTCTTTTAAGATTTGCCCAAACTCGAGTAATAAAAGGGATTTTGAACCAGCAAAGAGCGAGCACGAAACAGCACTGAAAAATAATGGTGACAACAACGCTAAACCTATTCTGGATGAAAACAATATCAGATCTACGAGAGGAAGAAATAGAACAAGAAATTGGCTTAACCCATCATTCAATAAAGCAAGAAAAACAACATTGGGGAAAGTGTTCTTAATTTTATTCAAATAAACACTTTCTCGGAACAAGTAGTTTGCATAAAATATAAAATAAAATATCAGAAATAAATACAATAAAATCAGTTACATATGAATGCACCAAATCATATCAAAAGCATAATTATCAAGTAATGAAGAGTCGGGGTGCTATATTGCCCTTCTTTTGTAATTGTAGATGTAAGAACGGTTACTCTTTAGAAGGAAAATACTTAACAAAAATGTAGTTTATGAAGCAATAATGAAAACTCAATCTTTATCTGACATAACTGAGAAGCTCTAGAAACTGACATTTTATAATCACCTCATTTTGTAATATAATGGCCGAGGGATTTCGTTTTATACCTTTGGGTTTAGTTAGGCTGAGAACCTTTCAGCTCAGTGCATGGGTTGGCTAGGTGCAACATGAACGCAGGTGTTCACGCACGTGAGGGGCGGACGTGTCATTCAGAGATGTCAAAATAAAAATCCCAAATAGGGGGATGTGAGTGACGTCATGCACCGAAAGCGAGCACGGAGGATTTGGGGGGATTTGAAAAAAGTCAGTTAGTTGAGAACTAGACACCGAACGAGAAGGGCCGACTTTCGGGGCTCGCTGATGGGAGACGAATTTGGGGGCAGATGGAAAAGCCAGAATAGAAAGGGTGTGTATCTCTCTCCTTATGTCGAAGAACCTTTAAACTCAAAGGTAATAAAAAGTTTCGTACCTGAACTAAGAAGTCGTAAGTGTTTTTCGTGTTTCGGAATTCCTGTTCTATGTATATATGTTATGAACATTCTATGTACGTTTCCCGTATCCGTATCATGGGTATGGTACAATTTTTCAAGAACAAATATTACGCTAATATCAGTTCGCTGTTAAAGTATATATGGCGATCCAAAATGCGTGGTTGAGTAGAAAATCTTAAAAAGAGAACACACATCGAATGATTGGTAACAATATTGTTGCTTGTGTTTAGAGAAAAAGTTAAACATTGAATTCTCTGAAACGGACTGCAGACGTCAAAATAAGATCTTACTTTGCCATCTGCAACAAGATAATAATAGATTTAAGTGACATCATTTCTGTATTGACGAAAGAGACGAGTACCTGATAGTCATGGAAAAAAACAATGTGCTTATTAATTCGGCTTTTTACAACTCCCCTGATGATCATTTAATATGAAACTTTGAATTGTAAAAACAAAACTCTGAGTGTGAATCTTTGAATATTGTTCAACCAATCGAATATTGAACTCTTTTAGTTTTGAATTTCTTTAATTTTAGTTTATTAGATGATTTACACTATTTCCAACACTTTTATACATACATATATATATATATATATATATATATATATATATATATATATATTCCTCTGTGTGTGTGTGTGTGTGTGTGTGTGTGTGTGTGTGTGTGTGTGTGTGTGTGTGTGTGTGTGTGTGCATTTTAACAAGTAAGATATTTTTCATCTAACTTTTACAAATCTAACTGATGTGAACGTTGCAAATTTCCTCAAATTTTTCCCAAAGGATAAACATTTATATTTCATATAAAACAAAAAGCAAATTCTATCAGCCTCTGCTTTAAAAAAAAAACTGTTTCCTCATTCTTCAGTAAAAAAAAAAAAAAAAAAAAAAAGAAAGAAAACACAAGAAGCGAATTTTCCACCATTTGCCCTACTCCTAATTTCATGGAATTTAAACGAATAGAAAGCATCGGATTTTGTCAAAAAAAATTTATTTTTGAAATGCAAAGGAATAAACTCATCGTATTAACATTTAAGAAAAAGTCGTTGCAAGAGAAATCATATTGTTTGGAAATTTTTCTCCTTCAACATCACAGAAACACAAACATAAATTCTCACCTATATAGAAAGGAACATGCATTGAGATAGATAGATAGATAGATTGATAGATAGATAATGAACGCACTGATTTCTTCATAGGATTTTCTCAGCAGCACTGATTCTCTATTTCGTTGTAGAATTTCAGCTTTTTTTCTTCAAACTTCCGGGCAGACATAACATATTCTTCTGAATCTCTTAACAAGAGTACCCAATATTTAGATTTGAAATGAGTAGGGGGAAAATGAGGAGTTTAATTTAAATAAAAATCATCATAAAATTAGGATGAGTCAAAAGTTTTGCAATATTTTAGTAGTATGTGTTAATTTGTCGCAGGTATATTACATGACCAAAGCAATTCAAGACATGAAATGTACCTATACGTAGTATCATTGTAGTAAGTGCGCTGACACGATGTGTTTTTCTTCACTTCGTGTATGATTTGAAAGCCACAGACATGAACATGCAACGTAGTCTAATGGGGGAACTCATACTTGGATTCCGAGGCCGTACTCTCAACAAGAGACAATACCGGCAAATAGCACTCGAACAGTATCAGGCGAACTCAGCATCTCACAGTCCAGGCAAGTTCATTAGTTTCACAGCCACGGCAAAAGCATCCAGGATTACCGAATAGTGCCTCATGTTACATAGATATTAAATAACATTTGACCCTAATATTAGTCAAACTCACTGAAAACTATAATTTTTCATCAACGAAATCAGACTTTTAAGTGCAATATAATATTGTTTCTTAATTCAAAATAATCGACCTCAAAAAAAAAAAAAATTAATGAATAAATAAAATAGAATAAAAATTAAAAAAATAAGAAGGAAAAATGCTTTTCCCTCTGGTACAATCTTAGGTGATTCTCTAAAAAAGTTTCATATTCACAAGCGGTTTTAGGTGAAATATATATTTTTGCTGAAATTTCCAAGATTGGCTTTTACGTGAAATTGACGCTTGTAGAGTATTACATGTATATATATATATATATATATATATAGAGAGAGAGAGAGAAAGATAGAGAGAAACAAGGAGTGAAAGAGAGAGTGTGTGAGAGAGCATCTACAGTGCTACATTGCTGTAGGATAAAAAATATATCATTATTATTGTAAAGTAGAGAAAGACAACAACACTGATGTATAGAAACATAATCTGCTTATTTTCTTTTTTTTTTTCCTTTTACTGTCCAAAATGTACGGACGGGTAAGTGTAATAAAGAACCGAAGATAACTGAGATGCACACACAGGGGCTGACAGGACGGATCTTCAGTGAAACATCTCTGCCTTTCTGCTTATCAGGTCAAAATCTCCCGGGTTATATAATATTCCGGAAGCCCACGCAAATTCTCGGGGTCACATCTCCTCCAACCTGATACTTACACGTTGGACGTGATAACGCTTCTTTGTAGCATCCTACCCATGCAATTTACATGGCATTTCAACCGATGGGGGCACATACGTCGTGTTTACTTTAGGAACCAGGTTCATTTCCAGATATTTTTCTTTCCACTATCCGATTTCCTTCTAGCATGCTACCCACACAATTTACGTGGCATTTTCACCGAGGAACACCGCGTCCTGTTTACTGAAGGAAACGGGTGCATTTCCAATAATTTTTCTTCCCAGTATCCGACCTCCTTCTTGCATGATACCCTGGCAATGAACGCGATATGTCAAAGGGAGTCTTCAAGTCAATATCCAACAATACTCCAAGCGAATTTTTCACAACAACTTTAGCCCATGGTCTTTCACTAGAGACTGGATTGCAGCAAGTTTTCTCAGGTCTCCAGGACTCGTCTCAGTATTCTGGAAGATCTCAACAGTGCTGAATTTTGGATGGTCTAGATTTGTCCTCAAATTTACAACTTTTCCAGCTCATTTACCAAGCCTTGAGGAACCATTCCCAGCGCACCAAATTTGATATGTATCACTGTCATCTTCATGTTCAATAGCTTTTTTAGTTCTCGGGCAAGCTGCAAGAATTCGTCTATCTTCTCGTTTTCTTTGATTTTTATTCTGTGGTTCACCAGGATGGCAAAGTCCACAATTCGTCAGGATCTCGCTTTTTCATAGCTGGTCTTTTGGCCGGGACTTGGTGATCTGTTTGTATCTCGAAATTTCAGCTAATTTTGTGCGTCTCGTTCTCAAGAAGGGATTCTGGTTTGTGCATATACCATTTGGTAGTATAGTCAAATTTCAATTTCTTGCACAATTCTCAGTGGATCACCTTCACCAACCCGTTGTGTCTAGTCCTGTACTCTTTATAAGCTAGTCTGTAGCATACGCTTATTATCTGCTTAATCGTTTTGTCTCTATCACCACATAACCTTCACTTGCTATTCTGTTGTTCCCTATCTATGTTCGCTTTAATAGAGTTGGTCCTTGTGGCATTGTATTGTGCTTCTATTAAAAAAGATGCAATTTATTCGATGGATGAGAATTTCGCAGCAGATTTTGGTTTCCAGAAGTTTTTCTCGTTCGTCTGAGATACTCAATTTTTTATTCCATCTCCATTTGTCTGCTTCCATTATTCCGAAACACTTGTAGGTTTCCTTTCCTCAAAACGTTCTGATTCTTTCTTGTTTTGGCAGTACTATTTCTTCGCTTCTTTGTCTCTTCCCACTTCTCATTATTTGCATGGTACATTTTCTATGCCACATTCCATTTCTATGTCTTGACTGTATATTCCTCTTTTTTGTTATAGAACATCAAATCCTTTTTCATTTTTTCCAAACAGCTTGATGTCATCCGTGTATATGAAGCGGTTAATCTTTTAGTAAATTTGAATGTCCCTGTGCATTTCCTAATTATATGATTAAGTGGCATTATTACTATTACATATAGTAATGGAGAAGAAGCATCTCCTATGAATATACCTCTCTGGATTTTCACTTTCACTAAAGTTTTTTCCTCCAGCAGTTAATTCTACTTTCCAGTTTTTCATGGCTTCCATGATGAACTGTTGGATATCTTATACATTTTCCGACAATCCAGCTTTTCCGAAATATATCAAAGCCCTTTTTGTTGTCAAACCCCACCATGGCTACCTTTTTCCGCCTCGTTTTGTTCTCCTTGAGGATGTGTTGATCACTGTTCCCATTGTTTCCTTGTGGCATCCTTTCTCTTCCGTGGAAAACAATATGTCGCTTACGAGTGAGAATTAGATCTCCCTAATCTGTGCTGTTATGATTTTCCACATCATAGGTAGATACATTATGAATCTATACTTACTGATGGTGCTTATTTTTGAGGGTCGTTCTGGATCAGATCTTTCCCTTTGTCATCCATTTGGGTATAATTGTTTCTTCTCAGTATCTACTCAGTTCACGAGCCAGCTTGTCAGGGATGGGCGCAGTTTTTTTTTCAACTAGAATATGTGTATGCCATCATAAGCAAGCATTTTCCAATTTGTTACTTTTTTCAGAGTTGTTCTGAGCGATTTGCGGTGTATTAACGCCTCAGACTATTCTTTGATTTCTTGGAATTCTTTTTCCATGTTATTTATCCATTCAGCCTTTTTGTCATATTCTTTTCGTTCTTATATTTTGCACCAGAATAGTTTTGCTTGCTGTACATCTAGTTGTTGGTATGTCCTCGTGCATTCACCAGCTACTAATTGGTAGAATTTCCTTTCGTCATTTAGAAACGTCTTTTTTGTTTGTATTGCTTGACCCTGTCTTGGGAACACCGATTTTATGACAGGCTTATTTTGCTCCTGCATAAATTTGCGCATTTAATTCGGTGATTCTGTTTTTTGGGATATTTGGTAATATTTTGTTTTTAACTTTTCGGTTTCTATCTTGACTTTTTCCCAGTTTTTCTTCCTGAAGGATGGTAATGTAGTCTTCTTTTTGATCAGGATTTTTTTTATTAACCCTACATTTATTTTGCCTTCATGTTTTAACATTTGTTTTGTGTCGTTGGGCTGTGTGGTATTTCGACTTTCATTATTTTGTGTTTCAGTTCTGGTAGGGATTTTTCTCTTTTCAGTATTTAGCGTTTCGGTTCGGGTAGTGGGGTTTTGTTGATATTCTTCCCTATTTACTTAATAGAATATTTCTAGTATTTGAAGGCCAGTAAATCAACCTTTCTTTAATATCATTCTAGTTTGGACATTAAGTTTTTGGCTTGTTAAATCTTGTAGATTCGATTCAAATTTCTCTCATTTTTTTTTCTATACCCTCTTTCTGTAGGTTTCCTCTTAAAATAACAGTGAAGTAGATTTTTGTTGTCTTTCCTTGTCCATTGTTGTCCCTGAGTTTACTGGTTGCTTTGGCAGTTATTTGTGTACCTAAAATTAAACAGTTAACATATGCAAGATGTCAGCAGTTTCCCATGCTTGCTTATCAAGCAAACCACTGTGATCATGACACCCAAACTCGTTGTCTAGGTACGACGTTGATAAATATTTGCATTTATCATTTTTCATGGTTAGTATATGTGACCCATCAGTTGCTTATTATCTGCGCTTCTATCACAGACGTGATCAGGTATTCATAAAAGCAAGAAGATACTTAAGCGGTCACAAAAAATTTTAAACCTTAAAATCGGGAAGATTTCACTTGGTTTAACGGTCAACTTTTTTTTAATAACTATTCATTTTATATCTTCATTAATTATCTAAGCTATTACATTGGCTTACAACTGATGTTCTTTAGCTCTTCAAACCCCTGGTGCAACGTTGTGACATTCGTTTATTTTTTTATATTTGTTTAGCGTCTCGAATATGCTATATCATTTATATCATATCTATCTGCTACTGATTATCGGCTTTTGTTAAAAGAGTTCTAGAAACGTGACTTGGGGAACGACATATATAAGGCTTCCATTAATTTTATCATTTCGCCGGCATTTTATAATTATCATTATTATTGTTGTTGTTGTTGTTGTTTTTACTTATTTGTTTCTTATTATTAGATCTTTCTCATGAATTTTTGAAGTTCAGAAATTGTGAGTGACCTTTGCAGCACCTCAATGTAGTTATCGTCAAGTCTTTATCACGCTGAAAACCCTACATCCGGTTCATATATCTTCAGTATGAAAATGTAATATTATGGAATATTTCTAGATAAGACTTATTCAATAAGTCCTTTAGTTCTCTACAAACCCACTATATGATTCTCCTTACGCTGTATATATATATATATATATATATATATAATGGCTTCTCTAATTTTGACATCGACAACCAAATATACAAAGTCCTTGAAAGAACCCATAAGAATAATATAGATAGTACTAACCACAATGATAAGTTCATTATTCTATTTTTTGTTATAAGATTCATGCTGACTTCAAATTAAATGAGCATGCATTAAAACGCATTTCACGTGATTAGACTACTTTTATCTATTCCGAAAAACGTATAAAACTAATCATGTATTTGTAAATGTTATGGGACCAAATAAAGGGCTTTGAAGTCAAACGACCGTCTCTGCCTCCGAACTCTCCATTGCCTCCGACTGAACAATATAACTGTTTATAAAATATCTTAATTATTCCCTTCACTAATCATATTAGAATACGTGTCAGTAACTTTTATTTAATTTAAATTAATCTTATCCTAAGTCAGGTGACTTCGTTTACTTTTAATGTCCGGCTTTCAACGATGATTTCAAAATAAAAGTTGAACATGCTGTGTCCCTGGTGTTTTCGAAATCAACCTATCAACTTGAAAATCAGCCGACACATATGCGACAAGAGCACCATGTGACCTTTGCATGCGACTTACACTTCATTCAAATATCTTAGCAAAATTACAATCAATCACCACAAATAAAATAATCACATAATATAATTAGTAAAAGTAGTCATAGTCTAAGATGACCCGAAGGCTCCCCCTTTAAATAGCTACTACACCAAAGTGTAGGGGAGGGCGCTTCTCCTTTCCCTGGATAGACCTACTTTACCCTTTATTCTTACCTTATAGTGCTGAGTGCAAAGCAAAGCAGCATCAAGTACCATTTTTGAGTCTTTGGTATGACTTGACCTGGGATTGAACCCCGGTCTCCCGGACCATTAGCGAACACTCGAACCATTATGCCGATAGCCCAGTATTTTAACCTACAATTTAGTAATCAGCCACAACTCCCTTCAACAGAAAATAACAACTTTTACGTGCTAAAAATGTCATATAAGGAGGAATTCCTGTGACGTAGTGGCTAACATGCAAGACTGTGACATCGTAGTAGGCGAGTTCGAACTCCACTTGCGATATTACATTCTCTTTCTAATACTAATATTAACTCCTTACTTCCTAACTTCTGGGGAAATACTACCATTACTTTCCTTCAACAAGGATGGATTCGGGATTGAATAATCAATGGAGGTTGATATGCCATTAAACAAAAACCCAAGGCAAATGTCATATACCAATTCCCTTGCCCTTTCGAAGAATTTGTCTCTCACCTTAAATAAACACTGAATTCCAATATCAAACAGACTAGTACAACCCTATTTAGACGTATCACGTGCTACTCATCAGACTAAAGTGCTATCGAAAGTCATCTTGACAAACATACACCTCTCGAAACTCCAGTATACCAAATTTATTATCTAAAATAACCGAGTATTTAACAAGTAATAAAAAAAAAGTTGTACTTCAGTGGCCCACACCATCCACGTATAAAACAAACAAGCAAAAGATCAATTCAAACTACTTATATGTGACTTGAGAAAGTGAAAATCAACTCCGTCTTAATTCTAAAAGTATAAACTATCATCTTGGAAAATGGCTGACGTGAAGACAAAACTGATTGAAATCCTGAATCTCATGAACGATTTCTATATTCATTCGATTAGGAATTGCGTTCCCTCCATCGTAAACGAGAAAAACTTTTTAAAAAATACTACATGCTTTTTTGTTTGGTCTTTTTTAATCAAACAAAGATACACGTATATATATATATATATATATATATATATATATATATATATATATATTGTTACCCAGAGACAGATTGTTTCATTGTATCCCAACGCATCAGTGTGGCTAGACATACGAGATACTTGAAGCTGGGATCAAAATCCGGCAGGTGTAAAATCAGCCGGATATTCTACCGAACAGCCACCAACAAATTCAGCGTAAGCGAAGGGATTTTAACGTATATGTATCACTTTTGTTTTGTGTAAATATATATACTGAAACGGTTACCGAGTGTTCACTTCATTAGCAGAGCTTTGCTTTACGCAAGTGTCAACCAGTAATTCCTTCGCGTTAGTACTCAACCCTCGTGTGGGAAGTATTTATACAAAGCGCCGTTATATATATATATATATATATATATATATATATATATATATATATATATATATATATATAAACAGCTCTTCATTTAAAGTGTTCAGTATGTTTATGAAAAAGTCAAATTTTTTGTCTGTATCTTTTCATTCGAAGAAATTTTTGTTTAAATATTATTAACTGCGAGGCGTTTACTAAATTTCAAATAACAGATATTGAAATCACTTTTAAAGTCTCCATTCATTTTTGGAAATATTTTTAACAATATGCATGGTCATCCTAGAAAGTCTTTCGACGGATTTTTTCAGGTTGGCAAATCTGATTGAAAATCAACGGATCAGTGTTGATCTTGACGAAACGATTTATATCAGAGTCAGTTAAGTCTTCAAATGATACTGATTCCAGCAGTTTTTTTTCCAGAAATGGTAACAATGTTTTCGTCTGCCATTGACATCTCAACTATTTTGAATAAGACAAAGTTGATAATAAGAATTCTTTATCCCTTAGAATTTGAATTTTATGCGCACACACACACACGTTTTACAATTGACTCATCCAACTGGAATTATGGTATTTTTGCACTTAGTATCGGATCAAACTGTTGCTTTACATCCTCTTTGTCTTGGATCAGTATCTATGAATTTTACCTTACAAATTATTTAACAATTGATTTGATCGTGATATTTAAGTATCAGAAGGTTGGCGTAGTAGCTGTGCTATTCGCCTGTTTATTTCTCGGTTGGCTGTTAAATCTAGCAACGATTCATTTTAGGTGTATTTGATTTAGTGTGACAAAAGTTACGAAGAAACAAATAAAAGTCAAACTTCGTTATTATAAATGGTATTGTGTTTACCAAATGTAAATATATACTTAGAGAATTTTACCTTTTTATCAGAAGTTAATGGTGAAAACCTTTGACCATTTAAAGAAGGGATAATTCTCTACGAACTTCCGTTGAAGTAAAACAGATTTGGGGTCATTTGCTCTTGTAGGTATCGATGCAATACAAGAATGGTTATTGTCCTTGAGAAAATTTACTATTTGCTCCCATGAAAATTACTTGTAAAAATTCTGTGGTTTAGGAGAATCGCAACGGACTAAACAGTAAAGAGAATCTAATAATCATTGAGCTTGTTTAGTTTTTACTACTAATCTTACAATGTTTAATTGATGAGTTTGCCTTATAAGGTTGGCAATGCGCCGATTAAATATGGATGTTTAGCCAAGTAAGATATCTTAATAGCGTCGATTAACAGAGGGAAAATACCGCTTGAACTAACTATAGTTTAATGAATATATTATTTTTCATTTCATTATTAGTTTTCATCTATTCATGGATTTAATATGATATTCGAGCATCAGAAGAGTGACGTAATAGATATGTCATTTTCTACTTAACTCTATAAATATCTTAAATTCTAATTGTCGTCCAAACACAATTTTCCTCTATTTTTCAGTGTCTCATTCGACAAATTACAATTATTTCTTTTAAAAAAAGACTAAAACCATTGGAATAAGTCATAGATATTATAAAAGCCATTTTGGCTACAAAACTCTCAGGTCGATTGTCTGCTACTTGGATTAGGATTTACCAATTTAGACATTACATTAAAATGTCTTGATATTCTTTGCATAACTTTTCTCTTTATTTTTCATCTTTTTCGTCGAAGTATGATTGTATCATTTAGCGAATTGAAAAACTCTTGTAAGCGTTTTGCATCTTTAATTTTTTATTTTACTTATGAAATAGAGAAAACTATAAGAAATTATAAATACTTTCCAAGACAAACAATTAGATGCATCCTACATTATTGTGTGTCGCACTCGAAATTATTTGATACACAACAACAAATAGGCGGATTTATGTGTTAGGAACACCGAAAGACAAATAAGCTGAGTTTTATAGTTGAATTGAGAGATATTTTGAATATCTGATAATATTTGATAAATTTGAATATCGTAATCCAAACCGGCTTATCATCTTCATAAATAAATAATTCAGTACAATATACACCAGGAAATTCTATCTATCTATCTATCTATCTATCTATCTATCTATCTATCGATCGATCAGAAATTGTGAATAACTGTTTATATCTATATATTTAGATCCCCCCTCTCTCTCTCTCTCTCTCTCTCTCTCTCTCTCTCTCTCTCTCTCTCTCTCTCTCCATATATATATATATATATATATTTCTTTAAGAAAAACAAAAACTGGTCACATTATGATTATAAATTTATTTCCATCCTGTTATGGGTATTGATATGAATCAATAGTACCAAAAATAACAGGACTTCTTCAGATCTAATGGAAAAATAATTACAGTCAGAATAGACACAGAATATATATATATATATATATATATATATATATATATATATATACATATATATATATAATTAGCCTGATATTGGTGTGTTGATACGACCAAAGATATAAACAGACACATAAAAACAATATCCGGCTGAGATAGATGGATAGATAGATTAATAGAAAATATTAACTTTCATACACTTACTGCGGACATCACCATATCCATATTAAATATCTTCTTAAATTGCTTAAATTTCAATAATCAAAATTATTTTTTTTTGCAGATGGGCCCCTCGTAATTAAAGCCGACATTTTGATTAGATCTATGGGCCCAGTATCAGAACGCGACATGGTAAGTACAACCCATGCATTATTTATTTATTTATTTATGGGTGCAAAGATAAAAATTTTGTAAACAATAAAATTTTACTCTTTATTTAATTTATCTACGATTCTAATTGCATTATTGGAACATTTCACACAAAAATCAACATTTAGACTGTTCCGTCACATACACACACACACACACACACACACACACACACATATATATATATATATATATATATATATATATATATAAAGAAGAAATTCTTACAAAGTAAATGATAAAAGTGTATAAAAAGTGTTCAATCTTATTGCAGCAGAGCAGGTTCAGTTGACCAGCAAAAATATTACAATTATATTTCTTTGCCACTTCTTTGCCCGTTACTCGGAGTTTCATCTACTTTCTCATTGGTCAAAATCCTTTCGCCTTTCGCCATTCATGGAAAGGAAAATCATAAAATTATTAACCTAAATTATGAAACGAATGTAGATAGAAGAAAGTTAGATCTTGACTCTGATGTCATGTTATAGTGTTCTGTAGATTTGAGCCAATTTCGCTGCTTACGGAGGGAGATAAATTTTCCAAAATTTCAATTGCAATTAGCCGAACACACGGCCTCTTTTGATGTGTTGGTTTTATGGGGGATAAAGTTTATCACTGAAGCATCAATTATGTGCTCTGCCGTAACTTGGCAACACACTAGAAATAATCTTATTAGTTAAGCATAAGCAAACACTATTCACTGGTGCTTTTCAGTCAATAGTGTGATGTCATTTAGCCAGTTTGTATATTGTGTGACTGTCATATTCAAACTTAATATTCAACTATTGTTTGAAACGAAAATAATCCCCTGCCCAAACTATACTAATGATTTTAGAAGTATTTGGGGGTGATTCAAAGATTATGGGGACATTTGGGGATGACTAAATATTATGTATATTTAGTTTTAGTTTTAATTTTTGTTGGAATGTATTTTGCTAAATATAGAGTCCCATGGGAAACTTTAGCGGTGAGAGAAAAACGTGCACTAGTGAAAACAGCCTCCAAAAACTATCGAAAAAACCCAACAAACACAAATGCCTTAAAACTAAAAACGGCACAATATCAATTAGCAGGCATATATATAAAGGAACAGACAGAATACATTCAAAATCAGATAGATAAGATTAGAGACTCGGTGGAAGATAGACAATCTAGAATTGCCTGGCAAACAATAAACGAAGTGAGCAGAAGAAAGAACACGGCCAAAGCAAAACTTAAAGCAGCAAACCAACAAGAAAGAATAAAACTGTGGAAACAGCACTTCGAAAACTTACTTGGAAACCCACCAAAAATAACGCCTGAACCAATCACCAGAATAATTAGCAAACAATTAGACATTAAACTTGGACCGTTCACACAAGAAGAACTCGACTCGGTTCTCAGAAAAATTAAAAATAGGAAAGCTGCAGGACTGGACGAAATTCCCCCGGAAGTATGGAAGACCAGACAATTCGACGACATACTGCTCCGACACTGCAACGCAGTATACAATCAAAATCCGATAGATAGATGGACGAAGGGATGCATACTCCCCTTCCCTAAAAAGGGGGACCTCGGATTAGCCAAAAACTACCGAGGCATAACACTTACATCCATAGCTGCCAAAATCTACAATGCCCTACTACGAAACAGAATAGAACCCAAAATCGACAACATACTTAGAAAAAACCAAAATGGCTTCCGAAGAAATAGATCTACGACCTCACAAATATTAACCATCCGCAGAATCCTTGAAGGTGTACGGGCAAAGAACCTACAAGCGACATTAATATTTGTCGACTTTACCAAGGCTTTCGACTCCATTCACAGAGGAAAGATGGAACAAATCCTACTAGCGTACGGCATACCTAAAGAAACCGTAGCGGCAATAACGATTCTCTATAGAAACACTAAAGTAAAAGTACGATCACCAGATGGAGACACAGAATACTTCGACATAGTAGCAGGAGTACTACAAGGAGACACGCTGGCTCCGTATCTCTTTATCATTTGTCTAGACTACGTACTTAGAACATCGATTGACAAAATCAAAGAGAATGGCTTCGAACTGACGAAGAAAAGAAGCAGAAGATACCCCGCAACAACAATTACCGACGCCGACTACGCCGATGACATAGCGATACTGGCAAATACACCTGACCAAGCCGAAACACTTCTGCATAGTTTGGAACGAGCAGCAGCAAGCATAGGCCTCCATGTTAATGCACATAAAACGGAATATATGTGCTATAACCAAACGGGGGACATCTCCACTCTAGAAGGAACCCCTCTGAAACTAGTAGACAAATTCACGTACCTAGGAAGCAGCGTCGAATCAACCGAAAAGGACATCGAAACGAGGTTAACGAAAGCATGGACAGCTATCAATAGGCTATCGACTATATGGAAATCAGACCTAACCGATAAAATGAAACGCAGTTTCTTCCAGGCAGCGGTCACATCGATACTGCTATATGGATGCACTACATGGACGCTAACAAAACGGCTGGAGAAGAAACTAGATGGCAATTACACAAGAATGCTGCGTGCAATCCTCAACAAGTCCTGGCGGCAACACCCAACAAGACACCAACTGTACGGCCACCTGCCCCCTATCACGAAAACTATTCAAGTTAGGCGAACCAGACATGCAGGACATTGCTGGAGAAGTAGAGATGAACTCATAAGAGATGTACTCTTATGGATCCCCACACACGGCCGCGCAAAAGCAGGACGACCAGCACGAACGTACATTCAGCAGCTATGTGAGGATACAGGTTGTTGTCCTGAAGACCTGCCTAGGGCGATGAACGATAGGGAGGAGTGGCGAAAGAGGGTCAGGGATATCCGTGCTGCCAGCACGATATGATGATGATGAAATATTATGTATACATTTGGGGAGGATTCAGTGATTTTGGAGACATTTGGGGATGATTGAATATTATGGATACATTTGGGGTGGATTCAGAGATTATGGAGGCATTCGGGGATGATTGAATACTATTTATACACTTAGGGAGGATTCGGTGATTATGGGGTCATTTTGGGGTGATTGAATATTATGGATACATTTCGGGAGGATTCAGTGATTTTGGAGGCATTTGGGGATGATTGAAAATCATGGATACATTTGGGGAGGATTCTCTGATTATGGAGGCATTGGGGGAGGATTGAATATTATGGATACATTTGGAGAGGATTCTGTGATTATAAAAGCATTTAGGGATGATTGAAAATTATGGACACTATTGGGGAGGATTCAATTATTTTCGAGGCATTTTGGGGATGATTGCATGTTATGGATACATTTGAGGAGGAGTCAGGGATTATGGAGGCATTTTGGGGATGATTGAATATTATAGATATATTTGGGGACGATTCAGTGAATATGGAGGCATTCAGGGATGATTGAATATCATGTATATATTTGGGGAGGATTCAGTGGTTATGGAGGCATTTTTGGATGATTGAATATTATGGATACATTTGGGGAAGATTCAGTGATTTTGTAGACATTTGAGGATAATTTAATATTATGTATACTTTTGGGGAGGATTCTGTGATTATGCAGGCATTAAGGGATGATTGAATATTATGTATAAATTTGGGGAGGATCCAGAGATTAAGAAGGCATTTTGGTATGATTAAATATTATGGACACATTTGGGGAGGATTCAGTCGTTATGGAGGCATTTAGGGATGATTGAATATAATTATTACATTTGGGGAGGTGTCAGTCATTATGGAAGCATTTGGGGATGATTGAATTTTATGGATACATTTGGGGAGGTTTCAGTGATTATGATGCTATTTGGGGGTGATTTGGTGATTAATTAGCGATTTTGGTTGTTTTTTGAGGAGGATTCAGTGAATTGCAAAGGTATTTTGCCATTATTTAACGTTTATGGGGGCATTCGGGGATTATTTAATGGATGAAGTCCATATAAACATTTTGTTGTGCTTTAAACAAGATCGGCAGTCCCTTTCAACCGATCCGTTTTCTGAAACACAACAGGAAATATATTTACATTGCAATCGAACGGAAATCAGAAACCAAATGTGAAAATTAAAAGAAAGTCTTCATATTCCTCAAAGTGTTTGGAAAGTATCAAACCATCTTAAATTTTGGGCTGCTCAGTTGTTACGGCTTGATCAGTTTTTTCAAGATGTTTTATTAGCCGGGTATGTCACTTTTGGCTTCCTGCAACTTTTGTCATTTCTAAAAGCCAAGTTGCTGTTGAAGGGTAATAGGTTCTGATTCGGGTTGAGATTAATGAGAACGCGATAAGGCAATTTATAGCTATCTCAAAAGTAGATTTTGAAAGATGTTTTCAAATGAGTGAGTGATTCTTTGTAATATTCCAAGGTTGGGGTGCTTTCAAGAGGACTAAAGCTACATTGCTCAAGATATGCTATCATTTCCGAGCAGTGTGTGTGTGTGTGTGTGTGTGTGTGTGTGTGTGTGTGTGTGTGTGTGTGTGTGTGTGTGTGTTGTTTTTTATGCTCGAAACAAATGTATTACCATACATTTGGTTCGCGCATAACGAACCTGCTTCTAAACTGTACATTTTGTGAGCCAGAGCGCAAATAACAAACAAGTACCTACTCCGAATGATACTGTTGAAATTGAATATCAAATTAATTTTTCCATCGTTCGATATATATATATATATATATATATATATATATATGCGTGCGTGCGTGCGTGCGTTTATCTTTTTTTGCTTTTTGCCTATTCGTTTATGTTTAATAGATTCTATTTCTAATAGATTTGGTGTCAATAAAGACTTAAGAAAGCGACAACTTATATGTTTCGTTTCAAACAGAACAAATTGAAAAGGAGAGAATATGTCAATTGACTGACAGCAGGGAATAACTTAATCTGACTGCCTTTAATAATTGGCAATGTTTATAATGGAAAGAGAGCAGGGATCAAGCATACACGAGAGAAAAGAGGGAGAGACGGAAAAAAACAGCAATTCAAGAGTCCATTTTAATTTCCATCCGTACCATTCTCTGTTAATCGAAGCAAACAAATAAAAGTGAAAATTAAAAGAAAATTGTTTGATTAGTTTTTTCCTCAAAATCGAAGATCTGTTCTTCCTTTTTTACCTTCCATTCCGGAATGTCTATGTGTGATCGATGAAAATAGTATCGATATGAATGAAAAGGCAAGCAGAGTGGTCATATTAATGTTTTGATAACGTGCAAAGTTAATATGGGTGGGGGCACAAATAGAAATCGGATAGTTGACGGGTACGAAGACACTTGTGTTGTAGTAGATGCTGATGTAATGGGTACCGTGAATTAGGCAAAGGACTAAGCATGAATTTAGCGCTCTAAGAAAGAAAATGTATCTTCTCGATTGGCTCTAACTAGGACCCATGCGTTCGTGAAAGTAAAAATTAATAGAAAGGAACAGTATAAACTAGATATACAGAAATGAACGGACAAAAAGGATAGATAGATAGATAGATAGATAGATAGATAGATAGATACTGATCCTAGTCTAATGCTCAAGAAAGACGACTGTGTAGCCCCAGTCTTACGAAAGGAAAGCCTGCTGGTCTTGAAAATCAGCATTCAATCTATACAATGTATATATTTACCCAACCACTTCGTCACATGTTGGATCTGATAGAGGGTCAATTTTTAAGCGGGATAAACCTGCGTTAAAATCAGAATTTTTATTCTCCAAGAAGATTAACCAAGACTAAAGAATCCAGTCTACCCTATTATTTACACTGAGTTTGGCGGGGGGGAAGAACAGATAGATTCATTCATTTCCCCAGGGTCTTAGCACGATGTGAAATAAAAGTAACTTCGTATCTGATTTCAACTCAGGTCACTGAGTCCATTCCGCAAAAAAATAACCGTTATGTTTAGTGCACCTCTAAAATAAAAAACAACGTAAGTTTATATGAACGTAACAATTTGAGAGTGTCTGTATATATATATATATATATATATATATATATATATATATGTGTGTGTGTGTGTGTGTGTGTGTGTGTGTGTGTGTGGCAATGTATATATGACAATGTCTATTCTTCATTATATCCAGATGATCACACGCAAAACCATTGTTAATTACGCTGATTGTTTTCTTATTTTTTTTCGAATTCTGTACATTCTACCTGATGGGTGCATCCGAAAACAAAAGAATCTTCAATTATAGAATTTTGATTCGATAATTATAAAGTGTTTATGGCATTTCTTTTTTTATAAATTCGACTTGACATAAAATATAAAATCAATTTTACAAAGTAAACACAAAAAAAGGTTCGACTGAAATTGATATTGATAGAATAAGTTATTGTTCCGGATTTACTTGCGGATTTCTTAAATCAATCGTGCCAAGTCTGAGGATAAGTTACTTATTCTATAAGGAAATTCTGCTTTTAAAGATTCCAAGAAGAGTTGTGAGCAAAGAGTTAGAGACCGTAATGAGATCAATTCATTGACATTGACAGAAAATAATGAAAATTGAATTCGGTTAGAATTCGTCCCGATTCTTTTGCTGAAATAATGTCTGCTAGGTAAGAATTATTAATTCTTTTGACAATGCTGTGCTTGAATATCTCAAATCTGCCGAGTAGGACACCAAGTGTTAGCAGAATAGTTCATTTCAAAAGAAAATTTGACATATTTATTTATTTATTCATTTATTCGTTTCAATCAAAACCTTTGAAGAATTGAGTTAATTGAAGAGACCATGAGAAATTTCTAACCATTTTTCTCTTTACAAGATCCAAAATGCCTCAATACCAACAAAAAATAGGTCAAAGAATTAGGAAATATTCACATTATTCCATCAGTCTAAAAGCAAGAAAATGATGCAGCTACACAGTTTCAATTTGGTAAAGTGAAGCCTCCAACAATCACCAGGTTAGAAGTTGTAGGGAACGAATGAATTAATTTAAAAAATTTAAATTGAATTAAAAAAAAAAAGAAAACTATTAAACTTGCAGAAACTCCCAGAGGTCCCTGACAGGAAAAAGGGACGACGCATGCGTAAAGAAAAAATGATCTCCCAACAGGGGGAACAGGCTAATTCTCTTTCAGGCAGTGACCGGCGAATTGACAACACCATTTTGCTGTCTGGTATCTGGGCGCCACGTATACGTCTTTGGACGTGGCGTTGGTTAGTCCCTTTCACCCAGTAGCAGCCCTCTCTCGGTTAACAGTATGCTGAAATATAAAAGACTATGAAACGGAACTACGAACTAAAACAACTGGACTTCGACAAACTACCAAAAGCAACTAACCATTGTTGAGACTTTAAAATATTGTGGAAGCATATGCAAGAAATGACAAACGTAATTTTTAGACACCTTAACTGGGGGGATTCAACCATTTAAATTGTATTCAGGGAAAACTCCCTCACCCAAGGATTGGTTGTTGAACCCAGGAAATAAAGGACAGTATAAAAGAAACGTCTTCATCTATCTGTTACTGTTTTCTTTTGTATAATTCTTTTTGGTCCTTTCTTGTTCAAGGAGTTACACCGACTAGCCCACGAGGGGTAAAATAAAATAACCTAATAATGAAGTCAGATATCAAACAGCTACACAGATTAGCCCTTTAACCTTGACCTTCGGTCGGAACCCCACAAAGGGATTTATCTTTTGCTAAAAATGTTAATTCAAAGCTTAAACTGAAAAGGTAACTCCACGAAAAAGAAATTTAAAGAACTTGAGTTAAAATGACAAGACCATGAAAAATGTCTGTCACTTCCGTCGGCCATACATTACTCTGCCACGAAAACACCGTTACATGCAGAATGAGATAAACCAAAAAACTTGCTGACAAAATACTGCTCTCTGTTGATCTCAGTGACTATAGATGTTTCCATCGAGATCTAAATGCTGTGTACGGCTTCCTGTACCAGGCGCAGGGCTGCCTAAGTAAAACTAGTGGAACAGATCTATTCACCAACGAAGATTTGGAATCGCTGGTCCAAAGAATTCGGCACCCTCTTCAGTTCAGGCCATTTAGCGCAGGGGAAAGACCTCAACCAAAGTAAATGCAAACCAGTCAAAATAAGAATACAAAAATCACGCCCTCTCCCGGAAATCAAAAAGATCTGTAAGCAAATGAAAAAAGGAAAAGTTGCAAGCATCGATGGCAACCCTCTAGAAATATGGAAGTACCGTAACCATGCACTGCAAAGTAAATTTTATGAGATTCTTATTTGCAAGTGAGAGCGAAAGAAACTTCAAGAGTTCAATGACACAAAAGAAGAAACTATCACGGAATCGCCCAGCTCCAAAATCACTTGGGAAATTTTTCCCTGGATCTTGTGAAATAAACTTGTTTCGGCTGTCACTGAGCGCAACGTACCTGAAAGCCGCATTGACTTTCAAGGAAGTTGTCAACAAATATTGTTTCATTTCTACATACACACACGCACTCACACACACACACACACACACATTTATATATATATATATATATATATATGTGTGTGTGTGTGTGTGTGTGTGTGTGTGGAAAATGGATTTGGCGAGTCAGGTTCAACTTTTGAACAAGGTTTCATTGCGTTTCCCTCTGATGCAACTCAGAAAGTTATGATTCGATAATCTTCCTCGCGATGGGTAAACAGGTTTAACTAGGCACTTTAGCCATGCTAAAAGCGACAAATCAAGGAGAAAAAAACTTTAAATCCATTCAATCTCCGAGGGTGATTGCTCTGATCTTGCCCTAATAAAATTTGTAAGAAGTAAAAATGCAAGTAGTTGGCTTACTAGTATTTATTATTAAGACCAAAAGACATTGTTTTATATATATCTACAATCTAAAGGACGTTTCTTTCAGTTGAGCTGAATAAATAATGCCAATCTACTCATAATATAGAAGACTATATTCAGATATTTTCAATACATTCATACCTACATATATATATATATATATATATATATATATATATATATATATATACTCACATACGCACACAAGAGAAGGTAGAACAAGTAAAGCGATCATTGTTGAATGAAGGAAAAAGCCCGGTACAAACGCAAAACTTCTTGACATACACCGCCTCTTTTTTTAACAGAATACGTTCCATTGCAAAATAGAGGAGCATGCAACAAATTCTACTGGAAGCTGATTTCTCTATCTCAACTGTTGCTGTGCATGTTCTACAGTCTGACTGGCTGACCACTCAGTCAATCAGTTCAAATCACTGAATGAATCAATCAAATAACAAAAATGTCGGACAAGATAAAAGAAGAATCGCCGCCATAACCTCATGGGAAATCAGATGAAAAGGCAGCAAAACAAACCGCCATGTTGGGCGCGAACTTCCGGTTTTCCCGTTTCCTAGCCAATGTTTGCCCATCTTTTATCTTCTGATATCAGAAAGCTTTTTTTTTTCTCTTCTTTTTCCGAAGGAAATGCGGGAAGAATAAGCGACAACAAAGTGGCACAAAAGAAAATTTTCAAATGGCCGCTGTTTACACGAGGCACAAAACATTCTTACTTAAAAGACTCTCATGAAACAAACATTAAACTCTGAACTTTTCATTGATCACCAAGTTCAACAAATCGATTTCTTTTACTACTTCAAGCAACAGTTCAATCCAAAGTCTGAAGGTTCAATTAAATCTTAATCAAATCCAGGTTTATATACATATGTGTGTGTGTGTGTGTGTGTGGCTTTGTTAAGTATTGCACAGCGTGATAATGATGATGATGCAGTCCGATAGAAGTATGCCAAAATCTCACCTAAGTGTCAATCACGCGTTTCTCTTAGCTTGTAAATATATATTGATGCATTTCAATGCAAATAAGGTACGATGTCACGATCGATATCCACCAACAGACATTTCGATGAATTACAATTATCCGCTTCCTGTATTTTGAGGTCTTTGTTATCAAAACACAGTAACAACAAAGCTTGATCCTTCTTAACTCAAAACTGTTAAAACGTAAAAAATGAAGTTTTCGTCCACTGCTATCCGAACAATTTTTTCAATGAATTACAAATTAACAAAATATATATGTTTAAGAGTAATAACCCCAGGTCATTTTTCTTTAAAAAAATTATTGGGATAAACAGGGATTCGTTTTTAATGAATGTACCTTTCTTCTTCGTGTACAATGACATAATAATAATAATAATAATATCCAAACTACTACATTATTTAGAACAGCCAGAACAGCCAGAAGAGTCCTGGAGACTTGAGGAGACTTGCTGTCACTCAAACTCCAGTGAAAAACCATCAGCTAACGCTGATGTAAAAAACACTAATAAGTAAATAATAAAAATAATAAAACAAGTGGAGATAAAAGAAAAAAAGAGAATCTCAAGAACGAGAAAGCTGCTCGAAAACAAACTATATAGTACGAACTTTATAAAAGGAATAAATATCGGGGCTGTCCCCCTCATAAGATACTCGAGAACATTCTTGGGTCTTGGAGTGGACCCGAGAAGAACTCAAACAAATGAACCAGAGAACAAGAAAACTAATGACTCTGCAGAAGGCCTTATATCCCAGAGATGACGTTGATAGAATATATGTATCAAGAAAAGAGGGAGAGAGAGAGGGCTTACCAACATTGAAGACAGCACTGACACATCGATACAATGACTCGAGGACTATATAGAAAAGCGCGGATGAATACTGATTACAACCACCAGAAACAATACTAACGACACGAGGATCAGCAGAACGGAAATAACCAGAAGACCAAAATGGGAAGGAAAGCAACTCCATTAACGTTTTGAGCAACTAACGAGCGACATATTGTACGAGAAAACGTGGACGTGCCTAAGAAAGGGAAACCTCAAGAGAGAATCAAAATCTTTTCTAATCGCAGCACAAAACAACGCTTTAAGGACCAACCATATCAAAGCGAGAAGAGATAAGACGCAACAAAACAGCAGATGTAGAATATGTGGTGATAGAGACGAAACGATTAATCACATAATAAGCGAATGCAACAAATTAGCACAGAAGGAGTATAAGACTAGACACGACTGGGTGGGCAAGGTGATCTACTGAGAATTGTGCAAGAAGTTGAAGTTTGACCATACAAACAAATGGTATATGCACAACATAGAATCAGTCCTGGAGAATGAGATGCACAAACTCCTCTGGGATTTTGTGATACAAATGGATTACCTGACCTCGGCCAGACGACCAGACCAAGAAATAATCAATCAAAAAAGAGAATTTGCAGAATTGTTGACTTTGCTGTCCTGGCTGACCACAAAGAAAAATTGAAAGAAAATGAAAAGATGAATATGTTCCTGGACCTCGCTAGGGAATTGAAAAAATGGTGAAACATAAAACTGATGGCCGTACCAATTTTGTATTTGGTGCTCTTGGTACAGTCACAAAAGGATTGGTAAAAAGACTAGAAGACTTGGAAATAAGATAACGAGTGGAGACAATCCAAACTACAGCATTGTTGAGATCCACCAGAATACTGAGAAGAGTCCTGGAGACATGAAGAGACTTTTTGTCACTTAAACTCCTGTGAACGACCATCAGAAAACGCTGATGTGAAAAACTCATAAGGAGTAAATAATAATAATAATAATAATAATAATAATAATAATAATAATAATAATAATAATAATAATAATAATAATCCGAGGGAATTGACCATAAAATAAGATAATATTTTCCCAAAATATTATTTAGAATTTAAAAATAAAACAAAACCTAAAACTTATTTTAAAATTAAAATCTAAAACTTATTTTAACTTATTTTAAAATTAAAATATATAACTTAAATCAAAAAATAATAATAAATAATACCCCTCCTCCAAAAAAAAGAAGAAAATAAGTTTAGAAACGAACATTCTAGAATGCCTCGTGATGTCTATTTTTTGAGAATATAAATAAAAAAAACAAAACAAAAAAAATCAACGGAAACTTCAAAACATTACGAAGGCTTTGAATTAGAATAACCGAACGAATCTGTTTTTGTGAGTGATGGGTTGGTGACTACGTCTTATACTTAAAACATTGATTTTTCGTTTCTCTTAAAATCTTTGGGTTAACAGTTGTATTTATTTAAATGAAGACTTGATAAATCCCCGAATTCATTTCAGGTAAATTTTTTTGAGACCGCGAAATAGATTTGTTTAAATTTAGCGCCTCGTTATCTCTCTATCACTTTTGTGACTACTCTCTATCTAAACAAATCTGCATTGATGTAGCCTGAAAGTATTAGAATTTTTTACGTCCTCCATATAACGGAAAAATATCAGGAGCTTTGTACTTATTCAAACATTACCATTTTAACGGAAATATTTTGAAATCGGGCAGTAAATACAAAACAAAACATAACACAGGAACGCCTGAAGTGAGTTCAGATTCCTGTTATGAAATAAATCATAAGAGTAAATCAATGGACTTTAACTAAGTTAAAACTTAGGTTTTTCTTTTTTTGTGACTCGCTGTTAATGAACAGTCACTGTGACAGTCGTCGGTTACATCTGTGTCAGGTGCGCAGATAATAAACAACTTCTGGGTCTGGTATAGCCACACAATACCAACCAAGATAAAATGTCAAATTCAAATATTACACAACGTGGGACCTAGGCAACAGGCTTAGGTGTCATGATCGGCAGGTGCTCTCTTGATGGCCAACACGGGAAAACCGATAGTCATCCTGCGAATGTTGGCTGTTCTCTTTTCAAGTACACAAATGGCGATTTAAGGAACCATACCAACCAGAGACCTAAACGGAAAGCATGGACTGGGAAAGACAACCAACTTGCACTACACTGCTATTTTAGGAGTAACCATACACAAAGAGGATATAGGAAAAGAATGAATAAAGAAGCGTTGGTTTTCTGACCTTGAAATTTTAGAAATACACCAGAAAATAAATGATCACCAAGGTAGTAATAAAAACAAGAACAAAAGTTAAATCTAGAAAATTTAAAGAGAATTTTGAACAGTGAAAAGACCACTATACCATCATTAAGAAACATTGAATGGAGAATAGTTAAGGCAGAAACAAATAAAGTGAATCTAGTACTGACATATAGACCAACGAATAATATAACCGAATTAAATGAACAAATTTATGCAGGAGCGAAATTAGTTTGTGACAAAATCCCCTCAAAAACCAGGATGAGAATTTCGACTAGAAACTCAGATAAAAAATCTACGAAAACAGGCAAAAACGATAAAACAAAAACAAGACGCTGGAATAATTCGGAACAGAAAAGAAAAGGCAACACAAGAAAACCTTACAATAAAACTTGAGGAAATAAACCAGAAAGTCCTGGCGAAAGAAGGAAGATTAAAGACATATCGACAAAGGGTAAAACAATACAGACAAAACAGGACATTCCAAAACAATGAAAGAAAATTCTATTAACAATTGGGAGATGATTATAAAATATACCAACAACCGGATGCAAAAGAAACCCAACGATTTTGGACAAAAATATGGCAACCAAAAAAACATAACGAAAAGGCTGAATGGATAAATAATATGACAAGAGAACTAGAAGGACTCGAAGAAGGCCCGAAAGCGAAAATACACACCGATTTACTCAAAACGACACTTAAAAAATATCAAACTGGAAAACGCCCGGCCATGATGGAATACATAGTTTCTGGTTCAAGAAATTCACCTCCACTCACGACAGACTAGCACTAGGAATGAATAAATGCCTAAAAAGAGCACGCGTACCCGATTGAATGACCAAAGGAAGGACCACATTGATACAAAAGGACCCAAACAAAGGAACCGCCACAAACCATTACAGACCCATAAATTGCCTACCAATGATGTGGAAAATATTAACAGCACAAATAAAGAAAGAGATTTACTACTCGCTAACAAGCCGCGGTTTGTTCCCTGACGAACAGAAAGGATGCTGCAAAAGATCCGGGGGTACAGCAGAGCTACTTTACATAGATCAGCACATCCTAAATGAGAGCAATACTAGACGGAGAAATCTAGCTATGGCCTGGATTGACTACAAAAAGGCATGTGATATGGTTCCACATAGCTGGATAATAAACAGCCTCAAAATGTACAAAATATCACATGAAGTCATAAACTTTATCGACAAAACTATGAAAGAGAGTGGAATTGACAGTCGGAGGAAGAAGCTTAGCTGAAACAAAGATCCAAAGAGGAATTTTCCAAGGAGATGCTCAATCACCCTTACTATTCATAATTGCCATGATGCCACTTAACCACATACTCAGAAAATACACACAATACAAACATAGTTGATCAGAGGAAAAAATCAATCATTTAATGTACATGGATGACATCAAACTATTTGCAAAAAATGAAAAAGAACTGGAAACTCTAATACACGCAGTTAGAATATACAGTTAGGAATGGAACTTGGCATAGAAAAATGTGCCATGCTCGTCATGAAAAGTGGCAAACGACATATGACTGACGGAATCGAATTACCGAATCAAAACAAGTATTTGTAGGTTTCGTTTTCTGCGAACTAGAACGTTCGCAGAAAACGAAACCTACAAATACTTGGACATCTTGGAGGCTGACACCATCAAACAAGTGCAAATGAAAGACAAGATCCGAAAAGAATATCTCAGAACTAGAAAACTCTCTAGCCGAAACCTTATCAAAAGAATAAATACCTGGGCTGTACCACTCGTTAGGTACTCCGGACTCTTTTTCAAGTGGACCAGAGATGAACTTAAACAAATGGACAAAAGAACAAGAAAACTAATGACCATGAATAAAGCATTACATCCCAGAGACAACATTGAAAGACTATATATATCAAGAAAAGAGGAATGAAGAGGACTTGCTAACATTGAAGACAGCGTTGACGCATCGATACAACGACTTGAAGACTACAGAGAAAAACACGAAGGAGGACTGATTACAGCCATCAGAAACGATACTGATTATACGACGGACAACAGAATGACAATAACTAGGAAACAAAAATTGGAAGGAAAACAACTCTATGAGCGTTTTAAACGACTAATAAACAATATCTCACATGAAAAAACATTGACATGGTTAAGAAAAGGAAACTTTAAGAAACAGAATCTCTCATAATAGCAGCACAAAACAACGCCGTAAGAATCAATCATATCAAAGCGAGAATAGATAAGACGCAAAAAATAGCAAATGTAGGCTATGCAGTGACAGAGATGAAACGATCAATCACATAATAAGCGAATGTAGCAAATTAGCACAAAAGCAATAAAGGATAGACACGACTGGGTCGACAAGGTGATACACTGGGAGATGTGCAAGAAATTTAAATTTGACCATACAAACAAATGGTGAATGCACAACCCACCACCTGTCCTAGAGAATGACACACATAAACTCTTATGGGACTTTGACATACACACGGATCACCAAATCTCGGCCAGAAAACCAGACCAAATAATAATCAACAAAAAGAAACTTACAAAATTGTGGACGTTGCTGTCCCGGCTGACCACAAAATAAAACTGGAAGAATGTGAAAAGAAGAATAAGTACCTCGATCTTCCTAGGGAATTGATAAAACTGTGGAACATGCAGGTGACAATTATATCAACTGTAATTGGTGCTTTAGGTACAGTAACTGAAGGGTTATTAAAGAACCTAGAGGACTTGAAAGTTGGCGGACGAATGGAGACTATTCAAACGACAGCATTACTGAGAACGGCCAGAATACTGAGAAGAGTCCAAGAGACTTGAGGAGACTTGCTGTCACTCAAACTTCAGTGGAAGACCATCAGCTTGCGCCGATGTGAAAAACTCTAAAGGAATAATAATAATAATAATAATAATAATAATAATAATAATAATAATAATAATAAAGTATTGCAACATATGCCAATGGCTAACATCACTGAAATGAACGAGTTAATCAATGTGGAGCAAAGTAAATCCATAATAAAATAGATACCTCTCTAAGGAATCCGTACAGAATTACAAAACTTGTATAAAAAATGAGGCTAGAAGGACAAATAAAAGAAACTACGACTACAAGTGAAACTCCTAATGAAGGTGAAACATATAGTAACCCAACGAACAGAAAATACTCCCTAAAAGACAATCGCAGACGAATCTGACAATACAACAAATAGATCAAAAGATATTGGCAAAAAGAGGAAGACTCAAAAGGTACCGGAACAGAATCAAGCAATACAAACAAAACAAAACTTTCCAAAATAAAGAAAGTTCACTAACCGGTTGGCAGATGTTGTGTTCTGATTAGTGAACACAAGTAGTAATAATAATCAGACAAACCCCGATATGTGAGGAAATAGTTATATTTACAGGAAAGGGTATTTACAAGAGAGAGACTGTTAGTAGTAGGAACATAGGATTAGTGATAGAGTAAGGATATACTTCAACAATAGTAAACGCTCTTCAGACTCGTTGACGTAGACTGGTCTCAGACTGATCTGGACTGATCTCTTCTCTGCGGTATTCGAGCTACTGCCATTTATGGTAGATGGACTAGTTCATTATGATGAAAAGGTAGATGATACCCAACAACATAGAATGCACAAAAACAAATCTGCAACAGGAGGAAAAGGAAACAAAACAATTTTGGAGTAAACTATCGAGAAGGAAAGAACATAAAGAAAATACTGAATAGATAAATAACTTTAAAAAAGAATTCAAAGAACCTGAAGAAGGCCCCGTGGCAAATATACACTTGTACTCGCTAAAAGCAATACTCAAAAAATATCAAGAAAACGCCAGGCCATGATGCCATACACGGATTCTGATTTTTAAAGTTCCCGTCCATCAACGACAAACTGGCTCTGTAACTGAGTAAATGCCTACAAGAAGCAAGCGTATATGAATGGATGACAAAAGGAAAAACTAACCGGATCCGGAAGGACCCTAAAAAAGGGACCATCCCCAGTAACTATTGACCGATAACGTGTTTAACAATGATGAGAAAAATCTTCACTGTTCAGATAAGAGATGAAATCTTAACTCGCTTGTGTGACACGGACTACTTCCACAACAAAAAAGATGGCACAGGAAGATAAAAGGAACAAATGACCCATACATCCACAAAAAAGCCAAAATGAGACGAGAAAATGTTACCATGACATGGATTGACGACCAGAAATCCTATGATATAGTCCCACTGTGTTTGAAAATGTATTAAGTATTCGAAAACATCATAAACTTCATTACCAATACCATAGACAATTGGAGGGTGGAATTGATAACGTATGCTCAAAGTCTATCAGAGATAAAAATGCAAAGAGGCGTCTTATAGGAAGATCCGTTCTTGTAACAGTTATTTGTCATAGCAATGATGCTACGAACTAAGGAATTGTACGGGGAGGGGAAGAGAAAAATTAACAAAATCACATCTAATGTACATGGATGATATAATGGTATTTACCAAAAATTGATACAAACAATAAGAATATATAGCCAGAATATTGGAATGGAATTTAGTATTAAAGAATATGCCATGATCATAATGAAAAGTGGAAAACGAGAAACAGAGGAAGGAATAGAACTAGCAAATCGGGAAGGAATCAGAAAACTTGGAGAAAACAAGCGGAGATGAAGGGGAAAAAAAGAAAAAAAAATCTCAGAAGAACAAAAAATAACTTCTGGAAACCATGCTCTGCAGCAGAAATCTCATCAAAGGGATTAACACCTGGGAAGTCACCCATTGTAAGATATACGGGACCCTTCTTAAAATGGACAAGGGAGTAATTAAAAAAAATGGACAAAAGGTTGATGGCAATGGACTTTATGTGTCAAGAAAGAGAAAGAGGCTCTCCAGCATTGAAGATTGCATAGAAAAATCAATAGAAGGACCCGAGGACTACATTTAAAAAAGCAAAGAAAGATTAATTCCAGCAGCCAATAACAGCATTGACATAATAACTATTGATAGAAAAACAATAAGAATTAAGAAACAGAAATGGAACAAAAACAATTATATGAACATTTCAAGTGACAATTTGACAAGTTTACATACGACAAGACATGGATATGTCTATGAAAGGTAAACTGAAAGAGAAAAACTGAATCTCTTCTAATAGGACCACAAATCAACACCATAATGACGAATTATGTTAAAGTAAAAATCGATAAGATGCAACAGAATCGCAAGTGTAGATTATGCAAAGAAAAAGATAAAACAATTTCTCACATCGTGAATGCAGCAAACTAACACAAAACGAGTATAAGACTAGGCCGAACTGGGTGTGAAAAGTGATTCACTGGGAATTGTGCAAGAAATAAAAGTTTTACCATTCTACCAAACAGTTTATGCACAAACCAGAATCCATCCAAGATATTGAGATGCTTAAATTTCTCCGAGATTTTGAGATACAAACACATCACCTAATCACGGTCAGAAGACCTAACATTTGTGATAATTAACAAATAGAAAAAAGAAATTATCATCAAGTGGATTTTGTGGTTCTGTTTGACCAAAGAATGAAAATAGCAATTGTAGTAGGTGTGCATGGAACGGAGACTGGAAGAATTGATGAAATGAAATAATAATCCTTTTTAAAAGTTTGATAATATCACTGTTCATTTTAAATTCAAAATAAATCAAATGACGCTATAACTAAAATAGTGTTATAAAGTAAATAGCTCAATAAATTCGTATTTTTAACATTTTATTATTCATAATTGTATTAGAAATGTGAAATATAACCAAGTTGAAGTCCTTTATGACTAGTAATCTTTTATTCTTCGCATCTTCATGAGGGCACCTCATACGTCTTTGAATTCGAAACGCAAACATAATGTAGTTATGTATATAAATAGTATAAATTCTCTTTTAATGGATTATTTATAAATGTAACTGATTTTTTTATGTTGATGGTGTTGGCAAAACAAAACCCTTTTATTTGCAATGAAAGTAAAATGAACTAAAACCTTCAATAAAAACTACTCATTATGACACACCATGAATCAGTATTCTCTCAATGATGAAGCAGGTGGGGATCGAAAAATCAGTTACTTGTCAAAATCCTTTGCACATTTTGGTAGTTATCAAAACCAAGATAATCCTAATCCTGACTAACCAAGATCTTCTCTACAATAAATAGATATTAAATTACAAGAAAACATGGTCAAAAGAAGATTGTAAATAAGTAATATATGCATTCTTTTATGCGATTATCAAACAATCAGGAAGCAAAGCAATTCATGGAACCGACGACATACAGCGAGAAGAAACCAAATGTACAGATATATACTTAGATCTCAATGAAGTTGAGAAGATATATACTTAAAAAAGCAACTGCAAAACAGACGCACCAAAAAGAATCAAATTACAGTAAGTTACTGATATCCAATGAAATGAGAGAGTAGCACTTAAAACGGGTGCATTTAATAATAAAATAGATAATACATTAGAACAATCTAGCAATGATTGTATGAAAACTTCTGTAACAGATAATGAATGAAATAAATGAGGGAATAGCCAACCTCAAATAGAAAAACAAGACTCCATAGAATATTAAGATTAAAATCAATTAAATGAAACAAAATATAATCAGAGAAATCATTAAGGTAACTATTAATGATATGAAAGACTAAACATCTAAAAATAAAATGACGAAAACAACATAATGTTGTTAAAATTAGAAAACAATTCCCCACAAGATCTCCCAACAGGACTTTAAAGTAGATCTAACGCTTTTAAATGTAATAATGTACGTGACTGCTACAGTAATATGACCAGTATCTATAACACATAAACAAAATAGTCTTAGGCAAACCAAATCGAAATTGACTATACAAAAAAAATAGAATTTGTAAGGGTGTCAAAGTGAAAATTGTCAAAGCAAGAAAAATCCAAAGAAAATATTTGATAGCATCAATTAATAAGAACCCGAAAATAAAAAAAAGTTGAAACAGAAAATCCAACTAAAGGCCCTTCGTATCCAAAGATACGAAAAACTAACAAAATTCTTTAGACACAACAAAATATTTCAAGATGAGCCAAGCGAATTCTCTTGAAAAATAGAAAAAGAGACACTAAATGTAAAAGAAAACCCCACAATCGAAGAATTTAAATCCTTTCGAAGTAATATATGGAGCCATAAGAAATCATATAATGAAAAAGCAACGTGGATTGAAAATATAAAAGACACTTGTAGAAATGGTAGACCATAAATGTACGATGAGACATTACATGAGGAGAGATAAGAAATACAATTAATCGCACACAGAAATGAAAATCACCTTGAATACATTAAATAATAAATTTCCAATTGCTTAGCTTTACGACAGAAACGATTTTGATAACGTACCCTGCGAATGGTTTCTAAAAGTTTGGAACATTTTAAAGATATCCCCAGTTATGACAACATTCCTAAAATACAATATGGAAATGTGGCATACTAACTTCAGATTAACCTATGAAGAAAAGCATGCTCAGAAGTAATAATCTGAATATTAACAATGGAACCTTCCCCGGAGATGCACTTTCTCCATTTCTCCATTTGTCTGACTCTAATACCACTCTCCATAGAACTTTAAAACACAGACCTTGGATATAATACTACTCATAAAGAATCTATCTATTCTACACGGACAATTTATTTATATACGATTTAGGTCAACTAAGCCCAGTGAAGATATTTATTGACGACAAAGGGATACAATTTGGTCTGGACGAATGTGTGAAAGTCACATTAAGGAAAGGCTCACAAATAAGTTCCAAAAATATAATTCTAGACATAAACACGGATATAAATATATATATATATATAAATATCAAATATATTGATATTTAGGAATGAATGGTATCAATCTTACTATAAATAAAGAAAAAATACGAAAATAATTCAATAGAGAATAAGATCCATATTATGAACAGAATTGAATGGGGAAAAAAAACAAAGTTGTAGCAATTAACAGCCTAGAAATAATAGTAGTGACATCCAGTTTTAATATAATAAACTGGACGTTAACTGAAATAAAAGAAATGTGTATAAAAGTTAGGAAACTAATTATCTGCCTCAGAATGCATCACCCAAGAGAAAATATAAAATGTCTCAACGTTAAGAGAGAAAATGGTGAAAGAGGTTTGATCCAACTAGTATTGACCAACAAAACAACCAATATAGGAGTAAATAAATACTTAGACACACTAGATTGGCCACAACATTTTGTAAACAAACAGAAAAAGCAAAAGAAAAACATTTTCGATTAGTAAATAACACAATAATTTTGCTAATCAATTCGACTTCACTCCGAAAGAAATTGATATAAAAGATAAATTAATTGAGGCAGCCAAAAGCGAAACAATAGAAGCAAAACACAAAGACTAAATCAATTAAACAAAACGCCTAGAAACAAAACAAAAAAAACTACATGGACGATACACACTAAGAATAAAAAGTGTTGATATAGAGATAATAAAAGATAATCGATTGCTGAAAAATGCAGGACTGAAGGTGAATAGAAGGGTTTATCTATCAGGAAACATTATCAAAAATGGATCAAGCTATAAATTGTGTCAACAAAAAACTGAATCAAGTGACCACTTAGTGTTCAATTGCCCGGTTGTCAAACACCGAAAGAATACAAAGAAAGCCGTAATAAAATAGAAGATCATATTCACAGGAAAATATGGAAATACTTTGGAATATTGAAATTTGAAAAAATGGTATAAACACTAACCAGAATCCAGCCAAAGAAGCCACTATTCTCTGGGATTTTGCTATCGAAACAAATAGAAAAATAAAGAGAAATTGGACAGATATTTTGGTTAAGGACTATAAAAAACATGCTTTTTAATTTATATTTCCGTCTCAGCAGATAATAACATGTCAGTCAAAAAGTATTATAAAATACAAAGAAATAGATATAGAAATTGAAAAATTGTGGCGCCTCAAAACTAACACCATGCCAGTAATAGAAGGAGCTCTGGGTATGATCAAAAACGTGATAGATAAACACATTCGCAAGGTACCTGACGGTCCCAAACTATATGAAATATAAAGCATTGCACTTTAAAGAACTACTCATCTCCTTAGGAAATTTCTATCAATTTGACCCAAAAGAAGCAGAAAAATATAATAACAAAGAATATTTATAATCATTACTTCGCTTACGTTAGGTCTTGATTAAGACAAAGTGAAGAATTTGTAAGAAAAAAAAAGGAAAGCTGAAAATTAAACAATAATAATTATTTTATTTTTTACTCGTTGAAGAGTTTTTAATAATAATAACTAAATTACTGATCAAATTTTCGCATTATCAAGCATGCTCTATTATATTATTATTATTATTATTATTATTATTATTATTATTATTATTATTATTATTATTATTATCCCTTTTCGAGTTGTTCATACCAGCATGAGCTGATGGTTTCTCACTGGAGTTTGAGTGAATGCAAGTTTCTTCAAGTCTCTAGGACTTTTCTCAGTATTCTGACCGATCTTAATAATGCTGTAGTTTGGATGGTTTCCACTCGTCCTCTTATTTCCGAATCCTCCAATCCCTTTATCAACCATTCAGTAAAAGATTTCTTATTTTAGATTTTCCTTGTTTGTCGCTTCAATTATCCATACAGTTGTTTTTCTTCCCATTTTTCTTTTCTGATTATTTTTGTTCTCTTGATGCTTGCGTTGTCTGCATTGTTTCTGGTGGCTCTAATCAGTCTGCCTCGGAATTTTTAGTGTAATCTTCAAGTTTTTGTATCGATGCATCGACGCAATCTTAAATGCTGGCGAATCCTCTTCCTCCTTTTTTTCTTGACGCTTGTAGTCTGTCAATGCCTAAAGCCTTAAGCATTGTCATGAGATTTTTGTTCCCTTGTCCATTTGTTGAAGTTCTTCCCTGGTCCACTTCAAAAATGGTCCTAACTATCTTACATGGGGGACAGCCCAGGTGTTTAACCATTTGATGAGATTCCTGCAACATAGTTTGATATCGAGTAGTTTCTTGGTTCTCCTGAGATATTATTATTATTGTTGCCAATGATTATAATATACGTGGTGCATTCAATAAGTTTCCAGCCTTTTTTTGTACAGGCATTTAAAATTGTCGTAGACTCTTGAAAATTCGGTATATTATTGCTATACATCTTATGAGATGACTGACCAATTTTTATGATTCCAGGTTCAAATGAAAAGCTACAGCAGGAATTGGAATCATCATCATCATGTCGTGCACGGATATCCCTAACCCTCTCTCGCCACTTCTCCCTATCCTTCATCGCCTCTGGCAGGTCTTCAGGGCTACATCCCGTATCCTCACATAGCTGCTGGATGTATGTTCGAGCTGGTCGTCCTGCTTTTGCCCGGCCATATGTGGGGGTCCATTGGAATACAACCTACTTAAGCCTGATTGTCACAGCTGGTGATTTTCAAAAATGCAATCTGGACGTGGGGATACTGTAGAAGAACAATATGCAATAAAATTGTGTTTTAAAATTGGAAAAAATGCCACAGAAGCGTATGGAATGCTTCAGACTGCTTTTGGAGCATCTTGCATGAATCGAGCATCAGTTTTTGAGTGGCATAAGAGATTCAAGGAAGCCAGGGAGTCTGTGAGGGATGATGAGAGGTGTGGGAGGAGTAAGGAAGTCAATACACCAGAGTTGATTGGCCAAACGGCTAAGGTTAGGGTTACTATATTGAGGTTTTAAGGGAGTTCAGGAAGAGATTCCTCGGGAAGAGGCCAGCACTCTTCAAATCGGGTCAGTGGCATTTCCACCAGGACAATGCACCAGTCAATAACTCCATCCTTGTCACAGACTATTTGACCAAGATGTGCATCAAGACAGTTCCTCACCGTCTCTATAGTACTGACCTTGCTCCCTGTGACTTTTGGTTATTCCCTAAGCTCAGAGGCTGTCGTTATGAGACAATTGAGGAGATGAAAGAGGCTGTAACGAAGATAATTGACACGCTCACACAAGAGGACTTCCATGGGGCCTTCCAGATGTTGTTGGAACGGTACAACAAGTGCATTGCAGCCGGAGAAGATTACTTTGAAGGGGACTAAAGTTTCATATATGTACTATCAATAAAAGTGTCCATACGAAAAAAAGTCTAGAAAATTATTTAATGATCCTCGTAGATTCTATAAATAGGAAATGCTTGGTGATACTAAATGCTTTTTTTTGTGTTTACTTTCGTTCAATATTTCTTGATACAGCGATTGATCATGAGACTTTGATGTTCTTTTTAAAATGATTTCATAATGGAGTGCTCAGTTCAACTGCCTGATGGCAAATTAAATTAACTTCTAAAATGTAGAGTACAAGGATATTCAACTGTCCATTTGGCAGTATGAAAGTAGAGAAAGACTTGACTCAAACAATCAATTTGGGTAGTTTTTACTTTTCTTTTAGCTTAAGCCTATATACAAATAATGAATATTATTTATTAAATTTTGTAAAAAAAGACATATTTGATATCTGAAAAATATTCTAAAGTTGACTTTTTCAAGAAAGAATTCAGTCACCAAAGATAACGGAATTGTGAATAGAAATCGGTAAAAGCGAGAATTCTCTTGAGTGAAAAGTTTTAATGACCAAACATCTTTACTTAAAAGTCTAAATATGTGTGTTAATTGACGTTATAAAAAACATGCTTTATTTCATAGAAACAATCTACTCGGTACGGAAAACTCACGAAAAAACTTTTATAGATATAATTGTTTTTTAATAAATGAGCCCAATTGGCGTGCTGATGGCTCATTTACTTCTCTTTTTGATAGATAGATAGATAGATAGATAGATAATTGCGCGCGCGCGTGTGTGTGTGTGTGTTTGTAAAATTCTGTCTTGATCAAAGTACATTAATTCTAGAGATACCCATACTACCCATAGGCCTAATAATAGTTTGATTTTTATCTAAAGTTTCTTTAAGACATTTTATAAAACAAAGAAGTCCAAGTAAATGATTTTTTGAAGGTTTTTGAATATTGCACTCATATTTGGCCGATTATCATTTCCTTCGCTGTTTTTTTTTTCATCGTTTCCATCGATATATTTCGTATCCCAGGGAAAGGTCAACAACATAATCGGCCGAAACGTAGACTTACAAAACAAATGTCGTCTAAAAAACATTAGGAAAAATTTAAATCCTTTAAAAAATTCAAATGCATCAATGTCTTTGAAACGTCCTAAAAGAAAAGACAAGTATTTATTAAAGTACGTTTAGAGTGCTGGTATTATAGACAGAAAACCGACTTTGAAGGATCAGCAAACAGACATCTCGAAAAAAATATAATACTAAAATAGAAGGAAATGAGACATTAAAAAACAGATGTATTTTTCGAGTCTTAAAGAAGAATTTTGAACACATCTCTGAAATTCTTTCTATTCAAGATAAAATGCCAAAATGGTCATCCGAGGAGTAGAAATAGAGTTGCTTAAGTATATGGAAAGATTTTCAACCTTTTTGTGTTACAGGTCTGATATCTTTATCCTTATTATATGATAGTATCGTTTAAAAGTAAAACTTTGTTTATATATAATAGTTTGAAACCAACTGACAAAATCACTTGAACTATTGACAAATTAGTGAGACAATCAATCCTTTTGATCCAATAATCGCACTCACAAAAGACAAAAAAAGTCCATCTTCAGGCTGAATATAAAAAATATGGTGACTTATTCCCACAAAAATGTTCAGGTCATTTATCAGTCTCAGCAATATGTAGCGGACAATCGTCTGGTTTATATTACGGATGCTCGACAAGCCAAATATAATTGCTATTCATATATTGGTGTCACTTTGCCCTCTATCGCCCTAGACAAACAATTGGAGAAATAATTCATAGTCTTTGAATGTGGCACAAAGCCAGCAATTCTGTGAGAACCAAGGAAAGTAGAGAACTGAATATTTTGATGAGAAATGAAAGCTGAACTTTATTCATTTTCTTTATTGTGATATGGCACACAGATTTGTTTGAATTTTCCAACTTGTAAACTATATAATTTTTTAATATTTTAGAGGTAAAAAAAATTAACAAAACCTTTACAAAACTTGAATTAAAAGAAAGCGGCTATTTATTTTCAGGGGTGATGCTGGAAATTATTATTAGATAGATAGATAGATAGATAGATAGATAGATAGATAGATAGATACTCACTGCCTTTGCAAGAGATTTGCATTCAAGGATATCACTATTTTTCAATTGGAAAAGGCTGTTATAATTTTATTCGGTTACGTAGAAGAGATCAGATAAGATTTGAATGTTGATCCAATCAGTTTCAGATCTTATCAAACACTAGTTTTGAAGTAAAGAAAGTTAACTATTGATTCTTTTCCTTCTTTAGTGTGTTGATCAGGATTAGAAATTAAACAAACTTCAGCATACAACTTCAGTCATCTCCGAGAAAGAGATTTAACTTACAACAAAATATGAGCAGTCGAAGCAGAAGACAAAAACGAACTGGTACAATCAGATAGATAGATAGATAGAAACAGACTGTAATATATATATATATATATATATATATATATATATATATATATAACTGTAGTATGTGAGAGATCAATTTCTAATCTTATGTGTGTATGACAATCAAGGTAAATTAGCATATAATGTAAGGGGAGTGAGGGTGCAAACAGACTAAGGGAGATATAATATAAATATATATTCAAATTATGGGTCGCATCACGATTCCCTGCCATGTTGTTTAGATTTCATCACTTCGGTGACAAATGAAGAAAAAACTAATAAAGAAAATAAGATTTATTTTGAATATTAACCAGAACAAACATTTATTTCAGATGTTACATTCCACAAAAAATATCGATCACTTGAGTGTCTCGTGTAAAATTGTAGATTTCATTGGTTCCGAAATTATTGTGAATCGATCAGTTTTGCATTAGGAGTAAACAAAACAACATTTGGTGATATTCACTTTTTTATTTACTCAATTTGAAAAGATACATCAGTTGAACATGAACCCTGTCTATACAATTCATCAGGGAGAAATACATGTTAAATAACTTTGCAATAATACAGATTCCTGACAACTTGAACGCATATTTGCATATAGAAATCCCAATTCGGGTTCCTTAAAATAACGAGGAAATTCTGTCAGTCTTTCTGTTAACAAAAAATAAAGATACAGTGTCTCTATTTTCCCAGTCGTAAAATTTTGCTTTCTTCATCATTGCTGCCATCAGTACTTTCACCATATAGATCGCTTGGATGACATTTTTTTTCTCAACACCTTTATTTTATTCCCCTAATGAACTCGTTGTCTGTCATCGTATCACATAGATAGATAGATAGATGGAAAAATGTGAGAAAGACTATAGCAATATTATTGAATGGTAATCATGCCCACATAGTGATATACCATATAATAATTTACCAGATGTCTTTTTTTCCTATCTATCAATCGTAATACAACTGAAGAGCTTGACTGATGGAAATAAACATTTCTATAGTTAGTAATAAGAACTCAGAACATGTTTTAGCATATTAGGTTTTAAAATTTTCAAAACATTTTAAATTCTAAAATAAGATTACAATTTAAGTGAAATGTTAAATTGAACTCTTACTCAGGTTGACTAAAGCGAATCTTTATCTGTTTATTTAACCATATAAAGAAGACATCAAGCTTAATCTTTGCAAGCCAGAAATAAACTCTTTTTCCACAATTTTTTCTTGCAACTTTTTCCAGTCATCAGAAAATTAACACTTAAGTAAATTAGTGTTACTTTCTTCCTATTTTTAGCACTGGCAATCACGAACAATTTATTAACTTATAATATTTCGGAAGGGAAAGTCCTTACAAAACTATGGGCATAAGAAATAGTTTGTGAAATTTTATCTTATTTTATTTATATGATTAATTGTGATCCAACATTCCATGTTGATGAAAACAATGAAATGATATGATTCAATAAATACAAATTAATGATCGTTTAATAGGGCCGAAGTCACCGGCAGAAATTAGCAAATCATTAAGTCATTAGAGCGGGTTTTCAACTAGTATCTATTCTACTATTTATATACATGTAATAAATTCATAATAAATTTTACCTAAAACATAAAGTTAATACTTTTAAACTTATTTTTAAAAATCCCCATAAGTTTAGTTTCAACCGGAGCCTCCTGACAACATCGGAATCCCCGGCAAAACTTTCCAGAGGTCTTCTTGTTTGAATTGGTAAATACAGCTGTTATCCTTACCTTTAAATTATCTTTAGTGTTGCACGGAGATTTGTGGGTCTCTCTCGCTTAAACCATGACCCACACACAATAATCATGTCGATTGCAGTCTAAACAATTAGGGATGAGGTGGTCACAGAATTTTTCTCACAATCATGTCCCCTACTTGTGGAGCATGGCGCCGAGTCTTGTTGCCAGACATAGGATCTTTCAGTTGCCCCACTCTCGATCCAAATCAGGTGTGAGGAAGGCCTCTGCATTGGGTCTGAGGCCATGTGGGAAGATGAATGGAGGCATAAAGTCACCATCGCTTGTGATCCCCCCCTCCAAAACACCATGATGCAGACTGGATGTTTGTTTATCATCAATATGAATACGTGTCTATTACCCCCAAACACTCTGATATCTTCGTATTGTACTTTCGACGGTAATACTCAGCAGTACAACATGGATTTTCGAATTTCTGGAGGAATGAATTGCGTCATGGTGCTGCTTTCCTCACAGACAATGGCCAATTAACTCTTATTTGCTGCACAGTAGACAAAAACCTTGAACAGATAAAGCCCATGTGCGAAGTGACTAATTCAAAATGGCGACAATTTATCCATCACCCCACCCCTGTAATTATTGTGTCGATTTCATTTCTTCAAGATTTTCCAACGGTTGTATTTCCGGTTTTTTTATTCAATATTTATAAATTTCATGTTAAGAAGAAATAAAATGCTTGAATAAAAGAAATTTTACCGAAAACTTTCAGAAATCGGTTAAATTCCCGAAAAGTATCCAAAGCAGATTGGTATTTATCAATGCAAAAATAACCCCCCACGACAGATTTGTGTAAAAATAACTGCAGATGAAAATGTAGTTTACAAAATAACTTTATAAGTCACTGTAAAAATTGCCAAAATCAAGAACTAAAATGTTGAGTCTAAGGCCGTCACGATTGTAGAGAGTTCCCCGGATGATTTTTATAAAGCCTGAAAAAAATTCTTTGCAAAAAATTTAGTTGACTTGAAAGCATCAAGAAATACAGCCATGACTTATACAAGCATTGCTTTCACATAAAAAAGAAGAAAAAACTAATCCAACGGCACAGAAAATTCCAAATTCCAAATAAACTCGATGACTTAACAAAGTCTAAAACTGAATTTTTCTAACTGCAAGCAAACTATTTTTAATCTCTGAGTGCTCAGAGGCTGAGGTAAAGCATTTTTCGAATTCAAGCCAAAATCCAGAATATTGAATGTTGATATTTAAAACTGTCTAGCTTGGATGATCAGCACGACTTAATTTTCTTTGCTCTTCATGTATCCCGGTGTGGTCCTATGATAGTCACGGAGCCCAATGTGGTGTGACTATACTTGTTATGGCTGTTGGATTCGTGACTACCACATGTGCTTCCAACCGTTTGCCTTGTCAAATCCTTCCGTGCCCACGCTGTGTTTGAAAGATCCACCAAGGGAGGACACAATTCAGCCGAATCTTCAGATGATCAGGCAATATGAGTGGCTAGATTGTCTAGCAACTCAAAGAATAGAGAAAACCCGTTGTTAACTAATAAATTTTTTTTTAATTGAAACACGTTTGTGAGACAATAAATAACAAGCAAACAATGTTTGCTTTCCTGGTAAAATGAAGAAGAAAGAATATCGAGAGAAGAAGAGTGACGATGAGGTGCGGTTAGTATGACACTAATCTTTTTAAAGTCTGGGACTTAGAATTTTTGCAAAGTCTGAAGATTGTTTGGAGTGCCTCGGGTCTAGAATGGAAGGGATGCTTCTTTGGCAGTCTTGATTTTTATCTTGATTCCTTTTTTTCATCCTCTCTGATGATTCGTTTTACCATCCTGTGTTTATAGATCAATATCTGGACTCAAAAAGGTTTCTGATTGGTTGTCCAATAAGCAACAATTGAGAGTCATATTCCCATTGATTAGCCAATCCCAGATCAGGATTATATCTTACAGGTAAAGGGAAAGCTCTTTTTAGATGCTTTGACCAATGGGAACAGGTTTAAAGCAAATGGGTTGAACTAAAAATTCTCAGCCTCACCTGACTGGATAAGCCATGCCCAGCTCGCCTTTATTTAGGGTGGAGCAAAATTAAATCTCCCTTTTGACCTTTAAGATAAGGACTAGAAAAATATGTTTTACGAAATGACCCATTTCATCATTATGATCGATGAAGTTAGTAGACAACCGAAAAATTAAATAAATTCGCAGACCTTTAAAATCATAAACAATTGTCTCGCATTTAACTGACCTTTAGGAACAATCAACCAGCTTTTTAGGACAATTTAAGCCTTGAACAAAAAGATACTTATTTTAGTCATCTTTTTTTTTCTAGATATACATATTAATTTTCAGGTATTTTATAAATTTTGATTTTTACATATTAATTAAGTATTTAACCGCACGTCGTGTCACATCCCTCCCCCACCTACCAAACGTTTACCTGCTGGATAAACGTTGGTAAGCCAGTAAAATAAGAAAATATATATACATGGAGCTGGTTACATAATAGTGTAGATGAATGATTTTTGTCCATGCTGATAATGTCCATCCTATTTAAAGACGTCATTTTTTAATACACAAGAGAAAGTGTGTATGTGAGAAGAGATCTTTACAATAAAGAAAGTCTGTGCTCTGCTTCTCTCATTTTTTAAATGTTTAACTAGATATATCCGTAAATCTTCTAGTTCCAATTCTTTAAACGGAAAGTATTTCCACTGACGGCAACTGCAGTGGCTCCTTTGGCTTAGCTGAGGACTGTTGTCCTGGTTCATTGCTAATAGGTCCAATTTCTATTTGTTGCTCTGGTGTAACTTCCAGTTGATCAGTGACAATTATTCCTGAGCTACCTCTATTCCGGTGCAAACGTACTAGTTCATTTCTATTTAGTTTTTTTCAACCAAGATCGTATTATTGTGATTAATATTAAGGAAAGCGATCCAATTATTAAACCAATGGCTATTAGTAAAATTGTCCATGTGGAGGAGCCAACTTGCTTATTTCCTATTGGGACATCTTTTTCTCCAATAGTGTCAAGCTTACGCAATAGTTCATTTTTCTTAAAAGGGTTAACATTTCAGAGATTGCTTGGGGTGTTATATTTTGGAATTTTCTTATCAAAGGTTCCGATAGGCCCATCCCACTAATAAGTGTGGTGTTGATTAAGGGCAGGAAGGCGTCGCTCGTTTGAAAATTTTTCTTCATTCTGATAATAAGGCGGAAGGGTGATAGACTCCCCACAAACCCCACAGTCTATTAATAATCTACTTTTTTGTACAAGGGTCAAGCAGCCAAGTGAATTATGTCATAGTTCCGTTGCTGGGTCAACCGACAGTCTCATGTGACGTGATAGTTTGCTCTGAACCTCCAATAAATGGTCCCTGAGAAGGGTTAGGTTCATTATATTTGAAGATAAATGACCCAAAGAAAGTATGTCCAACTGAACTCTCGAATCCCATATTGAGCCCAATAAGGTTTGCGGCCTTTGATGCAATTGATCGATAATTATCGAAAAGGGAAGATATTTTCTCATGCAATCTTCTATCTCCAATACTCGAATCATAAGGGTCACGGTGATATTTTCGAGCTTCACTTGTATTTTTTTTAATCTTTCCCCAACTGACTTATGCTACGACGATTCCCAGCAAGTTCCACCCGAGAATAGAAATACTGTCCTGCTCTACCTAAACTAATGCCAACTGGTCCTTTTCGAAAGTACTTAACTTACTTCTTACAACATCTGATTCTTCTTCAGAGACGGTACCGAAAAGTAAGTTCAGTGCTTTCCCCATTATGGGAAGTACCGACCTCCTTTCTCTATTCTGCAATAACTTCACACCTTCCAAATATCCTCCCATAAATCTAAATGCTACTTTTCATTGTGTTTATGTTTTGATTAAGAGAACACTAAAGGTTTAGATATTTCCCTTTTTTGGGACCAAAGCAATCTTTTTCCAATCCCTTTCCCATTTGGGTGGCTCCTGCTATTTCTTTCCTAAATTTGGGCTGTAAGGAACGGTAGGGATCTTGATTTATTGTAAAAACTATTAACCACTTTGATCTGGTTATTGTCACCTAACCCTAACCCTTTGCGAAATATTAGATTCTGACTATGTCGCAGAAACCATGTCATCGTCAGTACACTCAGTAGGAATAGGGACTTCAAGCCAGTCAATGTACAAGAAAATAGGGGTTTTACTTTGTCAAAGGAACTAATGAGAGGTCAATTTGTCTTAATGTTGGGTTTCTCTAAATTCCACTCCATTGAACCAGACATGCAGGACACTGCTGGAGAAGCAGAGATGAACTCATAAGAGATGTACTCTTATGGATCCCCACACATGGCCGCCCAAAGCAGGGCGACCAGCTCGAACGTACATTCAGCAGCTATGTGAGGATACAGGGTGTTGTCCTAGGGCGATGAACGATAGGGAGCAGTGGCGAGAAAGAGTCAGGGAGATCCGTGCTACCAGTACGATATGATGATGATGATATCTACACATATTCACATATATGTACACTTCTTCGTCCGAATGATTAGGGAAGATCCTATCTACCAAAACATTTAGTTCCCCAGATAGGCAGGGTCATAACTAGGCCCACGTAAATTATCATTCGTATTGTCTTCGGATTTTACGACTTTAGTAGGACCTCCCTTCTTACTCTGGTACATCCTTTGTTGGTACCTCAGAGGTGTTCTACTGGATATATCCTGTTTTTGCCTGTCTATTCTTCGTAATTCTGCAAGAGGCATTTCATCCTCAGTCTCCCAATTATCAAATCCATATTTTGAGGGATTTCTTGTATCTTGGGTTTCGATTGAGGTCCTAATATATGGGATATGTCCAATTTCTATTTCGGGTTCGGAACCTGTTTTTGAGGGAGGTTCAACCCATCTTGTTCTTCTAACCCGTCTATTTGTCTCTTTTATTTTAAGGATTTCCCACTCTTCTAATCCTGCTAATTTCAAATCATTAACACGTGACCTTTTAACCTTCCCACTTGTTTGATCCCATATTATGAAAGTTACTGGGCCCGTTTGATCTATTACTCTATAATAAGGACCTCACCTTTTGTCAAGTTTTCCTTGTCTGAGGTGCACTTTGTGATGAAGCGGGTCTCCTATTTTGAGTACTACTTCTTTTCTATTCTTGTTTATCCTTTCATTTCTCTTCTTTTGTGTACGTTTTATTCTGTGCTCAGCCTACATGAATATTTTATGTTGGTGCTGAAGAATTATCCGATGAAAATCTTCTCCAACATATTTTCTACGGGGTTTTAGTAAATTATCTATAGGCAATATTACGTCTCGCTCAAACAGTAAGAAATAGGAGGAAAACCTGGTTACTTCATTAATCGAAAACCTTATAGTCCCTAAAGCCTGGATCAGGAATAAATCCCGATTTCCATTTTCAGGTCATATCAGGTCGGTCGGCCTTCCAGTCAATATTGGGATCCTCGATCCGCTTGTTGCTACTATGTGTTTGAGACTTGAGTTGGTGTTCGCTATTAGACATGCTTTAAAAAAATGGGATAGTAGTTTATCTAATGATATATCCAACAAATGAATCAACAATCTGCACAAAGAATAAAGAGAAGCGAAGAAAAACAGTCACTTATCCTGAATCTGTAGATTTTCTGTGGGTGACGAATTTTTTCTGGGTGTGGCTGCACTGTGGAGATTTTTCTCGGTCAGGTCCTGGGTGTGGTGTGGCTATATTATTGGTAATTTGTCTGTGTTGAGTCCTGCGTGAGGTGTGGTTGGGCCATAGAGTTTACTCAGGGTTGAGCCTGGTTTAAACGGTACCAGATGTTGTCCTATGGTAGTCATGAACACAACAGCCACAACAAGTACTGTGACTAGTTGTCACACCACATTGAGCTCCGTGACAAACATGGGACTACACCAGTACTAGGCTGTTAAACTTAGTAAAATCAATTTTTCTATATGCATATAATACGCTTGAAAACAAACTTACATAAACAGTTGGTTTGACAAACTCATTAACTACTGCGATTAATGAATCAAACCAGAAACGAAAGGAATGTGAACACAAGTCATTATGACTTTACAAAATCTATATTTTTCTTTTTTTTTTTTTGTACAGATCAATAAAGTCACTTTATTTGATTCGGTTTGGTTTGGTTTTATGGCATATCAACTATTTTAGGTTATTTAATGCCAAAACATTTTTATACATATAAACAGTTCTAGGTTTAACATAAGAACGCAGTTCAAACGTCAAAAACAATTCTTGGTAAGTTGGTTTGGTTTTATGTCATATCAGACAATGTAAATTGTTCCATGAGAAATCCTTCTAGATTTATAGATTAAATACACATGGTGCATGAACATTTTTCTAATGAAATTTTTGACCAAACCTGAGCTCATTCTACTTCACAGTTAAATGACTTCAAGTATTCATATCTAATACGAATAATTCTATTTACTTTTCCTCATTTGTTTGCACACAGTTAAATGATGTCTTGAGTTCCCATGTAACAGTAACAATTTAACATCAGTCATTTGTTTTCACACATCTAAATTGATATGTATGATATTTAAGAGATTAATATTTAAAAAGGTGAGTGTGCTTATAAGTTTTGCGACAGTTAAGAGGTTTCAAGTATTGTAGTTATTTAATACTTCTTCAAGATTAAGGCTGGCAACTATGGGGTCTGCGTCACTATCCATACTTTCTATTCTATACGTCCTTTTTAGGGGTTTTGTCGATCCCTGAGCATTGTACTCTTTAATTCTAACGGCTGACTTTGTTCTTGGGAACATTTTCAATGTGCGCTTCCTAGTCTTTCCTTGTTCACTTTGGCGTTCATCTGTATTTTCCCAGCTTAGCTAATGGGAGCTTGTGATTTTCGTTTAAATTGTTCAAGTTTTATGGGAAACATTTTTTTTAGTCTGTCTTTAATGCTTTCTTGTGGACGGGTTGGTGATTTATGCAACGGCTATTTTGTTGGAGTGGTAGATCCAACGTGTGTTTTTGTTTGGACTATAATATCGGATCTTTCTTCATGTCCAAACTGTTGCTGAGCTGATGCTTGGTAAAATTCAGCTGAATGTAATTTTTTAAGGCGCTCCTGAAACCTTGGCCAATCATTCGCTTCCAACTGGATCAATTTCTACACGAATGCTCTATATTTGTTGTCTTGATTGGTTGTATCCGCCCTCCGTGCAACAGAGGCGTAGCTGTTTTCTCCCATGTAGCTCCCTACAGTTTTCTTTGCTTCCAATAAGGACACATTGCTCTCGTGCTTCACCTTAAGTATTTTCTTTTCTTTTTTGTAAACATCGCAAGATCTTACGTAAGCCGAATGATCTCATCGGCAGTTTGCATATCGAATTTCCTTCAAGCAATCTTCCTCCAAATGGTCCGGTTCCATTTCATAGCATTTGGCACATGTCTATCGCCCTCTACAGGTTTCCCTCTGGTGTACATATTTTTAGCATTTGAAGCACCTCAGGGGCACTGAGACGTACTGCTGGACTCTCTCAAGACAATAGCCGATCCTCACCTCCTTGGGAGTATGGGGATGATTAAATGTCAGTATTTAAGTGTGTGTCTGGACTCGTTTTTCGACTTTTCTAATAAAGATTCTTCTTATATTTGTAACTCCCAGTTTTCCCAGGATTGATGCTATCTCCTCTTCTGTATTCAATACCAACTCCCTATTCCTGATAACTCCTTTGGAAATGTTCACATGCGTGTAGGCATTTCGTCGTATGAAAGGTTTTCATTTTTAATATGCTTTCTGCCTGCCTCCGGCTGTCCACCTCGACTAGAAAGTTGTCATTCCGGTTTTTTAACGGTTTTTGAAGTAGCCCTTGTAGAAATAACTTTTTCTATGAGAAAAGGCAAGAATTTGGCTAGGCAGGCCTCCTCCAAAGATTCAATACCAATGAATCTGAAAAGGTCTGTTTCCTCATTCTCCGACTCTGATTCTGACAGGTTTCATTTAGTTTTTATTTGAAGACGCCATCGATGATGTTTATTTTTCGCTAGCCCTCTGCTCCATCACCCACCACGGAGTTCAACTTATATTGGGAATGTACCGAGGGGGAAACCTATTCGCTTTCGTTGAGACGGGATACACGACCAGTATACTCGAGCTGATAGCAGATTTTCGAGCCGTTGCCAATTTTTGGTCCTCAGCACTGTTCAAATTCCTATTCTCTCTGCACAAATGACCCTCAGCCACCGCCTTCTACCACCTAAAAGATAAGAGTTGGGAACTTGCTACAAATTCAGATTTAAAAGTACGGTCGGGATAAAACACATAGGTGCTAGGGCTTGACATGACCAACCAATTGATTGGATCGGGCCAATCCGATCGCCCATTAAAGCAAGTAAGGGCCAAAGTGGTGTGTTACAAGTCGTTGACCACTGTCGCTGGATCAATGAGTGCTTAACCATCAGGATTCCGTCCTAGCGCCTTACGGGTCGCCACTCACGGCCAACAGGTGGCCCCATTAGGGGGTCTTACCCCTCTACAGAGGTGCAGTCGGCGTATTCTATAGCCACATCCGAGAGGGTGAGAAAGTCACTTTATTTGACGGGAGCTGTTTACTAGTACTGTGAGGTCGATTCACACCGAGTAAGCTGTTTCTGTTGTTTTCTGACAAACTCATCAAAACGAAGCAAAATAGTCCCTTATCGTCTACTGATGTTTTGGAATTGGTATCTCATTGATTTATTCGCCATTGCAATAGGTTTGATTCTTGTGCCATCCTAGGTGAAGTAAAGGCAAATAAATGTTAAATGGGAATATATTCTTTAAAACTAAAATCAAATTTTCTGCGAATCATTGAACTGTTTTGTAAAGCCTCTCAATTTTTGAATTAGGTGAAAACACAACAATCTATTTTGTAAAACTGTATTGGAGATTTTCTGTTGTAAATAACTTAAAAGTTTTCAATAATTCGCTTTCAAATCGGTAAACAGCGTGATGCCGTGATATTTGCGTTTCATTTCTTTACGAGTTTTCAATTGGGATTTTCACAGCTTGTGATCGACATTTGAAAGTAAAAGGCGAGATCTCGTTTGAAGATGTCGGATCACCGTGAGTTCAGCATTGAATCTTTCTACTTGAAATTTCCTCTTTCGATGGGATATAGAATTTTGGCAGCTTTGTGGCAGTTTCTTGTGAAAATACATATGCCTTTATTTGTCTTCGGTGTATCAACAATGGCATAGACTTGTATCCATGTTTACAAGGCTTCAGATGGATTGATAGATAGATTGATAGATTTACATTCTCATTTTCAATACAAAAAAAAAACTCTGTTTATTGGTACAAGTGGTGTTACACAATCTTCCTTTGGTTTCTTTTGTGTGTGTAAGTTTGCACCAAGTAACTTAATTAAATCACTCTCTCATTCTATAACACACACACACACACACACACACATATATATATGTATATATATATATATATATATATTAAGAAAGAGAAAGAGAGAAATGTTTATAGAGAGCTAGATAAACCTACACAAATCTACAGTGACTAAACAAAGTTCAAGATGAATTCATTTCATCCTCCTTTATGACCATTGATTATCCTACCGAGTGTAAACAGCCGCTCTCAATCCATTCTTCTAAGCCTTTTAATTATATATGACGCTGCCAAGATCTCGTAGCATTCTCGTTTTATTTGCTATCAATGTTGTTGGCAATTGTCCGAACAAATATTTCTATCTTCGTGTTTGTCACTATCTACTTGAAGAGAATTCATCAAATATTGGCCTTCTTGCCCCGAGCAAAAGCGATCGGTGTACGCCCACAAGTAACAACTGAATTTAATGCACCCCAACTTAGAAGAGACAACAGAGAGTTCTCATCGACTGATCTACCTTTTTATTTAGATCGCTTAATTGAACACCAGAAATACTGTTTTTATTTAAAAGAATAGTTTCCTTTAACAAAACTGATTCTTATCTTTGCATTATTGGCCTAGCGGTTAGAGTGTTCACCTATGACCCGGGAGATCGGGATTCAATCCGAGGTCGAGTCATACCAAAGACTCAAAAAATGGTACTTGATGCCTTCTTGCTTAACACTGAGCATTATAAGGTATGGATCAAGGGTAAAGTGGAGAATTCAGGAAAAGGAGTAGCGCCCTTCCCTACACCTCGGTGTTGTAGCTATTGAAAAAGGAGACACCTTCGGGTCACCGTCAACTACGGTTGCCAACTTTACTTACTTTCTCATATATTTTAATCGACTACTCAACAAATTTATTGTAAATTGAATGTCGACGGGAATTAGAATATGCTGACTGTGTCCTCTATAAAGGGGTAAGACCCCCTAAAAAGGTGGTGTTTTGGGTATGACACTAAACTTTATCAAGTGGTGAGGCTCTAATTTTGGAATTCTGCGTCGTGTAAAGTACTCGTTCATGCCATTACTTCCAGGTCCTCTCAAACTTGAAGTTGTAGTACCTGTTAGGTTCTCATCGAAGGGTCAATCTTGGGTTCCCATCTACAGGGGATTCAAATAAATCTGTTTAAAAATTATTCGTATTCGACAGAATCGAGTACAAAAACTCTTAAGAAACAGCAAACCAAGAAATATCAATATGAACCGACAATGAACGCGATTCCCTAATCTTTAGGCACAAAATAGCCCTAGACAGATTGAGATGCTGTTAAAATCAGTCACTTAATAAATCAGAAACGTTTAACGTGAAATAAACGATTTATTTAAAAAAAAAACAACAAATTTCTATTTTGAAAATTTCATAGAAAAACCAATTTATCCGAGCAAAATGTTTCTTTCCGGTTCTGAACGCTTAATTCTACATTCAGCAAAATAATTTATTCTTGAAAATCACTGGTAAATATACTATGAATTCCTTGAATTTAATCTCAGATGTTGAAGTTTTCGTTGTAAATAGATTTTCTTGATGACTGAAAGAAAGCAGAGTAAAATGTAAAGGGAGAATAGACTGAATATCAAAATATCTTCAACAAAAATCTCTTTTGTTGATTATCGGCAAACGCAGTCAAATGTCACTTCATTTTTCTTTTCACCCAATTGGCTGGCGTTTGAGTTTTCATATTCTAATGTTCAAACATTTTGAAAGACATAATATACCAAATCATCATCAGCTCATCACAAGCTTCCAGAGATTTTATTGAGTAATATTTATACTATTCAAAAATATTTAATTAAAAGATTATCATTTTCGAAACATTGAAAAAGGTCACACTTAACTTAAAATCGAGCAATTCTTTTGTGTGCATGTCAAATATGGAGAAAGAAAGAAAGAAAGAAAGAAAGAGTGTATGAGTAAATTTTATGCAAATATATTTCTGTTTCTTGGACAAATGATATCTTAGTCATAAAGGCGGGACTTGTGGGTCATCAATGAAAGAACGGGGTCTAATGATTAAATGGCTTGCCAGATTTGCATTCTAATCACTGTTCAATGATGACGTCAAAGAGTCTCTCTCTCTCTCTCTCTCTCTCTCTCTCTCTCTCTCTCTCTCTCTCTCTTGTGAGAATACTTGATCGCTCATATGGCAGAAGCACAATCAACAAATACTCTTGAATCTGTTATAGCCTCAATATGCTTCCGATGATAATGACAAAGCAAATCACTCAGTGTAAACGTGAGACTGAAATGATTCGAGTATCATGATGAGCATGTGCTCCCCGATAGTCAACATAGGAGATTCAGTCGTCCTCCTGTGCATGTTATCTTCTCTCATTACAGATACATGCAAAAGGACTCTCTTTATAACCCCCTGACAGTCAGTATACAAATACCAACACGGCTCAAAAAAAGAAAGGAAACTGAGAAGAAATCAAATTAGTGCTCCACTGCTATTTTAAATGTAACTTAACATTGAAAAAATACAGGAAGCGAACAATAAACTACAATGTTCTATACAACAAACCCAAGACTTGCAAATCTGGCAAGAAGAATTCTAAAGAAAGGATAATTGAAATTATGGAAATATGTGGAAAGATTGTGAGGTAAAGACTCGGCAAGAGCCTTTACCTCACTATCAGAAAACTATCACTTTCAGAAAACTGACAGCAAGAAATAAGAAATGAAAACTGCAAGAGAGATCCTCTCTTCATCCCTACCAGAGCAAACAAGACTGAAGAAACAAATTTGACACCTCTAAGAAAATCATGACTTAAGAGAAAAAGTGCTACAATCCCTTGGCAATCAACATCGGGAAAGAGTTAAATCATACGCAGAAAAGTATATAGATTACAAAAATAAATTTCAGCAAATGACATCATTTATTTGTACCCTCTAATTTATGCAAGTGTCTTTGACAAGCTGAACATTCTGATGAGGAACTCAAAGGGGAACTGAGAAACAAAAAATGGATGGGAAATGAGACTGGAGAAATAAAAAAATAAGCTGTAAGATGCAAAAATATTAAGAAAGGAAAAATATACGACAGCACGATGAAATGAAACAACTGGAATTGGCAACAAAGATTGATCACTAAATTAGAAGACATAAACGGAAAGATATTGGCGAAAGAAGGTAGACTCAATAGATATCGACTACGGGATGCATTGATGCAAACAATGTGGAACATTTCTAAGCAATGAAAACAGATTCTAGCCACAACAAATAAACGGCAAAAGCACGAAGAAAACTGAGCAACTGGATGCAATTGAAACGAAACACTTCCGTCGCAAACATTGGAAAAAAAGACAAGAACACATGATAAAAGCTGAATGGTTGATAAGTACAAAGAATGAAGTACAAAGAATGAAGTACAAGGATTCAAAGAAGGACTGGATGCTGAACTAAATCTTGAAACCCGAAGAAGAAACCTAAAGAAGATTTAGAATTGTAAGACACACGTTCATCATGGGATCAATGGTTTATGAGGCAATTTATGTCGATTCACAACAGATTAATATAACAACTGTACAAATTCATACAAGAGACACATTATCTAATGGATAAAAGTGAAAACTACTCTGATACAGAAAGATACCAAAAAGGGACCAACGAAAGAAATAACAAACTGATAATATATTCAACAAATGAGGTCGAAACATTTATTACACAGATAAACTAAGAAATTTACTACTCACTTATGATCTACGAAATAACAGAGGAAAATATCAATGAACTAAAAGAACATCTGTCTTATCATATAGAGACAAAGCATCTTGAAAGAAGTAAAAAAAGAAGAAAAATCTAGTCATGTCTTGAATCGACTATAGAGAAGCTTACAACATGATTCCACCACCATAGATGATAGGATGTTTAAAAAATGCTTAAAATCTCTCAACAAATAGTGAACTTCTCCATAAGAGCACTGAAAAGCTGGAAGGAAAAACTAAATTCTGGAGGAAAAAACATAGCAGATTTGAAAATACAAAGCAATCTTTTCTAGTTTGGCTCAATATCCCTGCGACTTTCGTCATAACAATAATACAACTAATGTATAGCCAACGAAAATGTAACGGAAGAAAGAGAGTTATAAAATCATAAGAAACGGCGCACTACGTCATGTACATAAATGACGTAAGCATTTTTGTCCAAAACAAAAGAGATTAGGAAAACTAAATAGACACACTTGGAATTTTCAGACAAAACATAAGAATTGAATGAGGCATTGAAAAATGTGCAATATTCGGAATAAAAACAGAAAAAGAAAAACAACAGAAAGAATAGAATAGAAATATCCAATCAGAAAAGCATGAGTAAGCTTGAACGAAGTAACCGCTACGAATTACTTTGAATCTCAGAAGCACATACCATCAAGTAAAAAAGATTTTTAAAAGATAATCAAGGAATCACCCAAAATAACGTGGAAACTTCTATGAACTTAACCCTACAATAAAAACGTAAATATGGAATACATACTTTAGTTGTCTTCTTAGTAAGAAACAACGGACCTTCCTAAACTTCTTTTGTCCAAAGAGAAGAAACCAGAAACCTGCACCACACAATGAGAAAACTGAAGAATGCGTACAAAGCCGAGAAATCATGTTGACAGATTAAAGGTTTACAAAGAAGAAGAAGAAGAAGAAGAAGAAGAAGAAGAAGATTCACTATTATAAAAAAAATGGGTTCATGCGGCAATTCAAGAACTTGAAGAATTCACAAAATAGTAAAGTAAGACTAATTAGAACAGTCAAGAACTGTGGGAAATTTATGTTATGAAGAAAAATAGAGATCAATAAAAGTATCAGACAAGAGATGCTTATGACAATGGATATATTATTTCTTATGCTCTCACTGTCAAAGTAGTGAAAGCCATTCAATAAAAGTGACTTATTCATGTAATTGAAGACCTGTTCTTTTCTCTGCCAACCATTCTGGCATACCAGTGATAAGATCACAGTCAAAATGACTTGTGAGAAGACAGAAGGAAGAAATACATGTGCTTTTTTTCCCCCAAGTCATCAATGTGAAAGTTATATAAACAGTAATCAGCTAAATGACGTCATGGACTAATTTTTAACACGCTAGGTTCAGAGACTAATAAAAATGAAGTGAATTCATTTCTCACTGTGTATCCTACACTCGTTAACCTATAAGTATAGGCCTTCTCTGTGATGAGGTAGCTGCGTATTTACACTAGAACCAGTGGTCAGTGTTCGAGCCCAAGTAAAAGCCAAGATTTCGAATGCTGATTTTCACAGCAGGTCGCCTCAATACCGCTGCAACATATTCTTTATACTTTCATTTCACCCTGTTAGTTCTTGTAATGTAGCATGGTTATATTAGATGAGAAAATCGATATTTCAAACTTGTTGATTACTGTTTCATCATGACTTCTTAATTTTATGGAAAATATTTAAAACCAAAAACATATTGATCAGTTTCTCTGTAATAATTATGACTGATTTGTTATAAACTGAATTCTATCAGTTATATTTCGTCTATCGTCCTCAGAAAAACTAGAGACGTGATTTGTCTATATATTTTTGTCCGATTTAAGAACGAATAGTACATCTCCCCCACGATCATTTCAAGGAAGCGGCTTTATATGTACAATTCGATGAGCAAAGGATTTGATATGCTAATATTTTCTCTTTTATTGTAAATTAGTCACCCCCCTCTCTCCCTCCCCCCTCTCTCTCTCTCTCTCTCTCTCTCTCTCTCTCTCTCTCTCGTTATTTATGTTTCTCTTTTCTTGTAACTACCTCTTTCCCTCGTTTTCCATTTCTCTTCTTCTTTATCTCTCTCTCTCTCTCTCTCTCTCTCTCTCTCTCTCATTTTTTCTTATCAAATACATTTATTTGTTTCTTTATTCATATAGACATAAGTATATAATATTAGTTTATTCATGTCTACTGACAATTCCAAATATAAAACCAATAAACGGAATGCACGAGAAATAATCATATAACAATCTTTTTGGGATGTCGCGTCATTTGACAATACCTGAATTGCTCGATTTTGATTGTTACGCTTAACGAATCTCCTATTGAGGAATCTACAAGTAAGATTCACGGTTGGATCTCGGTTGAAACATCTGTATTTTCTTTTCCGACATCAGTTCTTTCTCTAATCTTTTCTATTTAAGTGAAATGGGGAAGTGTAGTTTTGTATACGTCACTTTTTAGTGCAAACCGCTTGATTTTACTTTTTACTGTGCAAGAAAATTATATACTTACCGCGTCTCGTTCAAACTGACCTGAGGCATCAAAAATCTTCTGGGATGAAACTAGAAAGGTTAGAAATATGTTGAAATTATCTAAAGAATATTAATACAGTATTTCCATCTCATGGATTATTATTGGAGAGCATTCAGCTATTACTTAAAACACTCAAAATTCAACAAAGAAGATTTGACACAATGTCGTCTTTACAAATGAATCTTCATTTACTCAAAGTTTGAACAAATAACATGATATATGACCCAGAAAAATTGTGTTTTGAATCAATTCAAGAACAACATTTTTTATTCTAGTGTCAGGAGCAATTTAGAAAACTTCCTTAAAAATAATTTTTAAAAAGTTATGTTCTTTCGTCACTGGATAATCCACGAAAAATTATTTTTACACCAGTGCTATGATCTTGGTGTTCTCTTATTTCCAGTTCCTCAAATTTCCTTTTAAATTCCTTGGTGGCCTTTCCAAAGAAACCAACTACAATTAGTGTCACCGTCACTTTCATGTTCCCAGCGTTTTCAGCTCTCTGGCAAGATCCAGGTATTTGTCTATCTTTTCGATTTCTTTCATTTTCTCTCTGGATCAACAAAATTTACAAGATGACAACTTTTTTCTTCTTAATTATCACTAGGTCTGATCTACTGATCTGAATCAGGTGATTGTAATTATTATTATTACTCCTTGAACGTTAGCTGATGGTCTTCCATTGGATTTTGAGTGACAGCAAGTCTTCCCAAATATCCAGGACTCTTCTCAGTATTCTGGCCGATCTCGATAATGCTGTAGTTTAGACAGTCTCTACATGTCCCGTTGTTTCAAAGTCTTCCAGTGTTTGTACCAATCCTTTGGTCACTGTTCTAAGAGCACCAATTACAATTGTTATAATCGTCACTTCCACTGGTTTTCAAATCCCTAGCAAGGTCCGGTACTTATCCTTCTTTTCACTTCCTTTCAATTTTACACTGTGGTCAGCCGGATAGCAAAGTCCTCAATTTTGCAAGTTCTCTCTTTTTTCTAGATTATTATTAGTTCTGATCGTCTGGCCGAGATTAGGTGATTTGTTTGTATCTCAAAATCCCAAAGGAGTTTATGTGTCTCATTCTCTAGGACAGATTCTGAGTTGTGCATATACCATTTGTTCATATGATCAAACTTCAACTTCTTGCACAATTCTCAGTGGATCACTTTGCCCACCCAGTCGTGCCTAGTCTTAGATTCTTTGCTGCATTTGCTTATTATGCAGTTGGTCATTTCGTCTCTATCACCACATAATCTACATTTGCTGTTTTGTTTGCGTCTTATCTATTCTTACTTTGATATGGTTGGTCCTTATGGCGTTGTTTTCTGCTGCTATTAGAAGAGATTCAGTTTCTCTCTCAAAGTTTATTTTTCTTAGACACATCCACGTTTTCTCGTGTGAGATGTCGCTTGTTACTTGCTTTAAACGTCCATAGAATTATTTTTCTTCCCACTTTTGTTTTCTGGTTATTTCCGTTCTGCTGATCCTCGTGTCGTCAGTATTGCTTATGGTGCTTTTCAATGCAGTCTTCCAGTCGTTATATCAATGCATCGATGGTGTCTTCATGCGGCCAAGTCCTCTTCCTCCCTCTTTTCTTGACACATATAGTCTGTGAACGTCATATCTGGGATGTAATGCCTTATGCATGGTCATTACTTTTATTGATATCTGGTCTATTTGATTGAGTTCTTCTCTGATCCACTTCAAGAATGGTCCTGAATATCTAACGAGGGGGACAGCCTCGGTATTTATTCCTTTTACAATGTTCCTGCAATATAGTTTTGTCCCGAGTAGTATTCTGGTTCTTCTGAGATATTCTTTTTTAAATTTTTTTCTTTCATTTCTACTTGTTTGATGGTGTTATTTCCAATATTCTCAAGTATTTGTAGGTTTCCTTTTCTCCGAGCGTTCTGATTTTTACTTGATTTGGTAGTTCGACTCCATCCGTCATGTGTCGTTTGCCGCTTTTCATTACTAGTATGGTACATTTTTCTATGCCGAATTCCATTCCTCTATCTTGACTGTATATTCTCACGGTCTGTCTTAGGGTTTCCAATTCTTTTTCGTTTTTGGCAAACAGTTTGATGTCGTCCATGGTTGATCTTTTCTTGTGATTTACTGAGGATGTAATTGACTGGCATCATCGCTATTACAAATAGTAACGGTGATAGTGCATCTACCCTGGAATATACCTCATTGGATGTTTACCTTAGCTAAGCTTTTTCCTCCTCGGGGAAGATACTGCAGCTTATCAATGAGTGGTAGATCTTCTTAATTTGTACCGTTAGTATTTTCCATATCATCGGTAGGCACGTTATGGGTCTATAATTATTTGAGGCGGCTCTTTTGAGGAGGTCTTTTTGGATCAGGTGGTCTTCCTTTCGTCATCCATCCAGGTATCTCACTTTTCTGTATGAATTTATTAATTTCAGTAGCAATTCTGTCGTGGATGGAGGTGAATTTCTTAAAACAAAATCCGTGTATACCATCTAGGCCAGAAGTTTTCCAGTTTGATATTTTTTAAGTATTGCCTTGAGTGCGTCGGGGTGTATTTTCACCTTAGAGCTTCTTGGAGCATTCACAACTCTGTTTCCATGTTGTTTATCAATTCAATTTTTTATGATCTTTCCGTTACCATATTTTGCTTCAGACTCTTTTTGCCTGTTTCGCCTCCGGTTGTTGGTTTGATTTCACTCATTCTCCCTCTACTTATCGGTAGAATTTTTTTTCGTTGCTTTGGAACGTCCTGTTTTATACTTGTCTTTAATTGGAATCCTTTTGAGATGAGGATTCTTAATCTGAGAATTAATTTTTTTATTTATTGCGGACTTTTTGTCCTCATCTTGGTAGTTTTTTTTTTGTTTTGTTTTTCTTTCTTCTTTCACTGCGTTTCGGCCAAATTTCACCTCTGGCCTTCTTCAGGTGATTTACCGCGACCTCGGATAGGAATGCTGAGTCTTGTAACCGTATCCCCAGTAATTACTGCCTGCCATAGTTGTTGTCTATCGCACCACGTTTTTGACCAAGTAAATCTCTGGCCGGCTTGGGTAGGATTTGAAACCGCTATCTTCTGACAATGCTCACCTGGAACCGTAGAGACTCAACGCCTCTATCCGCTGCGTTGAGTCTCGTCCTGTTTTATCTTTAGTGTTTGGTCCTATCTTGGTATCTTTTTAGTCTTCATTCTTTTGCCAGTATTTTTTATTAGTATCTTCAAGTTTTATTTTTTATTCTAGTTGCCATACTTTTTCAGTTTCGTCCCAATATATTTTAATGTTCCGTTTTAGTACTCTTGCTTGTTGTCGTAGTCTTTTTATCTGTGATTATAATCTGAGTTCTCTCCCGGGTTTTGACTTTCTGTCTATGGTCTTCAGGGGAAACCCCGATTTTTTCACAGACAAGTTTTGCTTCTGCATATATTAAATTGTTTAACTCCATGAAGTCGTTTGTCGGGATATTTGTCAATAAGTCGTTCACTTTCTCGGTTTTGGACTTGAGAGAATGCAATGTGGTTTTCTTTTCATACATGATTCTTTAAATGATATATCCATTCATTTTTTCCTCTTGAGTCAACGTTTGCGTCTGTGTGTTTGTGGTGTATCAGTCATTGTCATGTAGTGTTTGGTTTCGGTTTGTTGTTTTGGAATGTCCTGTTTTGTCAGTATTGTTTTACCCTTTGTCGATATCTCTTTAATCTACCTTCTTTGGCCAGTACTTTCTGGGTTTTTTCCTCAAGTTGTACTGTTATTTTTCCCCATGTTGCCTGTTCCTTCTTCCTCCCCGCCCCTTATTTCAGCGCCTCTCTTTCTTATCATTCGGGTTTGTTTTCGTAGTTTTTTTATTTGCGATTCCAGTCTAATTTCCCATCCCGGTTTTTGCTGTTTCTTCGTGCTTTTTGAGGGGATCCCAATATTCTCATAAACTAATTTTGCTCCTGTATAGATTAATTCATTTAACTCAGTTATATTATTTATTATTTATCATTATTATTACTATTTGCTTGTGAACCTGTTTACATCATAAATGATGAGACAGAAATTGCAGTCAATGAGAGACAGATAGAAAAGTTCAATGATCTTTCTTAGTTATTTCCCTTTGCAAAATAAAATCGAGCTTAAATTTTTTGTTTTCAATGGAAACATTTTTGCTGAATGGTTACAAACGGTAAAGATAAATCCACATTACAGAAAAGAAATTGAATTTTAAATTATTTTCGTCTCCAGCTTAAAATTCTTCCTATAAATCTAAGTACAGTAGTTCTGTTTTAAAGTTTAGATAATTATTTTATTAAGACAATTTCTTGATTTAAAAAAAGATTTAATTTTAAATTTTGTACAATGGAATCTCCAAAATTATCCTGTCTTCTTCCTCCTGAAGAACAATATCTTTTAGTTAAAATCTTCATCTGAGTCCAATATGAGTACAACTCAACATCGAACAGTTTGGCCGTCATCAATGTGAATAGGAAATTATCTTAATATACAATTTGTACTTTTTTGTGTGAATAAATATATGAGAATGCGTTTGAGTATTCATATTAGAATGCATATGAGTGTGCATATGAGAATGAATATGAATATGCATGTGAGAATGTGTATTTCAATGAAATCATCAGTAAACATAATAACAAGAATACAAAAATGATATACTGATATTAATTCTTATCGATTTCTGAACTAATAACAACCCACTTAACAATAATAACCACCTACCTAACAATAATAACCACCTACCTAACAATAATAACCACCCACCTAACAATAATAACCACGCACCTATCAATAATAACCACCCACCTTACAATAATAACCACCCACCTTACAATAATAACAACCCATCTAACAATAATAACCATCCACCTAACAATAATAACAACCCACCTTACAATAATAACCACCCACCTTACAATAATAATCACCCATCTAACAATAATAATCACCCACCGAATAATGATAAATGAAACATAACCTTACGATAATAAAAAAAACTTGAATGGAAAAATTAAGGAATTTTGACAATTAATCCTTGAATTATTCTACCCATTCTTAAACATTTGGTAGAAATCTGGCTGGAAATAGCAGATCGTTAGCAATACAAACAGGTGAACAACAGGTAAATTATGATTATATTGATGGTAATTTCAGAAAGTTAAGTGAATCTTGAAAGATCGCTGTTAATATTGATATTTTTATGACTGTCACTAAATTCACGAATTGTCTTATCAAATAATTATTTACATTTGATCAAACTTTACTAATTAAATTTATAGATAGTTCTTCAAATCAAACACAAAATAAATGATTGCATGTGGTAATATAGTATGTTTGTTAAATATTTTTTTAGTTACCAACCAGTAAACATTATTAACAGCTACAAATAAAATAACAGAAAAAGGCTGGAGATTTTCTTGGATTGAATTACATTAAACTTATCCAATAAGTTTTGGAAGAGACGACGATTTATCATAGAATACATGACAACATAATATGTATCAAATGAATGAGTTTTCGGGGATGAAAAAAAGAAGAATTTCATTGATATGAAAGAAAAACTACTGAACTTTTACGAGTTCACAAAAATGAGTTGTAATTTAAACAAATAAAAAAAACAATTACGTTATCCATACGATTATTCCTTTCACTTTGGACTAAAAGAATAAATCAAAAAAAGATTTCAAATGGATAAATTATACGCACTGAATCACGGGAAAAAATGCAAAAGAAAAAGTGAGGAAAATCCGGAGAAAAAGGATACAAGAAGTAATGGGAAAATAGAGATGCATTCCAACACACAGATGCACATGAGGCTTTTTTGTCATGCAGTCGGGTCTCGATAGTCATTCTTTCTCTTGGCTTACGAAAATCTATCTATATATATATATATATATACATGGGTGCTCGTTTCCACAATAAACACTAATAAGCATTTACGTATCTCAGTTTCGGGACAAGGTCACACATCCCACGAGAATCAAACTCACAAGAATTATCCTCAAGATCAGCTTGCTAACCATAACTCTGTTTGACTCTGTCTCTCTCTCTCTCTCTCTCTCTCTCTCTCTCTCTCTCTCTCTCTCTCTCTCTCTCTCTCTCTCTCTCTCTCTCTCTATTCATCTATTTGAATTCTATTAACCTATTTATCTATTCCGAGTACGTATAAATAAACGTTCACACCGATTATGACCAACCGTAGCCATTGTCCTCCCTCTTTGTACACATGCACCTTTCATGTCTCAATATCTTCAAATCAGATTATGTTCTTCATTCAGTGCTGACTATTCCACTTCCGCCTATCACATCCGGTTCAATCTCTCATAATGAACTACTCTTATCAGCGCTTCCTTTTGACCTGCTGCCAATATCCGCCACGAGACTTTTCAGTCAGACTTCAACTTTCTCAGATCTTCAACCAATTGTCTGTTAAAATTAATGAATATATACGAAGAATCTACGGAAAGTATTCATTTATTTTGGATATCACGAGAACCGGTTGTGTAGCTTTGATGTAACTTACCAACCAATCAACAGAGATCTTGTTACTCCTGCCTGAATACACACTCTTTTGTGGAATTGGTCAGTTAATGTTGGATGAACTTGTTTACTGTGTGACTGTCACATTTACTACGAGTAGAATATTTAAGTCTCGTGTGTAGTTTTTTTGTTCTATATGGAAGTTGCGTATATATATATATATATATATATATATATATATATATGTGTGTGTGTGTGTGTGTGTGTGTGTGTGTGTGTGTGTGTGTGTGTGTGTGTGTGTGTGTGTGTGTGCTTAAGTTTGGGTGTATATATATATATTTATATATATATATATATATATATACATGGAAGTAATTCAATAACTATATATGTGCATAAATCAATGTATACCACACATGCAGACACACATTTGCACATTTCTATATGGTGGCATCTGTGCACACACACACACACACACACACACACACACACACACACATATATATATATATATATATATATACTAACTACAATAACCAGTAGAATAAGGAACAAGGTCAATTTTAAGCCGAGTTTAACAGTTGATTCCAGAGTTTTCCTTCTCCAAGATTAGTTGGTATACCAAGGTTAAAGAACTTAGTATGCCCTACTATTTACTCATAGCTGAGGGGATAATAGTTGGATTCATGGCTTTTTTCAAGAGTATTAGTGCAATGTGAAATGCAAAAAGCTTCGTGCAAGAACTGAACTCGGGTCATCGTATCCCTTTTCTACAACAGTAGCCATTATATCATGAACGCCTTCGATATATATATATATATATATATATATATATATATATATATATATATATATATATGTGTGTGTGTGTGTGTGTGTGTGTGTGTGTGTGTGTGTGTGTGTGTGTGTGTTTATATTTCAATAGATGTTGAGGGTGAGAGAGAGAAAAAGAAGAAAAGATAATATGAAAAATCAAATTGATATGTTTTGCTATGGGGATAGCTTCTTCAGAATGCTATCTTCTACGGAAAATATTCTTCTAACGAAAGTTATTTTTTCATTGTGTCTTTCTTATATCGTCAGATTCTATTCCAAATATCCCCATAAATAAATGAATAAATAAATAAATATATATATATATATATATATATATATATATATATATATATATATATATATGCACACAAACAGAATCTGTGTGGGTGCGTGCGCGGGTATTATTATTCATATAAATAGAAAGATATTGTGTTTGTACTTATTTGTTTTATGTCATTTCTTTAACGAACTCTCAGGTTGTCACCTGTGCCATTATATCAAAGTACCATTCTCTCTTCAATGTGTTAATAACATCAACAGAATTTTATTTGGAGTGTCAATAAAAGTAGCGGCATCTTTGATGTCGTGTGAACGATAACGGTCTCTTTTGCTCATACCGACAAATTAGATTCGTCTTCGGAGAAGAAAAATGCTCCTTCTACATAGATAAAAATATAAAGCAAAAAATTAAGAAAAAATAGAGGTTTATTTTTATGTCACCTCCGAAAACACTCAGAACATTTCTTTTGAAAGAATATGGAAACGAAAGGAAGAAAATCTGAAAGTTTTTACACGCCAACTTATCACCGACACTCGGAGACGAAAAACACGCAAGAAAAAAAAAAGAAAAAGAAGAAAAGTTGCATCCAGATAAAATGAATAAATTTATCGAATGGCTTTTAAGAGGAGTAAATTAATTTTATGATGATGATCAATTGAACTGTTTCTGTAAATTAGAGAACAACTAAGACAAATGAACAAACGTTTTCAGTTTAATTATCTAAAAGGTGGCTGAATTGGTCGAATTGGAACCAATTTGGCACCTTATCAGGAATGATGGATTAATCCGACAATTAAACCGAGCAATAAAAAGGGCTGCCGTTCAAGGGGAAGAAAATGATCTTCGATCGCAAACTGACCAACTCAACAGGCAAGATAAGTTTTTAACTTTGCCGTATACTCTTTACTTTCTCTTTATTTTCTTAAATCGTACAAGATATATTCTTCATATCTTATCACTAAAAAAAAGTGTATCACAGAGAGACAGATAGGGACAGAGAGACAAAGAGACCGAAAGAGAGAGAGAGAGAGCGAAATGAATAAATGGAGATTGATATTATGATCCGAGAATGTTGAAATAGTTGCTGTCTAGATCGACACAATGCATTAACAAATATCAATACATAAAAAACATATTTTCTATTTTGAGATTTTTTCTCTTACTTATCCAATTCCAAAGACAGAAGAATTACTCATTCCGTCTCATCCGTCCTTCTACTATCACAAACTAAGCTACGACAATCAGGAAGTTTTAAATTTGTTTATTATCATTTATTTAAGAATTTTCAGCCGAAATAACTGAACAGACTGATCATTCGATAATTAAAAAAAGAAATTGAAGAATGGCAAACACGGAGTTGAATAATGAAATAATAATGTCTTTAGTCAGAAAAAGAACAATTAACAGTTACAAAAATAAATGTTGTAATTTCAATGTTCCATTCCCCGTAAATACGCAGCAGAATGTCTCAGAATCTAGCCCTTATCTTGCAGTGGTCACTCTAAGTTCACGATCAGCTTTATTCACTTAGACCCACTAAGTATTCTCAATGCGTTACGTTAATTTTTATCTTCAACTTGAGATCTGAGAGGACCTGGTTATCTCGAGATCTGAGAGGATTTGATTATCTCCGAATCTGGTGCAAGGCTCTTTTTACAGGAGCTCCTTCCTGTTTCGATCTCAATCCCACAAATAACTTCAACTCTCTCTCACCGCAAGTGTCGCTTTTCGGCAAAAACTGAGTTTATATAATTATTTCTCTTATTTCCGAGTGGGCGTATCTCATCAACGGCTTTCTCTTTAATTAATCTTCAACAATTAATTCCATTCACTGTTGCTCTCTACTACCCCGACAGTGAATCCCTGTGCCTGCCACCAGAGTGGGGGGTGCCTCCATACAACTTCTGCTACGACTTCTAAAATGGGGTTTTGCCTCCTTCTCCTCTCGAGGTTTCTCTGTGTCCTTCTCTCTGCAGGTCCTTTCTCATCACATGATTCATACGTCCTAATAAAAGTTTTCCAAGTTTAATTTTTCCTCATAAAACAATTGGCCAGTATTTGGCTGACCACTTCGTGACCAAATTTCCTGCTCTGCTATTGTTTTGATTGGCGGTCTCTCCGATTTTAGTTCTCCTTTCTTTCTTTCTTTCTTTCTCTGGTTCGAAAAATCAATATCATATGTTTTTGCATTTTTCTGCAAGCCAAAAATTAAACAATATTTCTCGTTTCTTTCTCATTTTGACAATGAATTGGATTACACTTTTAAAAAAACAATGTACTGATTTTATTCTTCGAAAATCCGTGCAGCTCATTGTTCTTTGCTTTATAAAAATGAAACAAAATCTCTGGCTTTTTAGAAAAACATTCTGCTTTTCCTATTTTCTATTCATTTCGAATAATAAAAAAAACATCTATTCTCGATTTGTCAACTTACTTTGTCTTCTAAAATCCACGCCGAATATTTTTATTATTAAATCTATTGTGTCAGACTCTGTAGCCCCAATTTGCTCTGTTATAACACAGTCTTCTACCGTCGTCATTGCCCTTCCACCTGGCTTTCTGTTGCACTATGTTAAATGTGGCGTTTTCTTTTGATCAAATTTTAAAAGTTTTATTGTTTCTCATGGTCGACTAAATAGTCCATAACACTCAGATTCAAAATGCCATTTTCTATCAAATTTACATTTTTATTAATTTCATTTTTTCCTCTACAGATACATAACTTTTCTCATGCTGTTTCACAAATCAAAGTTATATAAATTACACAGTTATGTCTGGCACACGGCCATGAAACGGAATGAAAATTCGGAGAATTAAACACACTACACTGCTAGATAACCTTCCTAACCATCAGTCTATAGTTGATGGCAAGAATTGAAGGAGATATTTACTGAACCTAGACACAAAGCCAGATTCATGAAAGACTTCTTAAAGCAAGAATTCTCAAACACTTGTAAGATTACCAGCCTTAACACGGTAATTTGGAAAATGCTCAACGGTCAAAGTTCTGAAAAATATTGCTGAAGAGCGTCATCCATAATCACACAACCGAAGATTAATTTATTTAATTAAGATCGATGTCAAATATTCATTGAAAATATCCATTTTTATTTATTTGAAAACAATTGCAACAATTTGCGGTTTCTCCGAATTTTTCCACAAAATAGGAAATTAACAAACATTTAGATAATAAGATGCAAAAGAAGATTTTATGACAACTTAAATGTCAGAAAATACAACCGTTTACACTTCAGATTAAAGAATTGTAATCATCATCGACTTCTAGAAAAAAAAAACAATTCATCGCTTTCTCACTTCCAACTCATATTTAATTTTTTCTTTTGTTATTTTTTACTTAAAATTTCCCCTTTTATCTTTCGAAATCTTTATATAATGTGTTGTGTTTGTTAATTCATCTGGGAGATTCTCGTTTGAAATATTGAATTTAGTGCCACTTTAACATCTATATTTAGTCGAATGAATAGTCTGTCGACAGAAAATTATTTTAGTTTTCTATACAACAAAGATGAAACATGAAATGAAGTATCTATCATACAAGCCCTATCATCAAGGCAACGAGGTTAGTCAATTGGTGATATTTTCTTATGATAATGTTGTGGTTGCCAAACTCAGTCGATTTTTCCAATGTGAATCTATCTTGATCATTTCATCTCCCAAGCTGAATGAAACTATTTTAATCGTCACTATTTGCCAAGAAGAAGTACAAACCATGGAATGATTAGAGGTCTTACATGGCACATCACTTCATAAAAGATTGAGAACAATTAGTCTCGTTGGTAATGAAACATCCCCAAATAATTGATTGTTTCATCGAGTGATTGTTTTAATATGAACTAATTTTCTTCATCACATTTTCGTCTGCATTTTAAAGGGATCGATGAATTCGTTTGTTTCATGTAAACCAATGCAAATACAAAGGATCTTTCAAAATGGAGGCTTCTTCTTCTTCTTCTTCTTCTTCTTATTATTATTATTATTATTATTATTATTATTATTATTATTATTATTTGATAGATAGATAGATAGATAGATAGATAGATATGAACAAACAGCGCCTCTTGCTCAAGACCCTGTCAACTCAAATCATTTTAAACTAAAACCATTTTAAGTGTACCGCTAGTTCCTGTTATATATCCAAAGTTGAAAGTGTAGCATGACATATCATCATTAGCAGACTTTTTACTAAATTGGGAGAACGTGTTTTTAAAAAAAGTATTTTAAAACTACAGCCTTTTGCGACCACGGGTCTTTTAGATAATCGATTAAATTGTAGCTTTGACTGTATGAAAAAGGTTTCGACTTCATTATGACAGCAAGCAGATTTCGTCAAATGTGGAAAAGTTTTACTCGATTTTTTTTCAAAAGTAAATCATTTTAACCCTGAAGACAATATTTCAGCGGAAAAGTTCTCATTAGTGGAGAAAGAACTTTCGAAAAATTACCTGGAACTTGTTTTTATCTTTTCCCTTCTCTGAAAATCTCAAATAAATTTCGGCATTTTTTCACAAGAACCAAAATTTAAAACTATGAAAACGAGGAAGCTTACCTTGAAGCCCATGGAACATCCATTCGTTTCTGAAATTCAATTATTGTAAAGATATTGATTTGCGTTATAGTCTATTCCAACCCTTGCGGTTTTATGTCAGATAAATAAACAGATAGAAAATCAATTGAACACAATAATATCGAACAAACTCTTTAAACTATACAAACGTTATTATAAGCACTTTTTAATCGCTAAGTAAATATATATATTTAATTAGTTTAAAAAAACATTTATCAGTCAAAATACAATGATTAAGACGTAAATTTATTATATTTTTTTCTGTACAAAATTTTTCAATTAGATTGAACATTTCGTTGCTTTCAACTCAGCCGAGACTTGAGGCATGTTTTTCGCTTTGAAGTTTGGAAAGGTTGAAGAAATTCAATAGTTACATCGGTCTGGTTTCGTGTTAGGAAAGAAATTCTTTCTGAATGGTCAGACAGAAAGAAGAAAAAAACAATATTTTTTCGCTTAAAATGTTGGTCACTTTATTTGTATAGTTCGATGCTCTCATCAAGTTTGGTTTTGTATGTTGAGAGTGAAGGAATCCTGTTAAACAAGTTGAGAAAGAAAGAAAGAAAGAAAGAAAGAAAGAAAGAAAGAAAGAAAGAAAGAAAGACCGCAAGAGAGAAAGAAAGAAATCAAACTTGGCCAGCACCCTAGTCAAATGTTCCATTAGAAAAGAGCAAAGTAAACGAGACCCCTTATTTGATTTGTTGCTAGTCGGACATATGTGGCCACTTCGTTCTATTTTATCAAGTGATGTCCGTTGGCTAAAATTAGTCCGTGCACTGCTTTCCCTATCCGTTTGTACGTTCGTAGACATTCAAAAACGACTTCAATTAATATCAATGTTCATTAGAGCCGGCACTCAACAAAACTGTTTCATTGTTTTGGGAAGGGTTTAAGCTTATGGTGTTGCTTGTTAAGCCTGATTTCTATAAGAGAGAATTTCAGAACATTTGCGGATTTGACACAAGGGATATAATAGCGAAAGAAAACGTAACGTTTATATGTGTGTGTGTGTGTGAGAGAGAGAGAGAGAGAGAGAGAGAGAGAGAGAGAGTTTTAGCTTATTCAAGCGTACCACCATAATAGTATGACTTCGAGTGAAAACGGAACTTACTGAGTGGCCTACGAAACTAATTAGTTGACAATCTCTCTACAAGAACCGCCCCCCGCGCGCGCCCACGTGTGTGTCAGTGAGAAAAACATACAATATTAAGCAAATTTATTGCTTTTTCAACAATTTACTTCATCAGCGAGACGTTTTTGTTATTTTTTTTTTCGGGGGATAACTCTGATATGAAAACATCTTGAAAGTCAAACAATTGAGATACACAGAACACAAAAGACACTTGTTGATTTGTGATTCTATATCGTTTTATTCTGAATTAATTCTCACTAAAATATTCGTAGCAAAAAAAGTCTTACAAATTACATGCGCAGGTACAAATTGTGAAAGTTTAATTCTCGGGATTGCTCTGTGAAAGAAAAAATTGTTTACCTGTTCACTGTTAGCATCTTTCACTTTCAAAGTATTCCTAATGGGAAGCTATTCACTTCATAAGACGGTGTTACCAATTCTGGAACCATTCTTGATACTCATTTTCAAAAATAACATTCAGTAATATAGTCATGTGCTGCTGGATATTAGGGATGTCAGCAAGTATTTTTCCTTTCAAGGCATTTTGGAGATACTTCGGAAATAGCCAAAAATTCAAAATGCGATCAGTCTGGTGAATGAATTTTATGCTCTGTTTTATAACAGATTTCTTAGCCAGGAAATTGCAAATTTCAAACGCATCCTGTGCAGATGCGTTTTCATGATGGAAAATTGACTTTATCAGGTCGGAGTTCGGATCTTTTCCTCAGAACAGAATCTGATACTTATTTCAGCACTGTGTTAACAGTTTTCTGCAAAGAAATTTGTTGTAAACTTACTCCTTATAATCAAAGAAGTACTCAACTTGAACTGCCCAAGAAACAATGATTCTTTTGTCCCCCTTTTTTCTTTCTTTCTTTTTTTTTTACTTAAACGAATAATGTATTTTCCACTGCATACTCTGACGTTTTGTTTCTGGTTTTTATTGAAAAAAAAAACTGTGTTTTATCAAATATCTCTACATTATTCAAAAGAACATTGGAAACGTGAAGCCGACTTTATTTCTGCTCATCAGTCAATAATCAGAGAAGAAACTTTTTCCGTTTCTAATCATTTGTTAGAATCTATTGCACTTTGGTTCCGGAATTAATTGCACACTTACTTGTCAATTTGAGTGCACTAGGCTTTGCGCACTATCCATATTCGCATTTGCTTTTGGCTGATCACTTCAAGTGTTATCATTCACATCTTCTTGTCTTCCTTGAACCACCTTTGACACTCAAAAACGATTTAGCATAATTACCAAAAGCCATTTTAATCGGGCCAACGTTTTAGTTGTACTTTTGTTAATCTTCGGAATAAATGTCAGGATACCAATGTTTGTCTGATTCATGACACCTGCAACATACTGCGCTCATTCCGGGAACTAAATTGTCTCACATTGTATATATCACACCTTGGAATTATTTTGTCTCCTTGAATGCAAATATAGTTGAGTGATACTAACAAAAATGTTGCATTCATTTTAATAGTAAGCAAACTCTTCACATATGGAAAATTGGCACCAAACAATCTTATTCTTTCCCAGTAAGAAACATTCAACCGTTTTAGACAGTCGAGAAACTGAACTTAATTTCTGAACGGAAAGAATTTGATCTAATATTGTCAAGAATTTTTTAGAAGGGTCATTTATACAACCATTTTTTTTTTTCGAAATTGAACTTCTTTGTATTATTAGTCCAACCTTTTGGTAGATACGTCCTATTACTAACCACAAGTGTATAATTCCCAAAGAGCGTATAAAGAAGTATAATAAAAAAAAGACACATTCCCTCGACATTTTAATATGAATCATAAATATTTGAAGAAGATTGTAGAATTGATTGGCATTGTATTAATATTATCAGCAACATAAAGAAATTTAGTATCCAAGCATAAAAAGTTTGTTATGTTTAATATTAACACCTTAAAAACTGACATTAATTTTTTTTTTCCTCTATTCTCCAAAATAAAACTTCCAATATTTTAAGTAAACATTCTCATAATTCAATTAATTGTCTCATGTTTCCCCTTTACATTTTATGAATTGAATGTTTTTCACTGATTTCTACAGAAATTTATTTTTAGAAATTTAAGTAATTATTTGCAGCATATATTTTATTTTTCCTCGTATAATTATTATTTTATTCTTTAAAGAGTTTTTCACACCAGCATTTAGAGCAGATGGTTTTTCACTGGAGTTTGAGTGACAAGTTTCCTCAAGCCTTCAGGACTCTTCTCAGTATTCTAATCGATCTCAATAATGCTGTAGTCGGGATGATCTCTACCTGTCCCCTTATTTCCAAATTTTCCAGTCCCTCTAATAATACTTTAGGGATTCTTCCAAGCGCAGCAATTACAATTGGTATCACCGTCACTTTCCTGTTCGATAGCTTTTTTAAGTTCTCAAGCAAGGTATTCGTATTTATCTCTCTTTTCGCTATTTCAAAAATTTTACTTTCTGGTTTGGCGGTACGGCAGGTTCTCTTTTTTCTTTCTTTCTTTTTTTTTTAACTATCATTAGATCTGTTCGTCTGGCCGAGATTTGGTGATCTATTTGTATCTAAAAATCTCAGAGAAGTTTGTGTACCTCATTCTCCAGGACGGATTCTGTGTTGTTCATATGCAACTTATTCGTACGATTAAATTTCAATTTTTCACACAATTCCCAGTGGATCACCTTCCCCACCCAGTCGTATCGAGTCTTGTACTCTTTTTGCGCTAATTTGCCGCATTCGCTGATTATATGATTGATTGTTTCGTCTCTATCGCCACATAAAATCAATTTGCTGTGTCTTATCTATTTTTGCTTTAACATAGTTTATCCTTATGGCGTTATCTTAAGTTGCTATTTGAAGAGATTCGCTTTCTCTCTTAAGGTTTCTCCTCCTTAGCCAAGATTTCTTGTGTAAGATTTCGCTTGTTTGTCGCTCAAAATATCCATGCAGCTGTTCTTCTTCCCATTTGTGTAACCTAATTATTGTTGTTCTGTTGATCCTTGTGATGTTTATGTTGTTTCTACTCTCTGTAATTAGATCTACTTTGATCTTTCTAATGTTGTGGTCCTATGCTAGTTACAGACCCCAATGTAGTGTGACTACTAGTCACAGTACTTGTTGTGGCTATTGTGTTCGTGACTACCACATTAGCTTCCGACTGTTTGCTTTGTCAAATCCTTCCGTACCCACGCTGTGTTTGAAAGGTCCACGGAGAGGGGTTGACCCAATTCACCCGGATCTCCTTCTGACGGTCAGGTAATATGAGTGGCTAGATTGTCTAGGAACTCAAAGAATAGAGAAAACCCGCTGTTTAACAACAACAAAAAATCGTTTTTATTGAAACACGTTTGTGAGACAATGAATAACAAACAAACGATGTTTTCTTTCCTGGCAAAAAGAAGAAGAAAGAATATCGAGAGAGGAGGAGTGACGATGAGGTGCGGTTAGAGTAACACTAACGTCTCTAAAGTCAGGGACTTTGAATTTAGCAACGTCTGAAGGTTGTTCAAAGTGCCTCCGGTCTAGAAGAGATACTTCTTTGGTAGTCTTGAGTTTCTTCTTGGTCCCTTTTTTTTCATCCTCGTTGAGGATTCGTTTAATTATCCCATTTTTATAGATCAATATCTCGACTAAAACTGTTTCTGATTGGTTGTCCAATAAGAGAAAATAAGGAGTCAGCCAATCCTATTTCAGGATTATATCTTACAGGTAAAGGGAAAACTCTTTTTAGATGCTTTGACCAATGGGAACAGGTTTAGAGCAATTGGAGTTGAACAAAAAATTCCCAGCCTCACCTGGGTGGAGCAAAATTAAATCTCCCTTTTGGCTTTCAAGATAAGGACTAGAAAAATATGTTTTACGAAATGACTCGTTTCATCATTATGATTGATGAAGTTAGTTGACAACCGAAAAATCAAATAAATTCGCTAACCTTTAAAATCAAAAATAATTTTCTCGCACTTAGCTGACCTTTAAAATCTAAAAAATTGTCTAGCACTTAATTGACCTTTAGGAACGATCAACCAGCTTTTTAGGTCAATATAAGCCTTGAACAAAAAAGATACTTATTTTAACGATCTTTTTTGTTCTTGGGATATATATATATATATATATATATATATATACTAATTAGAATATATTTCATAAATTCTAATTTTTACATATTAATTAAGTACCCAACCGCTCGTCGTGTCACAATGTAGTCGATGCATCGACACTTTCTCGAATCCCCTTTCTTTTTTTGACACATATAGTCTGCTTATGTCATCTCTGGGATGTAAGGCCTTATGCATCGTCATAAGTTTTCTTGTTCTCTAATCCATTTGTTGGAGACCTTCTCTTGTCCCCTTTAAGAACGGTTCCGAGTATCTTATATAGTTTGATCTCGAGCAGTTTTTTTGCCATCGATGGAAATCAATGGGATAACACGGCTTCTCATATCTTTAACAGTCTATTCAAATATTTTTCCGACATAAGACGTGTCGTAGTCGGTACAAACTTAAATCTCCAATAATTTCCCTTGTTTTAACATGATGGTTCTTTTTTATTTGACACAAGTCAGTTTTAGTTGCTTGAAAACCCAGTCAACTGATTGCGAGATCCTCACTTGTATCACAACATTCCATTTTATAGACTATTTATTGAAGTAAGTTTTCTTTGTCACAATATCAGAATGATTTTTTGCACAGTTAAGATCGAATTTACTTAAAATAGCTTACATTTTTTACTTAACTGTTGTAGGCCTCTATATTTTATATTTAGCGCGCTGTTATTTTGTCTTTATTTTATTTTTTTGTGTCTATTTTTTCTAAAATCAAGCTTTCTTTTACAGTATTTCATTACAACTCTATACTTTTTTGAATAATATTTCCAATACTGTCGAAATTTTTGTATAGTTCTTATAAAATAATTCCCACCCAATCATGTCTTCTCCTGCAACTTCAAAGATATTTAAGTTATTTTTCGTTTGAAGCTCGATTTCTTTTGCTATTTGTTTAATTCCACGTAGTTATTTTTATTATAAGTAGTAGTAGTAGGAGGAGGAGGAGGAGCCATTAAATTTGGCTTAGACGAGCACCCAGTAAGGATCGAATTCACAAATATTAAAAATCAACTTATTAAATATGTTTCTACAACAGAGTACCCATAGTCTCCGTAGTTTTCATGGTAGAAGAGCGGTAAGAGGATTTATCAAAAATTTTATATCCGTTCAGAAAATTCAGAAAAACTACTTCCAATTAGTGTACGTTTATTTACACCTCAGTTCTATGAAAGTTTTTTTTAAGCATAATAAAAAATGAAAAACGTTTTTTTTTTCCATTTTCCTCGTTTGGGGAAAGTTTTTGTGATTTATTGAAAGTAGAAAATTATTTTTTTATTTGTTACTTTTACTTCATTTCTTTATTGCATTTTAAATTTTCATTTATCCTTACGGTAACGGTGTACAATTTCTTGTGTGCGAAGCTTGTTTTATAATAATAATAATAATAATAATAATAATAATAATAATAATAATAATAATAATCTAATTCCTTATTTTTCGATCATATAATTTTAGTCAGTAGATGTACAATCCCTGCTCAACTTTGTCTTGCCGCAAGCGTCAATATTTGAGTGAGTTTAAAAGGTAATTCAATCTTTTTGGAACGACCTTTACGAAACATCGGAGTAATATCGACTTCCTTGCGAAACTTCGAAGAAAACATTGAATTAAATAGATTGACGCACACACACACACACACACACACACATAAACATATATAGCTCAGGATGCACATAAAGAGAACTAATGATTATTGATTTTAAATCAATACTGTTAGTTATTGATGAAATCAGCACCGAAGTTTTTACGTAATGTTCCTTTGGGTGGTTGTCTGCAGAACAGTCTTGTCCGATATTCACTGGTTACCTTTCCAGTGCCATGTTACGACAATGAATGAATGTTTTCAAAGTAACTTCCACAAAAGAATTCTGGATTTTAATCTAAAATTTATTCAATTTCAAAAATTATACTAACCATTTTATCTTATTTTCTTCAAACTGAATGAATCTTGTCTATCGATGCAAGAGAAAGAAAAGATATTTTCAAACCGAAGATAAATTGAAATGTTGAACAAAATACTTTTCACTGTTTTCTAATTCTTCGTGGATTTTTTCAATAACCTGAATTGGATTTAAAGGTTGAAATACACAACTATATTAAAATTCACATCTGCAGCATATTATAATTTTTGAATATTTTTCAAATTTGCAAAACAAATTTAATTCTTCGGTACGAAATCAATTCAAAGATAAAGAAAAGCCAACTGGATATCTGGCAGTGGATTATGAAAATTTAATTGAAATTTGTTCTGATATTCAGTTCAAGACAAAATTTGAAGGAGTTCCGGTCGTAATATTCTTGTGCAATATATTTGAGAATATCCAAAGTTCTTGTACAACAACAGTGGGAAATTGAGTTTTTCTCGATATTTTAGCACAAAAACAAAATCTCATACACAACAAGCTGTTTTAATGTATTAAAATCTGAGTGGTATAGGTATGAATTCCACAATTTTTTGAAAATCGTGTAATAATTCCACGACAAAATATTAAGTCAGATTAAACTTAACAAATCTAAAATAGCGTCTCCTATTGAGTTAATGTTTAACCAGCTAGTTTGTTTTTGTTTTTTTTTAATATGCAAATAAGTTCAGTCCTCAAGGGTTGTCCTACTGATATGTGTTGTAGCAAAATTAAAAGATTTATAAATATCTCCTGTAATTTTTTTATGAATCTTGATAGCAATTTCTTTCCTCCTTTTGACATTTCCAATTATATGAATGAATTCTTGGAGTTTTATCAGTCATTCATTTGCATTAAGTTATTGGGAAGAAAATGACACTCTCTTCAGCTTAAAATGTTCAGGCACTGTTTAATATCTTACATGTGTGGCTCAAACCAGCATCAATTATTCACCACTAAGTATCCTTATTTACTTTGATTCTAATATTTTTGTGAAACGCAATCGATATTTTTATTCATTTGCACATTTCGTTCACTTATTGTATCTTTTATCTCACGCTATGACAGCCAACAAATCAACATTTTAATTTACAGATAGGAAAGTCTTCCACGAGAGACGGGTCAACTCTTGTGCTTCTCATTATTATGATAAATTTTTGACTCATACTGCAATCGCAGCAATTTGATAACATCGGAGACCACATTTTCTGCCATGTCCGAAGAATGATATGGTTGATTGTGAGGTTGAACAGAGGCCATTCTTTCAAACAGTGATATAGGGTTATGGATTGCCTCAATGAATCCTTTACTAATAAAGGTAAAATACACGTGGCGGGTAATTCGGATATTCCATATACAGAGTAGAAAGGAGATGCCCGTGGTGTAATGGTTATCGTCGTATGAAATGGACACGACGACACAAGTTCAAATCCTAGACCAGGCTAATTGCATTTCACATAGCACTCATACCCTTGGGAAAGGTATGAATCTAATTATTCTCCCTCCAGCTATGGGTAAATAGTAGGGGCAGACTAGGTACTACAACCTTAGTGAGGCAACTAGTCTAGGAGAAGGAAAACTCTGAATTCAAACCTGTTAAACCCTGCTTAAAATTTATCTTGTGTCATATCCTACCCGAGCGGAGGGGTAGTTAAATATGCATATACAGGGTAGAACGATAAAATTGTCGCCCTAGAAAAGACGACAAGATTCCATTTCCGTTCAATGAAAACCGGTTTTCTTTTTTTGTTGCAGACCATCTACTAGTTGGCCAGTTGTGTAAAAATCCCAAGAGCGATAGGAGCCTTGTATCATGTCTAAAAGTGACAAAATGTTCAACGAGCGAGAGCTGAGATGCGCCGCTGTACAACTCATGCTCTCTACCGATCCAAGTTATGACAACAGGACCATTGCCAGTACCCTCAAAATGCAAATCTGGATTGCCACGGATAACAGGGACATGCCCAAGGTGATGAAAACAAAGTTTCCGGCTAGGGTTATGGTCTTTGGTGTGGTTTCAAGTAAGGGCCACATCATGCCCCCTCACATCTTCGAAGTCGGCTTGAAAGTCAACACCAAAGTGTACCTGGATGTGATGAAGAGTGTGGTGATCCCCTGGTGCAATCAGGTGGCTGGTGGCAGACCCTGGATGTAGCAGCAGGACTCGGCGCCGGCCTACAAGTCAAAACAGACCCAGGCTTGGCTTCAGAAGGAGTGCTACGATTTTGTACTCTTCTCTCACTGGCCCCCTCCTCCTCCGACCTGAACCTGCTCGACTACTTTATTTGGTCATACGTCGAGAACATCACCAACATGATCTCCCACAATACCAAAGCCAGCCTGATCGCCGCCATCCGCCGAATATTCGCCGAGCTCCCGCCAGCGCTTGTGGAAAAGGCATGCTCCCAGTTCCGGATCCGTATCGAGGCGATGATTAAGACTGAAGGCGGCTATATTGAATAGATGTCAGCTCTATTACATAATGAAGTTACCTGAATTGATTTTTTCAATAAAAGTTTTAAAATAAAGCTGTAGTGTTGTTTTCTTTAGGACGACAATTTTATCGTTCCACCCTGTAAAGTTTATTTCGATCAGCAATAACAAAAATTCAGAATTTCGTTTTAAATCATTTTTGTTTTATATTATTGATAATATCCATAGGATTATTATCAGCATATCTCCTGACTAGAACACACACACACACACACACACACACACACACACATATATATATATATGTGTGTGTGTGTGTGTGTATGTGTGTGTGTGTGTGTGTGATTAGCCTAGTGACCAAGCACCGTTGACTGTTTCTACGCTATTCAAACTTAGATCTACATATGCTCTCTCATTGATATTCAACACCTTATCTATTAATATAGCAAACCAAAACGCCTGGAGAAAAAGCTGGACAGCAATTACACAAGAATGCTACGAGCAATATTGAACAAGTCCTGACGGCAACACCCCACAAAGCACCAACTATACGGCCACCCGCCTCCCATCACAAAAACTATCCAAGTTAGACGAACCAGACATGCAGGACACTGCCGGAGAAGCAGGGACAAGCTCATAAGTGATGTACTCCTGTGGACCCCCACATAGGGCCGAGCAAAAGCAGGACGACCAGCTCGAACATACATACAGCAGCTATGTGAGGATACGGGATGTAGCCCTGAAGATCTGCCGGAGGTGATAAACGATAGGGAGAAGTGGCGAGAGAGGGTCAGGGATATCCGTGCTAGCAGCACGACATGATATATATATATATATATATATATATATATATATATATATATATATATATATAAGTAATGATAATTGGACTCCGAAATTACACGGGACTCCAGATTCACCATCAGAAGAATGATATGTTGGTTTTAAAGCAATCATTTTATGGCAGTAGCACGTGTATATAATATCAACTATATATAAACAGTATGGACACAAAATTTAACAGGAGTTGATTTTTCTCAATCTTTACTCGCTTAAAGGCCACTGAAAGCGGTTTCTGTTCGATATTAATTATTAATTATATTAGGATTATTTGAAAATACAACTTATCACTTAACTTTATATATATATATATATATATATATATATATATATATATATATATATATATATATATATGTGTGTGTGTGTGTGTGTGTGTATAAACCTAAAGCATCGTAAGCGCCATTTTCCTCATTTTCCTCCTCCAATCATCACAACCGCCACACATTATATCCACTCGCCTCTACCATTTTAACTTTTTACGAGTATTAAAATAGGCCCCAACGCTCTACATTCACCTTACCTACCAAATTCACTCGAAACTTTTCTACAATAGTGTATTTACCACACATCAACAAAAAACATATAACTATTAAATAACAGCCCCAAGCTTCCAACTGCCACCCAAACCCGCCATCTAGTTCCTTAATTTCTTAAATTTTTCAATGACGACACCGTACCCCTCAGTTATACTCATCTTCATACACAAACACACTAACAATTATTTAACCCCTTTATTATTTTATTACGCACATACCACCTCTGAGATCCACAGTACATAATATTTATGCTATATTTCATTTATTTATTTATTTATTATCATTATTATTATTATTATTATTATTATTATTATTATTAAAATAAAACAATTGCGATGGACGTACTGAATTAGAAATTGCTTCATTCTTCATGTTAAAACATTTTAAATCTGTATTGCTCTAGCAAAAATTACTACGATATGCTATTTTTCTGTTTTACTGCGACAAAAGCATAAACATACAGAAATAGAATCATTATAATGTAGATTATAATTAAACATTTGAACATGGTCTGTTGAAAACCCCATCATGAAAACACTTATTTATAATCTTTTTATGGCATATAAAAAGTACTATTCGGTCTTCATTGATTTCATTATCAATATAACAAAAAATAAATATTATATAATTTATTAAATGATGTTCTGATGCTAAGAACAAATTTTTTTTTTTTTTTCTTTCGCAGGTCTATTCGATGGATTGTTACTTTCGGCAACTCTGGACCGACACCCGACTCGCTTTCAATGTTTCATTGGCAAACGTTTCCCTCAATATTAAGACGATGGAGAGGATCTGGTCTCCTGACACTGTCGTCTTCAACGGACAGGAGTCCTTTCTTCACGAAATCACAATGCCCAACAAATTCTTCCGCATCAACAAAGACGGTACCATTCTATATTCTCAAAGGTAAGAAAACTTTCCAATCGACTTTTCAGTTATTATCTCAAAACTTACTTATCTGTCTAGTGGCTGAAATAGAGAATCGTTTTTTACTCGTGTATGAAAAAACTAAACACAATTTGGAAATTTGGTTTTCACGGCAAATTTCACGGTTTGACATGGTATAATTTTCTTAGTTCTATTTCCAATCACGTGACCATATTAAACTTGGTATTAATCAGAAAAAAATCTGTTGTTACAAGTTCTACTGCAATGTTTCCTAAATCAGGATACGCAATCTTGTAAAAGTATTTAAATTTTGAAGTAATTACAACCAACTAAATTCTAATTATGTATCATGCAAACCTCACAGTTGGTAATAATAAGTAAATCAAAAGATTTTTTAATGTATATCAGCTCGTTTTCCTTTCTTCCCACTCTCTTACTGTTGTTTTCAAAATTTTTCAAAAATTTAAAAAAAAAAAACCAAATTGCATTCAGAACTGTCAATGGAGGATATGCAGATGGGTCATTTTATAACTGACCCTCGAATTGATTAATATTAAAAAGAACTAAACTCACTCATTTTATTTAAATATAACATTAAATCATGAAAAATGATTCCTGTATGTTGTTTTTATAATATTCTCTCACTTTATGTTCTCCTCAAGATTTACGCTAACACAATCAAACAGTTCAAGCAGATACAATGGAGAAAACAAAATCAGAGAAAGTTTGTCGGGTGATTTTACTTTCCCTCTGTACATATATTAATATCTTGGGATATATGTACAGATATATTTCTGCATTCAAAAGGTGTGAGCTGTGACGATAAATAGGAAATATAACACGAACAGTTAAGAAGTTGTTTAATTAAAAAGGAAACAAAGCAAATGTATTTTTCTCACAGAAAAGGTTTGACAATAACGAACTGAAAAATTAGTGGTCCAGTATTTAATATCGAGAGCACCTAGTTTTGTGTCGGCAAACGCCAAGAGATTTTTTTTTAATTCTAAGACAATTTTACAGAGACCAAAGCAATATACAAGAAACGAACAAAAATACCTGATTTTTATTTTTACTTTTATACTATTTTGGTCACCTTCGTTGTTCTAAAGATATAAATTTAGTTGCTATATGCAACTATCTGTATTGCTTAAGTTTCAGAGATAAAGGCATTTTATTGTCTTTATGTTTTGTATTCTCTTTTCTGTTCTTTTAAATGAAACATTTCGGTTCATATATTCTTCAGATTTCCGCAGAAGTATATTGCATTCGGCGGTCTTACATTTTTAGGATAAAGAATTCGACGTCTAACATACATACATGCATAAACATACACATAAATGAATTCACGCTCACACTCACACACACATACACACAAATTATATATATATATATATAATATATATATATATATATATATATATATGCGCGTGTGTGTGTGTGTGTGTGTGTGTGTGTGTGTGTGTGTGTGTGTGTGTGTGTGTGTGTGTGTGTGTGTGTGTGTAGCAAAAGTGATATTATGTGAGTGAAAATACGGTCATGGGTGAAAATAATAATTTTATTTAATTTTTGTATAATCTAATCAATTGCCTAATAATTAACTTGTATTTTTCATTGAAATATTTCCAATGCTAGTTTTTCAAAGCGTTCCTTTCTTGGGAGATTGAAACTACCAACTTTTCCTTTTTTATTAATACAAACTAGATCAATCTGTTATTATTAAATCCAATTCTCACAGCCTTCTTTTAATTTGTAATAACTTTTTTTTTTCTTTTCAGATTAACTATCAAGGCCCGGTGTTTGATGCAGCTACACAAGTTCCCGATGGATGTACAGCAATGCCCGCTCCATCTTAGTAGTTGTAAGTCGTTTTATGACGTTTGTCATATCTAATGATAAACGTTAACTATCACACACACACACACGCACACACACACACACACATACATACATACATACATACATATATATATATATATATATATATATATATATATATTCCACTGGATTTAGAGGTCAGTTTTCAAATTCAAAAAAGTTAGAATTTTGAGACTCGTTTACAAAACTCAGGGTTTCTACAATACGAATATTGGCTCAACATATTTGGTATTCTACATTTCTCTAAATTTGATGCAACACTTAGCAAAACACTCATACTCAAACACTCTCTCTCTCTCTCTCTCTCTCTCTCCTCTCTCTCTCTCTCTCTCTCCCTCTCTCTTTATATATATATATATTTACCAACCCCTCCGCTCGGGCAGGATATGACAAGGACAATTTTTAAGCGGAGTTTAACAGATGTGAATTCAGAGTTTTCCTTCTCCTATACTTGTTGCCTAAGGTTGAAGAACCTAGTCTGTCCTACTATTTTACCATAGCTGGAGGGAGAATAATTGGATTCGTACCTTTCCCAAGGGTATTAGCGCTATGTGAAATGCAATCGGTCTCGTCCAGGATTTGAACTCGTGTCGCCATGTTTATTTCCAACAACGATAACCATTACACCACGGGCACCTCCACAGATATATAATCATAAAATGCACAATGCTCAGGGTTCGATTGACTTCATGTAATTGTGCATTGTATAGAGACTCAAAATATCACCAAGTCTTCTTGTTAGCCAAATTCTCATATTCAATGATACAAAAGATTGGATACTTTTATACTTATGACTCATTTTGTCAGACTCACTATACCTTCTCTTTTTCTTTTCATCTCTTTTTGCCTTTCTTTTTTCTTGTCTTTGTCTCTCTTTCTTTTCCTGTCGTACTGTTCTTCCTCTGCTTTCTCCTGTTAAAAGAACTATTTTGTTTGCCCAGCGTATTTGAGTCAACCATATCAACATTTTCAGTAAAAGATCCACAAGGCGACAGATCATATCATTTATAATCAGTGATTATATAAATTTGTTATTATGTATATCTTTTATATGTCTATGAGCATCAGTGTGTGTATGTGTGTGTGTGTGTGTGTGTGTACATGAGTGTACTCATATGTGTGGTCTGTATGTAAACGTGTGAGTTGCACCACTTAGTAAACTATTACTTGACGTTATATGCTTATATATTTACAGGTTTCTCGAATATTGTGGTCTTAAAACAGATTAGATAAAGCTTGATAAATATGAATGCTTTTTTAAATGTATTTCAACTTGGCCAATAATCTTGTCCGGCAAATAACTATTCCTACTTTTTGTACTAAGTTGTATGCGACTAAACTTTCTATAACTCTTCCAGAAATGTGTATTATCATATTTCCAACAGATCTATATTAGATTTTATTTATATAAAAGCATTTTCATATAAAGACAATAATGACCAAAACTAAGTTGTCAAGAACGTGAGATTACGAAGTCAGTATTTACACGAAGGAGAAGATTTTATTGCTTTTTCGACTCTCACGACATTGCAGAATGACAAATCGATTAATGTGAGCAAAGAGAACAGAAGCGGGAAATGTTTTTAGGAGTTTTTAATAATTACCCTTCTAGGATTTGCAAATAGGTAAACCTATATTTAACATAAATCATTCCTTTAAATGCCGTTTTCGATGGCCTCCAATCGATGGCCAGTAATTTCTTATTCCTATAATTAATATCACAATTATCACTAAACAACGTTTTTTTTTTTTTCATATTTTTTTCATCCAAAACAACGAGACAACGAGAAACACTTCGGTAATTAGCCGTTAATAAACCGGGACATACACTTTATATTTAGTTTATAGTATTCTGCTGACAAAAATTGTGCTGTGTAAACAACATAAACATACACAAATAAACAAAACTTATTAATAAGTTGTTTTTCATGCGTTAAAAATAACTTTAAGTTATTTTTCTTTATTTTTACTTACCTAATAAATTTCAAAGACAAATAATGGTATTTCCAAAATCCACCTAATCAAAAGAAACCTACATCTACTCAAAGAAGGTTCAAATTTTATTGAAAGCAATAAAGCAATTTATTTATTCAGATAGGATTTCTATCAACATGATCAATAAAACTCTTGCTATTCGATGTTCTTTTCTCTTAAATGTTTCTGTATTCACTTTTTCCGCGGCAAATTAACACACGACCTATAAATCACAAATTCTGTCGGTCTTCATTCATCATTATTTCAACACAGCTGCGATAAAATCAAAAAATAGATATGAAATGTGGATGTATTTTTGGAAGAATCTATAGCGGTATGGATATGCTGCTCAGCTATTAATGTTCAGTATGGTAACCTCTAGGAAGGGAAAGAAGTTTTCTCACTAATTCAGACATACGAATAAAAAAGATCACGTGGTATTAAGAACCTACAGAAATTCTTACTGTTCTATCTAAATCCATCTCAGTCCGTTTGTAAATTTGGCTGTGGAATGACGGATTCGTCAGTGTCTGTCGATGTCGAAGAAAGAGCTTAAGATATTTTTTTGTTCTCTTTCATCGACGATGTTTATATTCAAGGGTCTTGTTTGCTTTTCTTATTCTTTTCAGACGATTAGGAATTTTGTCTCTGTTCATTCATTTATTTTGTTTTTGTTGGTCTTATTTATTTATTTATTCATTTATTCTTGTTGCCGATCAAGCAAGACCAGTTTTTTTTTTGGGGGGGGGTATGGAGTGGGAGGTTATCCAGCAGAAAGATATTTCCGTTTGTCCGCTTCTATCAATCCGGTTATCTACCTGCCCAAGTTTTAAGCGCACACTCACACACATACATACACACAAAAGCACTCACACACACATATATATATATTTATAAATATGTGTGTGTGTGTGTGTGTGTGTGTGTGTGTGTGTGTGTGTGTGTGTGTGTGTGTGTGTGTGTGTGTGTCCACGCATACACACAAAAGTTATCACTAGATAAATATAAAAAGTCAAGTAAATATGAGTCTGTGTGTATGTGCGTGCGTAAGTTCAGTCACTTATTATGCATTAAGCACGATTGAGATATACATATATATATATATATATATATATATATATATATATATATATATATATATATATATATATATATATATATGAATATATACATATACGTACATATTTGTATATATATGTACATGTGTGTGTGTGTGTGTGTGTCGCAAACAAAAAACGAAGTGAATGTAAAGCATTTCTGCTTATGTGCAGCTATAACATCAACATGTCTTGCTGAGAGCACAGATTTCCCTGAATCGGTCTCTCTCTGTCTCTCTCTCCGTCTTTATCGTTCATCGCTCCTGATTGGTCCTTCAGATTGCATCCAATATCACCACTGAATCTGATTCATGTAAGTCCTTGCTGATCACCAAACATTGACGCTTTGATGTGTAGGAATTCATAAGAAAGCGTCACTTATGAGTTCGTCCTTACTTTTTCAACATACCTCCGCATGTTTTGTTCGGCTCTTTTGGGTGTTTTGTGAGATGGGAGGTAAGTAGCCTTAAAGTTGCTCTTTTGTGAGTTTGTACATCTAGGATTTGTTCAAAACAACGTAACATTTGTGCAGCTCCCATCTAGCTTTTTCTCCTGGTGTCTTGTTAGCGTTCATAACGTGCATCCATACCGTAGTATTGACACAGACACAGCCTGGAAAAAATTCCGTTTTATTTTATTAAAGAAATCAGATTTTCATTTGATTGATTGCCCGTTAATAGCAGTCCACGTTTTCACTAGGTGTGTGTTGATATTACTTTCAGTAGATAAGATATTGCTCCCGAGATAGGTAAATAGGTATACTAATTAGTCTTGCCAATTAAAGTTGAGCTGATTCCTTCTTGTTTAAAATACATAAATTCTGTTTTATTTGGTTTACATAGATGCCAAATACTCCTGCAGCTTACCCCAAACTATGCAGTAGGAATTCGGTAGGGGTATTTGCGAGAAGCACCAGATCATCTGCATAATCTGCGGCTGTTATAGTTTCCACGGAATATTATCTACTTCTTGTCTTTTTAGTGTGAAATCATTTTCTTTTATTACATCTGTTGACGTTCGTAGTAAAAATTCTAGGTAGATTATGAACATATAAGGCGCTAATGTATCTCCATGAAAGACTCTAGCGACACTGTCAAAAAAGTCAGTGTCGACATCAGGTGACTGAGCCATTGCTTTCGTGTTTTTATAAAGCATCATTATTGCTGTAACAGTTTCTTTGGGAAGACCATTTGCAAGAAGTATTTGCGCTATCTTTCCTCTATGTATGGAATCAAATGATTTTGAGAAATCAACAAACAAAAGTGTTGCCTCTAGATTTTTTGCACGTACTCATTCAATGATCCGACAGATAATCAGAATCTGTGATGCTGTGGATCGATTTCTCTGAAAAGTCTTCTATTTTTTTCCTAAGAATTTTCTCAATTTCATGTATGATTTGATTGAGCATTATAAACTTTTACAGCACTATAGTTCTTATTGATTCCGAGGCCATATCTCATGGGAAAGGGGGGTGCAACGTTTTGTCCATTTCTCTACTGTATTTTCTTTATTGACAGTGTTGCATAATCAAAGAAGTAAGTTACCAAATTTCCCTGTCTTCCATACTTCTAGAGGTATTTTATAATAATGAAAGAGCAGACTTGTTAGTGCCAAAATTTGATCAATAATTCAGCTACCTTTTCTAGGCAGTCAGTTTTGGGATTTTAGCATGATAATATACCGGGTAAGGAGGCGCAGTACTCTTATCTTTGCTTTGATTCATGTTTCAAATGGTCAGTGAAATTCTTAACAATATACGAAAATCTCTCACGTGGTTGTATGGAAAATTCGAGTCGCCTTTCGATTCGCTTGCTTTTTTAATTACTTTCGCAGTTAATAATGATCCTAATGTAACAGATACAATGTCTACACCGGCAGTTTATATAGTACAATGAATAATCAAACTATGAAAACCTAGAAAGTGGAATTGATAGCAAGAGGGAGAAGCTTAGCTGAAGTGAAATATCAAAGAGGTATATTTCAATGAGATGCTCTATCACCGTTCCTATTCATAGTTGCAATGATGCCACTTTACCACATAGTCAGAAAATGCTCAGCCGGATACAAACTTAGTAAATCGCAGGAAAAGATAAATCACCTAATGTACATGGACGATATCAGACTGTTTGCAAAAAGTGAAAAAGAACTGGAAACTCTAATACACTCAGTGAGAATATACAGTCAGGATATAGGGATATGGAATTTGGCATAAAAAAAATGTGCCATACTAGTAATGAAAAGCAGCAAACGACACCCTGACGGACGGAATGAGATTACCTAATCAAGACAACATTAGAACGCTTGGAGAAAAGAAAACCTATAAATACTAGGGCATCTCGGAAGCTGACACCATCAAACAAGTGGAAATGGAAGAAAAAATTAAGAAAAAGTATCTCAGGAGAACTAGAAAGCTACTCGAGACAAAACTATATAGCAGGAACCTTGTCAAAGGGATAAAAACCTGGGCTGTTCCCCTCGTAATATATGTGTGACCATTCTTGAAATGGACCAGAGAATAACTCAAACAATAAAAATAAAAGAAAGTTAATGACTAAGCATAAAGCCTGGCATCCCAGAAATGGCGTTGACAGACTATGTGTGTCAAGAAAAGAGGAAGGAAGACGACGTACCAGCGTTGAAAACAGCGCTGAAGACAGCGTTAGTTCATCGATACAACGACTCGAAGACTATATAGAAAAGCCCGGGGAAAGACTGATTATAGCCACTAGAAGCAATACTGACGACACGAGGATCAGCAGAACGAAATTAAGCAGGAAACAAAAATGGGAAGAAAAACAACTCTATGGACGTTTTAAGCGGCTAACAAGCAACATCTAACACGAGAAAACATGGACGTGGCTAAGAAAGGGAAACCTTTAGAGAGAAACTGAATCTCTCCTGATAGCAGCTCAAAATAACGCTATAAGAACCAACCATGTAAAAGCAAGAATAGAAAAGACGCAACAAAATAGCAAATGTCGGTTATGTGGTGATAGAGATGAAACGATCAATCACATAATAAGCGAATGCAGCAAATTAGCACAGAAGAAATATAAGACTAGACACGACTGGATGGGAAAAGTGATCCACTGGGAATTATGCAAGAAATTGAAATTCGACAATACGGACATATAGGTATGCACAACCCAGAATCAGTCCTGGAGAATGAAACGCACAAATTCCTCTAGGATTTTGAGATACAAACGGATTATTTAATCTCGGGTAGACAACCAGACCTTATAATAATCAATAAAAAAGAGAGAAATTGTAGAATGGTGAGCTTTGCTGTTCCAGCGAACCACAGAGTAAAATTGAAAGAAATCGAATATAGGAATAAATAAGTACCTGAACCTTGCTAGGGAAATGACAAACTGTAAAACATGAAATTGACGATTATACCAATTATGACATAGTTAAGGGTGTGTCAGAGACCTAAAGCGAAAGAAATTTCAGAATAATTTTAATAGAAGAAAACATGATCAGCGAATATCCTAGAACAAAATCCGTACATTGATTTTAGAAGTGTGATACAATATATTGTCAAACTGGAAAAACAGCCACAAACATTGTTTAATTTTTGTCCTTAGCCGAGAAACGAAAAATATGCAATTATCTTTTAACCAAAAAAGAAAGGAAAGAGAGAAAGCTAAAATATCTGTTTTGATTGTACTGAAAGTGTCATCGGAAGACAGCTAACCAAAACAAGGGTAACCTGAAGATGGGGTCAGAAAGGGTCAATCATGACCCAGGGTGGATGTGATTGCTATGAGAACATTTCAGATCTTGAGAATTAAAAGAAAAAATTTGATTTATTTCTTTTCCTCGATGGAAAAGTTTATTTTGATTTTTTTTCTTCGAAAGACTGTTTAATTTGCATGACGTCATGTTAGTGAGAGGGCCGCCTACTGCAGAGATAAGGCACAGCTGCCGACACATGGAAGTGGGAAGAAACCCCTCCTCCTTTGGGTAACGATCACAGAGGTTCACCGTTGGAGTCGGAGGCAACCAAGTATGGATGGAATTAATTACTGAAATCTAATTAAGGAAAAAACCGTTGATGAGATACGCCCACTTGGAAATAAGAACTTGTAATTATATAGACTCAGTTATTTGCCGAAAGTAAGACATGTAAGCGATAGAAGCCGAAGGTAGCAGTCAACAGTAAAAAGCCATATTAATTCCGGATTGGAAGCCTTAATGCCGACCTTCTCAAACAGAGAAGCATCAATCACGAGTTACGGAAACCTGACGAAACAGAATTCATATATGAATTGCGAACTGCTAAACGACTTAGATTTTTTTTAAAAGGCTGTGTCTACACTATGATTAGACTGACTGCTGAAATAAAAGGAGCCAGGTCTCTGAATTTCATTACTTCCCTCAACGAGGAAGGAACTTGTAGAATCAGATTTTTCATTTTTAAAAACCGACTTAATTGTTTTTTAAGAAACGGACTTTGTTATTTTTGTTAACTAAACATTTTTATTAATTATTGAATACTTCCTGTTTTTTTTTTTGTCTTTTTCGACTCCAATTCTTTGAATAATTAACCCTGTCTGATTTATTTGGCGATCAGCGAGGGGTGACTTCGGTTATCTGAATCTAAAATCCCAATGTGGGCAGATACAGTCATAAAAGGTTTCGTACAGGGACTGGAGGACTTGGAAATAAGAGAACGAGTGGAGACCAACCCGACTACACCATTATTGAGATTGGCCAGAATACTGAGAAGAGTCCTGGAGACTTGAAGAAACTTGCTGTCACTCAAACTCCAGGGAGAAACCATCAGCTAATGCTAGGGTGAAAAACTCGAAAAGGAATAATAATAATAATAATTTCATCAAAGGAATAAATACTTGGGCTGTACCCCTCGTTAGATATTCCGGGCCCTTTCTCAAGTGGATTAGAGATGAACTTAAACAAATGGAACAAAGAACAAGAAAACTAATGACCATGCATAAGGCATTACATCCCAAAGACGACATAGACAGATTATATGCATCTAGAAAAGAGGGAGGAAGAGGACTTGCCAGCATCGAAGACAGTGTTGACAGATCGATGCAACGACTCGAAGACTATACAGAAAAGCACGAACGAGGACTGATTACAGCCATCAGAAACGATACTGACAACACGATAGATGACAGAATGACAATAACTAGGAAACAAAAATGGGAAGAAAAACAACTCTATGGTCGCTTTAAACGACTAATAAACACCATCTCACATCAGAAAACCTGGACCTGGCTAAGAAAAGGAAACTTTAAGAGAGAAATAGAATCTCTCCTAATAGCAGCACATAACAACGCAATAAGAACCAATCATATCAAAACTAGAATAGATAAGACTCAACAAAATAGCAAATGTAGGCTAAGTGGTGACAGAGACGAAACGATCAATCACATAATAAGCGAATGCAGCCAATTAGCACAGAAGGAATATAAGACTAGACACGACTGGGTCGGCAAGGTGATCAACTGGGAAATGTGCAAGAAATTTAAATTTGACCATACCAACAAATGGTATATGCACAACCCAGCTCCTGTTCTAGAAAATGACACACATAAACTCCTATGGGACTTTGACATCCATACGGATCACCTAATCCCGGCCAGAAGACCAGATCTAATAATAATAAACAAAAAAAGAGAATATGCAAAATTGTGGACGTTGCTGTCCCGGCTGACCACAGAATAAAACTGGAAGAATGTGAAAAGAAAGATAAGTACCTTGACCTTGCTAGAGAATTGAAAAAACTATGGAACATGCAGGTGACAATTATACCAACTGTAATTGATGCGTTTGGAACAGTAACTAAAGGATTACTAAAGGGATGGAGGACTTGGAGGTTGGCGGACGAGTGGAAACCATCCAAACTACATTATTTAGAACGGCCAGAATACTAAGAAGAGTCCTGGAGACTTGAGGAGACTTGCTGTCACTCGGACTCCAGTGAAAGACCATCAGCTAACGCTGATGTGAAAAACTCTAATGAGTAAAATAATAATAATCATAATAATAATAATAAGGGCATGCTTGTTAATGCGAAAATTTGATCAGTAATTCCGTTGTTGTTGTTATTATTATTATTATTATTATTATTAAAGGCTAAGAGTACTGCATCCCTCTACTTGGAACGGTGTATTATCATAGTAAAATCCAAAAACTGACGGCCTAGAAAAGGTAACTGAATTGCTATATTTTACACTAACATTGTTTTGCTTCCCGTGCATTCCGTTGTTGCTGTGTCGTCGTTCAATTTTCCCCCGAATTGCTTGTAGAATATTTTTTCGATGTTTTCGAATGTCCTCTATATTATTTACCCTGTCTCGATAACTTTTTAATCTTTCTTCCTTCGCCAGTACTTTCAGGTTTATTTCCTTGGGTTGTATTGTCATTTTTACTTGCGTGGCTTTTTCCTTTTTATCCTAATATTATCCGTTCAATCGTTGATATTTTGATTATTTACAATACAACATAAACTGTTGGTATAGACATTTTATCTGTTACATTGGGATCGTAATTATCTGCAAAAGTAATTAAAAAGGCAAGTGAATTGAAAGGCAACTAGAACCTTCCATACAATCACGTGAGAGATTTTCGTATATAGTTAAGAATTTCACTGACTATTTGAAACATGAATCACAACAAGGATAAGTTAGCGATTTATATTTTAGTAAACTGGATTTTGACTACACATATCTGAAATCTTCTCTGAGGGGAAATGACCAACTTTGAAACAAATCTAAGAGAATTCCATTTACAAGTTAAGTAAAACAGACAAGAAGTCGACTGAGAAAAGGAAACTAAGAAGTAGAGAATTGGAATTTAAGTTAAAACTTAAGGAATATAAAGGGGGGGAAAGGGGGATAGAAAAAAAACCTTTTTTTAAACTACAAGTTAAATCTCCGAAGCAAATGGGAGGCAAAATGATGGATGTGAAATAAAGCGGAGGAACCTAACGTCGGACCAACGGCGGCGCGCTTCACCAAATGCTGGGCGAAAGAACCCCACAGGCCAACGGCCAGAATCTAATTGTTCAGTCAGGAAATTACTGTTACTCATCTATAAGGGTGGCGTCTATTGATGAGGTAAAAATACGGCCATCGAAAGATTACCATAACGCTCACTCAAACCATATGTCCAAACCGCATCGCCCTTCGCGCGGGTAAAATAAGGGCGCATTCTGCTGAGACTGGAGCTCTGGCCCCAGTGTTCGAAAAATTAACTGCAGAACTCAAACACAAGCAAAAACTACTTGAATTTAAAAGCGCTATATGTATAGTTACATTCAACGTTAGAACCTTAAATAGAATAGGCCAACTACCGGCGTTAACAGCGTCTGCGGCAGAGTATAATATAAACATTGTATGCGCACAAGAACACAGATACCATCATAGCGAAATAGAAATAAAATACCACAAGACTGGCAATGGATGGACATAAACCCCAGTATCTGCATCGAAAAGCTCTGTCAATATCATCATGGGGTAGGAATACTTCTCGGTCTGCGTGCCCTAAAATCACGAAGCAGCATCGAGAAAATACAACCGGCATCCTCAGCACAGCGAGCATCTCCTGCGACTGTTCTACCAATGCTAGTGTTGAAACGAACATTGACACCTTCTATAACGTGTTATCCTCCTTTATCCATAGCATCCCTTAGCCCAACGTTCAAATCATCGGAGGAGAATCAAATAGGTAAAAACGAAAACAACAAATTCAACTTACACAACTCGTCAAACAGAAATGTGGAACAACTAACAGATTTCTCTCTTGAAAATAAATTAACATGCCTTAATAATAGATTTTAGAAAAGGGAAAACAATGGACCAACACTTACTCAAATAATGCTAAAGCATAGGTAGAGTACGTCCTCATGAATAAGAAATGGATTATTAGCGATTTGAATTTCGAGGCATATTCCTCTTTTGAAAGAGTGTGTCTTCTGATCACTAAATCATCATGGCAAATATACGTCGGAGCCTACGTAAAAAATGCGACTCAAAAAACCAAAACCACACAATATGATTGGTTTCTGCTCAACAATAGAGATTAACGATAAATATACGAAAACACTAAGAAACAAATTCGATGTCCTTCTGGAGATATCCGAAACATTTACTCTGAATGTCGACTATGTGAACTTCGTCAATGCCCACATGGAAGCGGCAACTGATTGCATACTAACAAAACTAAATGCAAAACATAGAGTTTTCTGGGAGACATTAGAATTTAAGGAGAAAAAAAAATTGTGACAACGTGAAAACGCCATCCCTATGCAATAAAAGGAACCCAACAGCAGTCAGGAATTTAAGAAAAAACAAAGAGAACAAATTAACACGTCCCTAAAAGAACAAACAGAATTCATTGAAGGCCATATGAATCAAATTAGAAACTCAGTAGAAGATAGACAATCTCAAATAGCGAGGCAAACAATAAATGAAGTGAGTAAAAGGAAGAGCATCTCCAGAGCTAAACTAAAAGCTGCTAGCCAAGAGGAACGAATACATTTATGGAAAGAACATTTCAAGAATCTGCTTGGAAAATACCCGTAAGTTACGGATGAACCTTTCACGAAAATTATTACTAATCAACGAGACATCAAGCTAGGACAGTTTACGTATGAAAAGCTCGATTTAGTACTAACAGTTCTTAATAAAATAGCATCAAAAGTATGGAAGACAAGGAAATTGGACGGAATTGCCAAGAACAACCGAGATATAACCCTTACTTCCATAGCGGAAAAGTTTTACAATGCTCTGCAATTCAATCGTATCGAACCAGAAAAAGAGAAAATTCTTTGGAAGAATCAAAATGGTTTTTGGAGAAACCAACATCACAAATTATGAATATCCGTCGAATTCTTGGAGTTCGTCCCAAAAACCTCGAGGCGACACTCTGATTTGTGCATTTCTCCTTGGCATTTGATTTCATACACAGAGGGAAGATGGAGCAAATATTTCTAGCCACAATGATGCTCTATAAAAACACGAAAGTAAAAGTTCGCTCACCAGATGGAGACACAGACTTCTTTGGCATTGTCGCAGGTGTTCTGCAAAGGGTTACATTAGCCTCATACCTGTTCATAATCTGCCAAGATGACTTTCTTCGAACGTCGATAGATTTAATGAAGGGAAATGGCTTTAAGAAGCAGACCATACCCCGAACAAGCTATTACAGACGCGGACTACGCAGATGACATAGCGCTACTGGTAAATATACCCGCCCACGTTGAATCCCTGGTGCATAGTCTGGAGCATGCAGCAGGTGGCATAGGCGTCCATGTCAATGCAGATAAAACGAAATACATGTATTTTATTCAAAGATGAGGCATCTCCACACTAAATGGTGGGTTCCGAAACTAATAGACAAGTCCACCTACCTCAGAAGCAGCGTCACTGCTACCAAAAAGGACATCAATACGAAACTAGCGAAGGCATGAACAGCTATCGATAGGTTATCGATCTTCTGGAATTCAGATCTATCCGATATTATTTTATCGGATAGATCTGACCACAATTTTTTCCAAGCAGCGGTTGTGTCCATACTACTGAGTAGAAGCACCACATAGACGCTGACTAAGCGTAAAGAGAAAAAAAACCAAACAAACAATTGAATAAGAATGCTACAAGCTATATTAAACAAATTCTGGAAGCAACGTCCCATAAAGCAACAACTGTACGGCCACCTACCTTCCATCTCTAAAAGCGTCCAAATTAGACGAGCAAGAAGTAAGCAAGAACACGACGAGCAAGTATTGTACGACCAGCGAGAATTTATCTACAACAGCTCTGTACGTATAAAGGATATAGTCTAGATGAACTACCGCAAGAGATGGATGGCGATAGAGAGGGGAATCCGTGCTTGCGGCATGACTTGATGATGATATATATATATATATATATATATATATATATATATATATATATAACCTGTCTGAAGTTATTAAGTAAATCACATAAACTTCAATAATTTAAATTTGTTCTGAAAAAGTTGCAAAATTTCAAACAATTAATTTAGATATCAAAGCGAAACCTGATTTAAAATTCGTCGTAGTATCGATATGTTTTACTACGTTATCTGATGTATTAAAAAAACTGGCGTCTGACGTTATTAGGCAAATTCAAATAATCCCATTTTACTTAGATAAAAAGGTAATCATCAAAAATTGATCCACACCTGTGATAGAACAAATAAACATACATGATAAATCTTTGAGTCCTTTACATTTTAAGATCATCATCATCATATCGCGCTGGTAGCACGGATATCCCTGACCCTCTCTCGCCACTCCTCCCTATCGTTCATCGCCCTAGGTAGGTCTTCAGGACAACATCCCGTATCCTCACATAGCTGCTGAATGTATGTTCGTGCTGGTCGTCCTGCTTTTGCACGGCCATGTGTGGGGGTCCATAAGAGTACATCTCTTATGAGTACGTCCCTGCTTCTCCGGCAGTGTCCTGCATGTCTGGTTCGTCTAACTTGAATAGTCTTCGTGATAGGGGGCAGGTGGCCGTACAGTTGGTGTCTTGTGGGGTGTTGCCGCCAGGACTTGTTCAAGATTGCACGTAGCATTCTTGTGTAATTGCCGTCTAGCTTCTCCAGCCGTTTTGTTAGCGTCCATGTAGTGCAGCTATATAGCAGTATCGATGTGACCGCTGCCTGGAAGAAACTGCGTTTCATTTTATCGGTTAGGTCTGATTTCCATCTAATCGATAGCCTATTGATAGCTGTCCATGCTTTCGTTAACCTCGTTTCGATGTCCTTTTCGGTTGATTCGACGCTGCTTCCTAGGTAAGTGAATTTGTCTACTAGATTAAGAGGGGTTCCTTCTACAGTGGAGATGTCCCCGGTTTGATTATAGTACATATATTCCGTTTTGTGTGCATTAACATAGAGGCCTATGCTTGCGGCTGCTCGTTCCAAACTATGCAGTAGTGTTTCGGCTTAGTCGGGTGTATTTGCCAGTATCGCTATGTCATCGGCGTAGTCGGCGTCGGTAATTGTTGTTGCGAGGTACCTTCTGCTTCCTTTCTTCGTCAGTTCGAAGCCATTCTCTCTAATTTTGTCAATCGATGTTCTAAGTATGTAGTCTAGACAAATATCGGCCGAAGAACATAAGATTGACATAATATGCATACAAAAATACAGATACACGCACACCGAAGATATCAAATATCACGAAACTAGCAATGGATGGTCGCTCGTCACATTTTAAGATAATTGGCCCTTATTTTCAATAACAGCCAGTAATCCATCGATTTATCCATTGATTTTGTCAATCTTTTTTACTTCAGCAAATTTCCGACATGGCTGTTTTATTAGCTTCCTATAGTTCTGCTTTACAGTTATTTTATTGGCCATCTTAAAATAATTAATTGACCATAAATTCTCGGTCGGATTCATATTAGGACTTGATGGTAGCTATTTCATTATCTTCTCCCCAGTAAATCTTTTATGCTGAAAGAATTCACAGATAAATTTATATTCATGAGAAGGAGCATTGTCGTGTATGAAAACACGCTTCACTTTGAAACTGCAAGAATGAGACTCGTACCATTCAAAGAAAGTCTCTTCCATAAAATCGCAATAGTTTTCACTGTTCAGTTTAACACCATCGACTTTGATTGACCCAATAATAATTTGGTTGGCACTTCCCGCTCACATCCTCACACAACTGATTCCCTATTATGTTTTATTAGTCAAGGCACTCCTGAATTCGATCAAATCCATTCTTTGTCTGGTCCTTCAAATCCATCAAATGTCACTCGATATTCGTCAATGAAAATTAGTTTTAAAAGGTTAATTTTCATGTATTTCTTGGCCATTTTTGACGCTTAAGTAGGAGGTTGCCCAGGAGATTTTTTTACAGATTTCAAATCTCAACGTATTTTATACCTTTTGTCCTCTTTAACTTCCTCAAGTCAATCCTTTTTAAAGATATGACTGCAGCTTAAAAGAGGTTGATTCGCTATAATTCACTTTAATTTACGTTCATCTCGAAGAAGCAAGTTCTTAAAGCTTTTTCTCAACTTAGTTATTTTTTCATCAGCCTTTTTTATCGGTCGATGATCTGTCATGTTTCATTGATATTTTCAAAGTGGACATTCCCTCATTCAATAACTTTGTTATTTTCTGTTTATCAGCAATTTTTAGATCCTTCTCTTTATCCATGTTTAAACATGTAATTGGCAAAACGAAAAAATTGTTTTCTTAGAATCAGAGGTCTTAAGCTAATATTAGTTGAATCTGCATACTAACTTCAATCGGTTTATCTTTTTAAATTTAAAATATCTCATATAATCATTTAAAATTGCAGAAAATTTACTTAAACAGTTTACAATGACAAATATTGGTTCAGAGCATTTTGAGTTATGGAAGCTTATTTGATTTACGTGGTAACTTCAAAAAAACAATATATATATATATATAAAATTAACCTAAATCGCGAGTCGAAAATCTTCTACTAAAGTTTCACCTTAACGGATCATCAGGAAGCCTAAATTCGACTGAATTCTAGAAAATCGCTTTCTTTTATTCACCAAAAACCACCTAGCTTCAAATTTGCATAAAAAGAAAAAAAAATTGCATAAAAAGAAAAAAAAAGAAAAAAAAGAAATAAAAATTTTTTTCCAAAACCTATCCCTGATTATAGAGTAACCACGCTCTTTTGTGTCTACAGCTATTTAACACCTCCGATCTTTTGTTTAACATATTCCTACTTTTACAAGCCGTTATGGCCAATTTTTCCTCCATACAAAGGCTACAAGCCCTATTCCCTGCCCTATATTTACGGCATTTCTTTATTACTTCCCATTTCATTATAGGATCTACCCCTGTGTTCTCCTTAAGCTCCCACACATAACTAGATAATGCAGTGCTATGCCTATATTTCTTGTGCGAGAAACTTGTTCTATGGTTATAGTACCTAGTCTTAAAATCCCCTTGCGTCGACCCAAAGTATATCTTTTTATTTCTCTTATTATTCGCATCACTATATACTTCTACTTTATACACTACACATTCCTGCTTACATTTGCCTTCGAGGGGACACCTAACCTTATCCCTACAGTTACATTTATCAATTACCTTATTTTTCTTCGTACTTAATTTAGTTATATTACTCCTATTTATTATTCCATTAATGTTTGGCATGCAACTGTAGCTTAATTTAACACAATTCTTATTAAATATCTTATGTAACTGACTCCCACGAGGGAAATTTCTTTTTAATAACTTGAAGAATTCTTTTCCCAAGTTGTTAACTACCTCCATATTATAAGGGGGATTAAACCATAAAATTTTCCTTGGTCTATTTCTCCTTCCTTGCGTTCTACGTTCATCCCTATCCCTATATTCTAAATTGACCCTATATCCGTCATTCTTTAAAGCCTCCTCATATTCCTGTTTGCTTCGTTCAAAAATTTCCCTGTTGGCCTTTTCTTTTTTCTTTTTTCCCCTGGGCGGTGATTCGAGATACTTTTTTCTCTTGTTCCTGGCCAGGGTTTTTTTTTTCTGTACCGTGAATACTGGTAGATATTAGATTAGTAAATATATATATATATATATATATATATATATATATATATATATATATATATAATTAACATGGATCAAAAAAGTATTGCTACCCAGATTCACAATGTTATATTCATGTGTGTTTACATGTGTGTGTGTGTAAAATTCTGTTTATCCATTCTGTTTTATTCATCTTTTTTTCCAGCCATTAGAAATTTCATTTATAATATTAACTTTATTCTAGTTTCTATCTCTAATGGATAATCAAATGCGGATTGGAGAAACCTACCAAAGTTGTAAACTTTCAGCCATACAACTCCTGACTTATATTGTTTTTACCAGGACATAACTCTTGCATTAAACATGGGTTTATCTCCTCATAAACTCCCATCAGATTCAACCTTTTTGCTCAGTCAATAACAAGACAAAAGTGCCTTAAGCAACGTGTCTTTAGGAAAAGAAACCAATGATAAAATACAATGAAAGTATGGGTTTATTGACAAACTAATCTCATGTCCAAATAGATTAGCTAACGTTGGGACAGCATCCACTTTGAACCTGACACACGACTTATTTCTTCGTCAAGAAGAGCCAGAAAGAAAATGAGTTTCTTATAATGACCTTGATTTCACAGCTAAACGGTGTCCATGACGGGGGAAATGCAGATATCCGTTCATGTGATATATAACTGCTACACTGTTGCTCACTTTCACTCCGATTTCTTTCATTTCTCTTTTATTTTGTTTTAATATTCAATTTCATCCCTGGCAATGCAAGTCCGCAACGAAATGCAAAGTTTTACAAAAAGCCAAATTATGAATAAGGATACAATAAAAGTTTATAAAAGGTCAACAAAATAGAAATTTAAACTAAGGTTAAGACACATTAAACCTGAACTTAAAGGAAGTTTGATTTTCGCCACAAATTTTCAAGAAATGTTCAATTGGAATATGTATTTGGTGAGGGAAAGATTAAAGAATGATGCATGCTTCTTCCTGGAGACATCAAAATAATTTCTTACTGAAATCTCTTGACAAAGTGGGATCAATGAATTCAGGTCATATCCTAGCGATGTTAAAATGTGGCAAAAACATTCTTCGGCCACAAGGTTGGGTAACCAATTCTAAAACCCATTCTAAGTAAAGGGACCTGCCTAGATATAAGGACAGAATTTCCTCCTAAGGCGAATTTGGCTTTCATCAAGACATTTAAAGTTTCTTGAGGTCACATTAAAAATCCCTCTCTCCCCATAAGAAAATGACATATGACCAGAGGATATGGTCAGATAGGTCGTGGATGAAAATTGTTGAACCAAGAACATAGATTTTGAGACGACTGGCCATTAACTGCAACTATCAAGGATCAACGAGTAAAAAAATACTTTATAGTTGAGTAAACCCAACCAGTTGAGTTATACGTGGAGAGCTTTCAAGAAGGTCCTTGGTGCTATACCTTTTCAAGGGCATTAGGTATATCCAAAGCAAAGGTTTGGGCCTTGAAGATGCTATCCAATGTTCATTAACACTTTGACCCGAAGGATCGAAATTCACACTAAACATCATTTAAAAGTGCAATTTTATCTTTATTTTAGTCAAATAATTTTACTATAGCTGCTTGTTGGACTCTCTTCATAAATTATGCACATTATTCTTCCATTGAAGAACGCTGATTAATTTAGTTAGGAAGGACCTTGGTCTCAATACTACTCATACACTCTGGTATTAGTTACCCTATCTGTCTTTAATAATTACTGCCAACCATATTGTCACTTTAAATTACATACTCCCCAAATCATAATGATAACTTCTTTATGGCTCTACTCATTTCCCTGTTTCTTTACTGCCGTAAATTTTTCCATACCACAAAAAAATTGAGACAAAAATTATGCCTCTAACTTCTAAAGGCAAAAAGACGGTGTTTTTTTTATTTTTATCCACTCTTAAATTAAGCGATCACGAATATTACAAACAGATTTTGAAAAACATTTCGTTAGTACAGCAAGCTCAATCAGGTGACCTTGTATCTCACAAGACTATTTTTAATAATCTACTTGACACCTGCCAGAGAATACTATTATTTCTAATATTTCGAGTTCGAATTTACGAGGAAACTTTCTAATAAAAAGCTGCAACAGTCACGTATAACAAATATATTTTCATTTGAGTAAATTGTACATTAGATAGATAGATAGGTAGATAGATAGATAGATTCATTTCAACAAATTGCGTATATATATATATATATATATATATATATATATATATATATATATATATGCAGTATATGCATACACCCATGCTGATATCTAGATTCTCGAAAGCTTTTGTGAATTTAATTTTCATAGCTTGCTTTAATGAATTATTTTACAAGAGATGTCTATGTGGAAGGACACTCTTATAATGACTCTCACATATAGATCTTTAAAAACTTAATTTCATATAGGACCATGACAGCTGAGCAACTTATCGTCGATAAATTCAAAGTCAAGTAAATTTACAAAACCAACTTGTTAATCATCGCTTCTGGAAGCCTCCCTGCTGCATTCAAGACACAACTACAATACTCAGCCTAGTCTGACACAAGGTGACAGTAATAGCGCTCCAATTAGGATCAATGTTTGAAAGACTTGTTAACGATCACTCTACAATCTACATCAATGTAATGCGGAAAGAAACGATCTTTTGATCAGAGGCATCCATAATTGAGTGTTCAATCCCAGATGCAAACTAGATGATATTCAAAAATTGGTGTAATACAATATTTCTACTTCCATCCCATTGTGTTTACATAAAAGGATTAATTCGTTTAGTTCTTCCACAATATTGTCGATATTTACGCAGCTTAACTTACGAGAGCACGAAACCAAATAGGAGAAAATAGAACTTAGAAGATTGTATTGCGCCAGTCATACAAAGCCTTGGATATATCGTCACTCAAAATCTGTACTTTTATCAAGAGACTTATAACCGTGTCAGACACTTTTAGGAAACATATCTATCGAGTCCAGGAAACAGATTATCATTTTTCTATCATTAGAATTTACACAATTTTGCTTCACTAGCATTTAGCAGTTTATAATCTGATACTTTCAAACTCTGGCTTGTTTTTCATTTCTTTGAATCGAAACCAAACCTGAAGACGAGGCACTTCATCTATAAAATGTCGTTTTCTTTTCAATTTTTTCGTCCTTTTCCTTTTTTTCTTCAAATTCTCGCTAAAAATCGAGATTCCTCTGCCATCTCCAAATAACAATGCTCCTTCGACTTTCGCATTGTAATACAAGCAAACAAGAAAATAAAGAAGACTCACACTATTCTAACATGTATCCATCAGAGTCAAAACTCTTAGTAAGATAACACTTCAGGTGAAGACAACTCAGCTACCCACTGAGTTTCTAATAGACTTCGAGATTTGATCACATATTTGCTGACTTTGCAGCATGGAACTGTAACAACGTCAACAAGGTCGCGATGCATCTCACCCAAGAGAGAAAGGCGTCGGTGAAAGATCAAAGAAAAACAAAATCAGATTGAAAAGCCCAGCACAAAAGTCGGCTTATTTAAGATTAACTTAAATTCTCATTTCAAAGAGTCCACAGGATTTGGACGTTTATATATGAATTGATTAAACACACACACACACTCATACACACACACACACACACACACACACATATATATATATATATATATATATATATATATATATATATATATGTGCATGTATTTATGCATATATTATACTCACACACACACACACACACACACATCCTAGACAGAACTGTTTACGTTTCGAACACCATGCGTAAGGCATAAAACGTCTTTTCTTTCCAGATACGTGTGTGTACATGGTAGGCCAAACTTGGCAAGACAATCGGTACTGGAGATAGAAATCTCTGAATTCGAAACCTGACAAGCATTATTCAGGAGAATCTGTAACACATTGGTGGACCATTCTTCTGTCGTCAGCTCCGAAAATATGTAATTAGATAGATAGATAGATAGATAGATATAATACTTTTTTATACTTAAAATAAATAATACTCAATATCATTGATTGAGCGTATATTTAAGTTAGGATAGTGTATACATTGAGACAGCAGTGCTTGTTTACTGTGAGTGTCTCGACTATGCACCAGATACATACATATACGAGGTGCATACGATAAGTTTCCAGACTTTTTTCGTATAGGCACTTTTATTAACAGTATACACATGAAACTCTAGTCTCCTTCGAAGTAATCTCTTCCGGCTTTAATGCACTTGTTGTACAGTTCCAACAACTTCTGGAAGGCCCCATAGAAGTCCTCTTGTGTGAGCATGTCAATGACGTTCGTCACAGCCTCTTTCATCTCCTCAGTTGTCTCATAATGACAACCTCTGAGCTTAGGGAATAACCAAAAGTCACTGGGAGCAAGGTCTGGACGATAGGGAGTGTGAGGAAGTGTCTTAAAGCCCATCTTGGTCCAATAGTCTGTGACAAGGATGGAGTCGTGGACTGGTGCATTGTCCTGGTAGAAATGCCACTGACCCGATTTGAAGAGTGCTGGCCTCTTCCACAGGAATCTCTTCCTGAACTCCCTTAAAACATCAACATAGTAACCCTAACCCGAACCCTTTGGCCAATCAACTCTGGTGTATTGTCTTCCTTACTCCTCCCACACCTCTCATCATCCCTCACAGACTCCCTGGCTTCCTTGAATCTCTTATGCCACTCAAAAACTGATGCTCGATCCATATATATATATATATAGAGAGAGAGAGAGAGAGTTTCATGTGTGTGCTATCAATAAAAGTGCCCATACGAAAAAAGTCTGGAAACTTATTGAATGATCCTCGTATATATAATTTTTTTCTTTTTCTGTTGGTCTAAAAAGACAAAAAATAAGTAGATATTTTTAAAGGAATAGGTTCCCAAAGAATTTTATATATTTTTTAAATTATTTGTTTTTTCTTTCTTACACGTGTTTCTAGCTATATATATCAAGTCGAGTTGACTGCGCGAATTCTCCTGACTCTCTCCCTCTCTCTCTCTCTCTATCTCTATCTCTATCTCTCACACACTCTCTGTCTCTTCCTCCTCTCTCTGTCTCCCTTATACTTTCTATAGCCGTCCCTTATCCTCCATCGCTCCCGGCAGGTCTTCCAAATTACATTCATCGCCCACACATAACTGATGTAAATAACTTCTTGCTGGTCGGTCAAAACTGCTACATCCATGTGTAGGGGGTCCATATATTGGTCCTTGCTTTTCCAACAGAGTATTGCATGTTTTATTCGTCTTACTTGGATGATTTTTGAGATGAGTGGTAAGTGGCCGAACAAGAGTTGTTTTGATGAGTGTTGCTTCCAGGATTCGCTCATGATAGCCCATAGGATTCCTGTATACTTTCCGTTTAGCTTTTTCTCTATGTGATTTGCTAGCGTCCAGGTAGTGTGCATCCATACAGTAATACTGACACAGGCACATCCGGGAAGAAATCCCGTTTTATTTTATTCGATAAATCAGACTTTCAAATGATCGATAGTCTATCGATAGCAGCCCATGCTTTCGCTAGGCATATATTAACATCACTTTCAATAGATGAGACACTCCTGCCGAGGCACATCAACTTTTCTACTAATTTCAGATGATCGTTACTAAGTGTGGAGATATTTCCTTCACGCTGGCATTTGTTGAGTTTTTTTTTTATTACGTAGTCAGACTATTTTCATTTTATCCCATTTTTTCCGAACTGCTAGAAACTCCCATGGAATTCTACAATCGGCTCTTAAAAGCAACCATCGTTTTACTGCGCAAAGTTTGATGTGTGTTGGACATAAGGTTTGAATCAGAATCATGGTAATCTTTCGTTGGCTGTTTGTTTTTCTTTTCCTTATCTATATACGCCATCCTTATAAATGAATAGCCGTAGTTTCATAACAATTTGATCATGGCCATTGACTGGTGAGCACTCTACTGCCCTGTATCTGGTGAAGCTCACCGTTAACCCAACTTTGGGTACATCCACATTACTTCATCTTCTTCATGCTGCTTTCTATGGCTTCTGCTAATAAAAAAGTGCTATCCCCTTTAATTTGTTAAGTTTTAACTTAGTTATAGTCCAATTGTACACTTTTTTCTCAAAAAAATTATCAGTTTTCTTTTAATTTTTTACTGGAATTATTCACACTTTTCATTGTTATATCACTTATGTATTCAACATCTTCATTATTTCTTTTTTTAAAAATACAAGGATGGATAACGTTACCCTTCTATTTCTTCTGCGGCTTTCCATGCCGTCTGGCAAAGAAGAAGAACAAATATATATATATATATATATATATATATATATATATGTTCAGAAAGAAAGAAAAATAAATGCTAAAAATCGAAACACCCGAGATAAATAGATAGATAGCTTTACCACTTATCAGCACCAATAACAGATGTGAGTTCGAATTCTATCTACAGTTTATTTAACATAAATGCTCTTCCGAAAGTTATACAACCCTTCTTTTCCCATCGTTCTTTTCTATTGGTAAATATCTTCACAAAAATTTCTCCATAGTTGACAAGAAAAGTGGGCACTTAGTCAAACCACTCTGATAATTACTTTACCTAACCAAACATTACTAATGATAAAAAAAAACCCTGTTGCACATATTGTCAACCTTGTCACAATTCAATCACAGATTTGTACGTACCGATACGTTTTTAATTAAGAACTTTGCTTTGAATCAATTATTTCGAAAGATGTTGACTATTTCTGTGTGTCTGTGCTTCACTGTTGATTGTTCTAAATAATAGAGCGCGCTCCTTATATTAATCAAATGATGGCTTTTCGTTTTGGTCGTTATGTCTAAGTAAAGAAACTGGGATAAGGATTTTTGTGTTTTATTTTTGTTGGAACTCCCATTCCATTAGAAACTTTGCTTCTTAGTGCAAAAGTGTTCGGGGGTACCGGGTAGACGGGAAGGGTTCGTTCAAATTGTCTACAGACAACTTCAAAGAACCAAAATTCCTGCAAGGAAGTTCTTTTAATTTTTTAATTAGTTTACATGCTGAGAAGCATTTCGTCTGATTATGAATACACTTACATTACACCATGTGTCTATTAACATATTCGTGCATTATATAGGTGTGCACGTGTGTGTATATGTATGTGTATGAGTGTGTGTGAGAGAGAGAAAGAGTGTGTGTGTGTGTGTGTGAAGATGAGAGAGTTTAAAGAAAGAAAGAAAGAAAGAAAGAAAGAAAGAAAGAAAGGTGATGTAAGAATAGGATGCGTGTACACGCACATAAGTAGACACTTTTTGTATGTGTGCGTATTGAATTGCGAAAATATATTTGTGAGTAAATATACGCATAAAACATACATATATAAAACATAGTTATACGCATTCAACTCTCTCTCTCTCTCTCTCTCTCTCTCTCTCTCTCTCTCTCTCTCTCTCTCTCTCTCAATATATATACACATATATATATATATATATAAACAGCCGAAGAAAGATTACCATCAAATCAAACCATATGTCCGAACCACATCACCGTTCACGCGGGAAAACGAGGGTCGTGTTCTTCTGAGGTTGAAGTACTGGCCCCATTGTTTGAAAAATCAGCTACAGAAACTCAAATCCAAACCAAAATTAAGACATTCGGCTTATAACACCCAGAAATTCATACACAGATGTCCTCAAGGACACATGGTACAGTGGATAAAGGCGTTGGTTAGATCCAGTGACATACCCAAAAAGAGTGCGAGTTCAATACCCTGCGAAGGCAGTGGAGTACTTTCAGAGGGGAAATTAACTGATAATAATTGATAACTGACATCCATTAAACATGGCTCGTGGAACTAGAACAGTCTACCCCGGTGAGCTAAGTTCGACATTCCAGCCACCTGAAGAAGGCCGAAGCATACGGCGGCCGAAACTTTGTGATAGGGACAATAGTCCGAAAAATGTAAATAATGTACATAATACCTCATCTCAGAAAAATAGACAAACCAAAATTACTTTGATACAAAAACACAGTTCACATAGCGACATCTAACTTTAGGACTTTAAATAAGATAGGCCAGTTACCTAAGTTGACAGCGTCTGCAGCAGTGCATAATATAGTTATTGTATGCATTCAAGAACATACGTACAACCATTGTACATTAGAAATAAAATACCATGATATAGGTGATAGATGCACGTCTGTCTCAGGAAAAAAACTCCGTCAACGTTGTTGGAGTGGGTATAGGAATGCTTCTCCGTCTTCGTGCCCTAAAATCCCTAAATAGTATTGAGAAAATCCAACCAACAATAATGTGTGCTTCCTTTAACGACAACTTCTGCATTATAATCATCTCACTCATGCCAGTAATGAAACGGACTTCATTACCTTCTGTAACGAGCTATCTTCCCTTTTCTGACACATTCCCAACCACAGCGTTTTAATCATCGGTGAAGACATGAATACTCAAATAGGCTAAGACGAAAATAACAAATTCTGCTTAAACAACTGGTCAAACAGAAATCGGGAAGATCTATCAGACTTTTCATTCAAAAAAAGATGAACATGCCTTAATAGTAAATTTCAAAACAGAGAGGAAAAGCTGTCAATCTACACCAACCCAAATAAGGTAAAAAATAAACAGCAAGATTATATACTCATAAATAAAAAGTGGATAAATAGAGCTCTGATGTATGAGACATATTCCCTTTTTAAGGAAATACCACCCAATCACAGAATTGTCAGAGCCAAGATACAGCTGAGTTTCCACAAAAGTAAGATACAGTCAAAATCACACGCGACGACTGGTCCTCACTTACCAATAGAGATATTGGCAATAGATACTCCGAATGACGAATACGAAAATTTCGTCACTGCCCACATGGAAGCAGCAGCGGAGTGCATACCAACCAAACCAAAAGCCGATTGTAGAATTCCATGGGAATTACTAATAGTTAGGAAAAAATGGGATAAAATGAAAATAGTCTGACGACGGAATAAAAGAAACTTAACAAATGCCAACACAAAGAAACTTAAGAGACACCAAAGAGAATACATACCAAAAAGAAGAACAAGAATACATTCAAGGCAAGATCAATAAAATTCGAAATTCGGTAGAAGATAGACAATCACGAATAGCTTTGCAAGCAGTAAATAAAGTGAGCAAAAAGAATAGTACATCAAAAGCAAAACTAAAAGCTGCCAGCCAAGAAGAAAGAAAACAGAAGTGGAAAGAACATTTCAAGAATCTACTTGGATCTCTCCTAAAGTCACTGATAAACTTATCACAAAAATTATTAATAGCCAACAAGACATCAAACTAAGACAGCTTACTTAAAATCAGCAAGAATCAAAAAGGTATAACTCGTTCTTCTATTGCTGCTAAAGTATATAATGCTGTGCTTTTCAACAGTATCGAACGTGAAATTGAGAAAATTCTTCAAAGAAATCAAAACGGTTTTCAGGGAACTTGAATAATCCGTCGATAATTCTAATAAAAAAACTGCTTTACGCTAAAAAAAAAAAATGGCAAGAAGCAGACGCTTTCAAGCAGAAACTATCACTGACGTAGACTATCTAGAGGAGCTAACGCTTCTCGCAAATACATCTACCCAAACCGAATCGGTGCAACTTAAACCGGAGCAGGCAGCAAGAGATATTGGCCTCGACGTGAATGTAAATAAAACAAAGTACATGTGTTTTAAACGAGAAGGAAATATCTCCACACTCTGTAACGATCATCTGAATTTAGTAGACAAGTTGACGTACCTCAGCAGCAGTGTCTAGACTATCGATCATTTGAAAGTCTGATCTATCGAATAAAATAAAACTGGATTTCTTCTCGGATGTGCCTATATCAATATTACCGTATGGATGCACACTACCTGGACGCTAGCAAATCCCATAGAGAAAAATTTACACGGGAACTACACCAGAATTCTATGGACTATCTTAAGCGAATCCAGGAAGTAGCACTCAAAAAAACAACTCCTGTACGGCCACTTGCCACTCATCTCAAAAATCATACAAGTAAGACGAACAAAAAATGCAAGACACTGTTGGAGAAGCAAGGACGAATATACGAGGATTATCAAATAAGTTTCCAGACTTTTTTCGTATGGGCACTTTTATCGATAGTACACACATGAAATTCTAGTCTCCTTCGAAGTAATCTGCAATGCACATGTTGTACCGTTCCAACAACTTCTGGAGGGCCCCATCGATGTCCTCTTGTGTGAGCGTGTCAATGACTTTCGTCACAGCCTCTTTCATCTCCTCAGTTGTCTCATAATAACAGCCTCTGAGCTTAGGGAATAACCAAAAGTCAGGAGCAAGGTCTGGACGATAGGGAGGGTGACGGACTGTCTTGATGCCCATCTTGGTCAAATTGTCTGTGACAAGGATGGAGTTGTGGACTGGTGCATTGTCCTGGTGGTAATGCCATTGACCCGATTTGAAGAGTGCTGGCCTCTTCCGATTGAATCTCTTCTTGAATTCCCTTAAAACCTCAACATAGTAACCCTAACCCTAACCCTTTGGCCAATAAACTCTGGTGTATTGTCTTCCTTACTCCTCCCATACCTCTCATCATCCCTCACAGACTCCCTGGCTTCCTTGAATCTCTTATGCCACTCAAAAACTGATGCTCGATTCATGCAAGATGCTCCAAAAGCAGTCTGAAGTATTCCATAGGTTTCTGTGGCATTTTTTCCAAGTTTAAAACAGAATTTTATTGCATATCGTTCTTCTAAAGTGTCCTCACGTCCAGATTGCATTTTTGAAATTCACCAGCTGTGATAATCAGGCTTTAGTAGGTTGTATTCCAATTGCTGCTGTAGCTATTCATTTGAAGCTGAAATCATGAAAATTGGTCAGTCATCTCATAAGATGTATAGCAATAACATAGTGAATTTTCAAGAGTCTACAACAATTTTAAATGCCCATAAGAAAAAATCTGGAAACTTATTGAATGCATCACGTATAAGTCACGTTTTTGTTTGGACCCCTACACATGGATGTACCAGTTTTGGCCGACCAGCAAGAAGTTATTTACATCAGTTATGTGTGGACGAAGAATGGAATTTGGAAGACCTGCCGGGAGCGATGGGAGATAGGGACGGATAGAGAGAGACAGACAGACAGACAGAGAGAAAGAAAGAGAGAGAAGGAGGGTGAGTGAAAAAGAGAGAGAGATTGTGTGTGTGAGAGAGAGAGAGAAAGTCAGGAGAATCCGTGCTGTCAGCGTAACTTGATGATGATGATATTAATATATACTTGTGGGTCATTCCATAAGTAAGGGGAATTTTGTGTAAGGAATTTGATAGGAAATATTTTGTTTACAGTTGTCAAAGTAGTCAATTGGAATTATTCATTTTGTGTCCCAAAAGACTGTCAGCATGATCTTCTTTACTGACCGCTGCCCTCGGTTTTCTTTTTCTCTACTGGCAAATCAGTATATTTCCACTCGATAGACTATCTTTTTCACAGTGGCAACCCATATTTAGCCCATTTATAAAGATTATTAGCTAAACATGCTTCTCAGTATGCATCACAGAATCTTCTTTGAATTTCACGTGATTTGTACTTCTCAGCTACGAAAAATTTGACAACAGACTTCTGTTCAAGCCTGGAACACTATGTTTGATTTGTTTCGATTATGATTATGATTATATATATATATATATATATATATATATATATATATATATATCTGTACACACATTATACATATAGATATGCAAATGACCATATAGGTACTCACATTTTTTTTAATATATAACTTACATAAGGATATATATCTTTTCGATTGAAAAGTACCCAGCGTTCATAGAATATAGCTTGCTTTTTTTTTTTTTATTTTAGATGAACCAGAGAATTTTTTTCGGAAAATCTGTTCAGACGACCAGAACACTTTACGATTTACAAAGTTGACAGAATTCTATTCATATAATTATATACCAAAAAAAATGTCAAAAAGACTGGTGTAGGCATCCGAGCAACTCTAAGTAATTCTGCTAGTCAACAATCTTTTATGCAAGAAAGCATCTTTGGCGCATCGTGATTCGTAATTTGGTATAGGATTGCAGACAATTTTAGTATTTGGTATATAGATATTGAGATATATATATATATATATATATATATATATATATAATATATATATATATATATATACATATATATATATATATATATATATATATATATATATATATATGTTTCTTTTATAGAAACTTTTATAACTATAACGAACTCATACAATAATATTTATATGTTAACTGAATCATGTTTACGATTTGTGTAAATGTCTGTGTGTCTGTGTATGTCTGTATATGCGTGAACCTGTGTTTTTATGTATATTTATGTTCTAGGGTAGACACATGTGTTGTAATAGTTGCAGTTCAATAAAACTGACAAACAGAATGAGAGTCATCGTTGCTAGAGGCACCGAGCAAACTTCAAAGAGTGTCATAAAGACTGTTTCGTCGTATCCAAGTAAAATTTGGGAAGAGGCAAAGAGATAACTATTCAACTATAATCACACCCCTCTCATGACCTAAACTATCTTTGGATGATTTAATCATAAAGGTTTTGAATATATTTTTTCTCAGTTTATATAAAACGGGCATTGAAATTAACTGACGTCTACTTAGTCTTAGCCGTATATTTCCAACTAATTCCTGTGGTGGGTGTTCGAACCAGGACAAAAGAATAGATTTTGGATGATGATTTCAAAGCAGACAGGTACTCTCCATCTGCTTTTTTTCCCTTGAACCAGACTGAGATAGAATTTCCTCGATTGACCAATACGTATTTTCAATTTATTACATAAAAAATTCAAAAGATAAATTCTTTATTTTTGACATTATATATTTAACAACACTCGCCCCACGCCGCGGGCAGGATGTGACACAAGGTCAATTCTTGATCAGAGTTAAGCTTTTTTGAAGCCAGAGTTTTCCTTATCTTAAGCTGGTTTACTACCGAAGGTTAAAAACCAGTCTGCCCTACTATTTACCCCTTGCTGAGCGGAGAACAGGTAGATTCAGTTTTCCCCAATGGTATTGGCACGAAGTATAAAATTGTCGGACTCTTCCATGATTTGAACTTGTATTGCCGATCCTATTTCCCATGACTACAATCGTTACTCTAAAAGTGTCTTTTTTTTAATTTTTGGCATTCACTTCATCAAACAATATCTTCTTATTTCATTACCTTCTGCATTTTAAGCTACGTCCTAGTTCTATCTGTTCAAAATATTTTATTTCTTATTTTTTATCAAACATCTGCTTTTCAAATTTTCAGGGAATTTAATTTTCAAAACAATTTTATAAATACCAGAATAAAAATGATATTTCGAAAGTGCAATACGACGCATAAGTAAAAGAAAAATTCAAGTCAGACAGAATTTTTAACTGATTACCAAAGAAATATTCGGTTTCAACTGGAAATATTATGCACTTCCTCTTAATCCCGAGCCGACGTTTTCCGTTGATTGCAGCCTTCAAATAGTTTATAGATTATAACTTGTCTCAGTCAATCATTTAGTCCTTTATAATGAACTCAAAGAAGATTAACTTTCAATCCAGTCATATAAATACTACCTCATTCTTAGAGTTTAAGTTTGAACTTTGCTTAACGGCATATTAACGTCAGTGGGTCATTTAATGCCAAAAACATTAAATTGGTTTTATTTCCTAAGTTGATTTTAGAGTTTAAGGTATGGGTTTTTATGACGTCATTTGATTGTATTTGGTCAGATTTTGGTAAATTGGTTGATTTGGTCAGATTTTCAAAAAAAAGGAGTTTTTTTAGAAAACTCAAGATATCTTCTGGTTTAATGTTTTTGAAAATGTCCTTTAGGTTACTTGTCTGGAAGTATTTTGGGCGAGTTCGTCTGAAACTGTCACAGTGAATTTGTTTAACTCTGGGGTTATTTTGTTCATTGAGCATATTGGAATGTCTTCTCTCTTTAGGAGGTGTGAGTGGGTGAGGCTAATGCTAAATCTGAAAAGTATCACTTCTTTGCTGTTACTTTCGTAACCTGCTGGTGATGGTATCTTGTATATGGTGAAGCTTTATTTGATTATAGACAGGGTTGAGGGGGCATGAGAGGAGTTTAGAGTATTATTGGAAAGCGAGTTATATCTTCTCTAGAAGAGAAGAGGTTCGTTAGTTTCTATATATAAACTTTCTATTGGAGAAATAGTAAAGGCTCGTAAGGCAATACAGAATCTCTGCATTAGTCTGTGTCTGAGTCCTTTGTCTCTGTCTTTCTGTCTGTCTATCTGTCTGTCTGTCTTGCACTTGCAGCCAATTTAAACCCTTTCGAAAAAGAAATAAAGAGTGATATATTTTTATAAAGAAATGTGTTATTGCGCCTTAATTATGCCGCTATATAACACGTTTTGATATCTTGTTGATACATTGTTGGATTGTTCTTCAAATGGAAGCTATATTTTTGGAGCTGTAACAAATGAGGAAGTCATTAACATATAGTTAGCCATTGATTTCTGGAGAGAGAAGACAGGTTGTTATCTTATTGATCTTAATTATGAATAGGATCACAGATAGGATGCTATCCTGAGGTACACCTAATTCTTGTGGTTTTGGATCGAAGAATGTGTTAGATATTACTGCTTGGAAAGTTCGGTTTTCTAGGAAGTATTTTATAAAAATGAAGAGTCAGTTTCCTTGGCCAAGATCTTTTAGTTCTTTGAGTGCACCGTATGGCCAATAAAACCTGCAACCAAATTTTTAACGACTGTTTCTCAGAGTGGGGTTTCTATGCGGAATATTTGGTCTATGATACTTCTTTTGGCTTTGAAGCCTGTTTGTAGTTTTCAGAGAAGTTTTTTTAATTCAAGGAACCATGTCAGCTTTAAATTAATCATCCTTTCATGGGTTTTGTAAGAACAGCTGGTCTATAGGTCTATAACTGGTAGCTGTAGGATCTTTTGGTTTTTGGTGGATACGGATGGTTATGGGTGGCTTCCATAAGGTAGAAATCCAGAAATTGTTGTTTATATTCAGGGGATATTTCAGAGAAATTCTCCCGAGTTCTTTGAAGAGGGTGTAGTGGATTCCATCTGGACCAGTGGTCGAGTTATTGGAGATTGAGTTTTGAAGTTTGGTTAGAGTGAAGAGTTGGTTATAACCTTCGTTCTTGTCAGAGGTGGATTTTATTATGTTCTTTTCTTCTTTGATTCTAATTGAATTGAATTTATTGGAGTAGTTTTGTGAAGGACACTTGAGCAAAGATTTCTGTGATCAGCTTGGCTGTTTTTCACTTGTGGCATTTGTGTTTCCTTCAGTGGGGTGATTTATCAGAATGTTAATATCTTTATTTGATATTTTCTTAAGTAATTTCCAAATTACTTTTGGATTGGTTTGTTTTTGAGGAAAAGGTTTTCCAAAATGATCTCTTTAGCTTTTTTGATGCTCCATTGAATTTTGGCTCTTTGTGGTTTATATTTGCTTAGATTTTCGGATGAAGGGTTTGTTTTGAATTTCCTGAAGGTAGCTTGATGTTCTCTTATGATTTTGCACTCCTCGGTAAAATATGGTTTGTTGTGTTTTTGAGATATTATAGTTTAGAGGGATAATTTTGTTGACTATCGTAATGAGGATGTTGGTAAAATGTATTATGAGTTCTTCTTGATTTGCATTTATTTTTGGAATTATGTGTTCTTCTTGATTTGCATTTATTTTTGGAATTAGTGTTGTAAGGAATCATTTCTGGAGGATTACCAGTTTGCTTTTTAAAATTCTATCGTGAAATTTTGGAATTGTTTCTTGTTCTGGGTTTTCTATTATTGTGTTTTCCATTACCATTGAATAATGGTCACTGCCGCAGGTGTCTTTGTATACCATCCAGTTATATGAAAATTAATAGGTCACACATCTATGGTAGAGAATGAGTCAAAGTGAGTCTAAGATTTCTGATTGTGAAGGCATAAATCATTACTATTGATGATTTTTTTCAAAGGTCTGGCCTCTTTTGTTTATTGTTCAACTTCCTTATATTTTATGTTTTTGCTATAAAAGTCTCCCATCAAGTTAAATGTTTTAGGAAGTTTATTTATCAAGTCATTTAATTTTCTTTCATTTATGAGGTGATAAGGTGAGATGTGTAGAAAACAAACGGAAACAGCTTTGTGTAAGTTTGCTGAGGCTGCAATTGTTTCCAATTGGATGTTGATGTTGATTTTACTTTGGGGGACATTTTTTCTAATTATGATTGATACTGCACCTGAAACTTTTTGTCCAGTATCACGAATATGATCATATTGTTTATAGTTTTTCATATTCGGTTTGTCACTGATTTTTGAAAGGTTTCTCGGGGGCATATGGTGGTCGGATTTAGTTCAGCTATTCTTTGGTCTTTTGTACTGTTAGTAGAAGTTCATTCCCTTGTCCTACATTCTCTCACATTCCATATTGTTGTAAAATATCCACTTTTTATAGCCTGTCAAAATTTGTTTCAAAAGCGAAACATTTTCGTTATGTTTAATTTTCAAAAGATATAAACGATTTGTTTTCTTATATGCAAAACAAATACCAAAGTGACTAACACAACAAAGCAACTAACATAACTAAGCCGATATAAATGATTTTCAATACTTAATTTAGATATTTTGTGTATTGTAGCGATATTCTGTGTTATATAATTTCTTATATGTTTACAAAACTTCTCTAACCAAATTTACCATATTGAAACATTTTATAAACTGTACGATTCTTTTTTTCTTCTTTATATTTTTACCTTTCTTGCAAAACAAAAGCAAAATTTGTTGAAAATACCGACCATCTTAGACGAAAGTGTTGATAAACAAAATATAAGGAAATATTATCCAAACACGCGCTAAGAAGCTGCATAATATTATGTTTTTATTAAAGTAAATTAAAACAAAATGCTATTAATCCTATCTGATGCCAAAAAAAACCCCTAATAAACATACATAATTAATATCTATTTTTATTTTATGAATTTTAATGATAAGCATACATTGATATCTATATGTTTTGATGGTGGGTTTGTCTTATCCTTATAGACGGATAATGTATAGGCAACATCTCATTTATATATATTTGGTTAAAAAATAAAGACAAACATTCTCAATACTGTTTTTTACTTTATCTTTCTTGTTTCAATTTAAGTGAATGTAAATTTATTATGCAACGACACTTTTTAATGAAAATAAAAAATAAAAAAGCTGTGCAAAACTTTGGATTGAGTACATTAAACTCTTTCTTTTGATTTTTTTAATATATTAAAATTTTTATTTTATTCGATTTTATTTTATTTTTGTCATTATCAAGACCCATGAGACTCGATTGGGAAAAAAATCTGTGATTATACTGGGGCTAAACAAAGAGGCGAAAGTGCTCGATGAAAATCTTTTGAACAGTTTCTTTTGTTTTTATATATATATATATATATATATATGTGTGTGTGTGTGTGTGTGTGTGTGTGTGTGTGTGTGTGTGTGTGTGTGTGTGTGTGTGATGAAACTACCAGCCTAATGAGTTTTTCGTCCGGTTTAGGAGAAGCGCCTTGCATATTAGCCGTGGCTGACTTGTTGCTTTATTAATTTATTTAGATATTTGTGGCAAGTAAATTTTATATCATTACAGGATGATAAAATTTCATATTAAATCCAAATGAAGCAAGTGTTTTCTATAATTGATTTATATTTATATCCTTTTATAATTCTTTGTATAATGCTGAACTTTGCATCTCTATTGAAATATGTGACCATTGGAAATGTTCTATTAATTTGCAATATCCAACTGATTTGATTCTGTTTGTTGTTATTTAGTCTAAAGTAAAATGACCCTTCTGACCTTCCCACCGATTAGTCTGGTAGCGGGTGCAATCCATTAGATAAATTATATTTTTGTTTCGGTAATTCGAGGTAAATCTTTAAGTCTTTTTAGTTATAAAATTAACGTAATAAGTTTTGGTTGTTTTGAAGTGTTTGCAGAATAGTTTGTACTTGATATTGAATGGTCGGCAAAATTCATTGGATTTTACTGTGACTTTCTCTTTTAGCTGGCGTTATCTAGTCGACAATTGGTCAGTATGTCTGGTTCTTGAAAAGTATCTTTTAAGCTGGGGTTTAGTTTTAAAATGTTGCGACGGTTGTTGATTATTTGAGCTATTCTTGGGAGAATAATGCTAGATGATATTAAGAGAGGGATGCGATTCGGTTTACCTTTTAGTTTTAGTTTTTAGGTATTCTGCTTTCGTGTAGAAATAGTTTTTATTTCCTGGTTTTTAATTAACATATGCGGATAATCCCGTACTGAGAACTGCTGATTTAGTTGATCTCTTTCTCGATTCAGTTCATCATTGTGCAGATGCTTCAATTTTCATTTTGTTTTCTTTCTTTAATTGCACCTCAACCTTTGTGGGTTACTCAATGCCAAATCCATCCATGTAGAAGAACAGTAGTGGTACTATTTAACCAATAACTTGTGTAGATTATTTTATCTATTTGTGAATAGGAAAGCTATTTTTGAAATGTTTAGCATGAAAAATCTTTAATGTAGATTGTAGTATGCGTCTGTGTTTTGTGTATCGTGTTATTTGTAGTTGTTTGTTCATATTGCTATATACTAACAATGAGTCTTTGATCATTTATACGTCAACAAGAAATGATATGTAAAAGAAGAAAAAGATATTCTTTCGCTGTGACCTTTAATCCAAGATTAATGTTGACTTCGTATGCATTTGCCTATAAGTAGTTTTTAGAGAAATGCAGATTAAATATATATATATATATATATATATATATATACCAGCTGAAATACCAGGTGCAGGGTCCTATTTTATGAACATCAGTGTGTGAGATAGAAAAGTGAAAGAAAAGACTTAGCGAAGAATTAAAAATGTGCCCTTATTTGTAATTGGAAGTTTTTGTCTATTGATTCAAATGAACAGTATTCTTTTATTTTATTTTTTCTGTTCCTATTATCTTTTTTTTTTTTTTTTTTACAATTAAAAGAATATGAAAAAATATGTAATCCTACACCGGTTAAAGGTTTAAAACATTTTGGTGACTGTTTTTTTTTCTTTGTCTCCAATAAATTTTAATCTTTAATAATTAGTGTTCAGTTAAGGAAAAATTTTTTGTTAATAATTTTTGAAAAAACAGCATAATTTTAATTAAAATTTTTCACTTTCTAAAACTTTAGCGATAAAAGAATTTAAGAATTTACATATTACAATGTTCTTTTCTTTTCTTTTTTTTACATTTAAAATATTGATTTAAAAAATATAACACTAAACTCGTGAGTGGTGTGAAATATTTTATGATTTTATTTTTCTCAAGACTTTTTTGTCAATATGACAAAAATTTTAATTCAGTTCGTAATTGCCGGTTGAGTTTCCGAAATAATATATTTTGTTATAAAAAAATAAGAAAAGTATTCATTTAAACATTAATTTTTGAGTTATAGAAAAACAATACTTTCATTTAATTTTTGTAATTTTTTTCTTTTTTTTTACTCTTTGAAAATGTAGTACTATCGGTAGGTACAATAAAAGAAGCTTAGAATTAAAAATCTAATATTTTCTGTATTACAATTTCTTTCTCTAGTTTACATTGAAAACAGTATTTGAAAAAACGCAAGAAACATTTTCATAATTTTTTTAATCCTCCAATTTTTTTTTCTTTTTACAGCCAATACTAAATTGCAAAACAATAATTTTCGCAAAAACATTAAATTCAAATTTTGCCAATGGTATCCGTGTGATCTTTTGACATAAAAGGCCTTAAGAAGATCTAAATATTCCCCAACTCTCATTTTTTTCTTATGAAGAACTGCAAAGAGTTTCACAAATCGATTGAATTTTAGTTATTGAATTATATCATTTAATCAGTAAAAATCAAAAACTATTTTTTCATTTTTCCTTATAAACATATTAAAATGTTTGCGCGATTTTAATGCTCGATGACCTCACTTTTCTTGTTATCTTTTGACCCGGCCAAAAATGCCATTCCAAGGTGATGCACCGGAAGGAGGTGACACATTCTAATGGCAGTTATGAGAGGAAATCGCGTGGGCGGAAATTGGCTGATGAAATGGGACGAGCTAAAAAATTCCCATGGTACACTCATAGACTGATGCACCGGAAGAGAGTGACCTCTGAACTGCATGACAGTTATTTCCGCTTGATGACGATCAAACATTCGATTTCGAAGATCGAGTGGGCGTCGAACGATTATATAACTCAGTTGAGTTCGACGAGCCAGTGGAGTTGCAGCCAGTTGGAGAAGAGTGTGGTAGGGAAAGCCACACTCGGCCGAGGGGGCCCTCGGGAACCCCGATGGAGTTTGGGGACCAGAGAAGTTGCTGATAAGAAGTAGCAGATCACCCAGCAGAGTGAGCCCCTAGGCCTCCGGTTGAGCATCAAGAGAACAAGAAAGACTCAACGTGACGGCCATAAGAATGAGCGGTCAAAATATTGCAGTTATGTTCGATCTCCAGTTCCCTCTCACAGTAAAACCCCACACAACCTTTTCGAACCCTTGCAATAAAGTGAGAGGTAAATATTGTTAAAGAAGTCTTCCTGCGTCTTTCCGCGTACATCTGTCTTTATTATTGTGTCGTCGTTATGATGCTGCATGAACATGTAGATGACAATATAACATACTGAGTTATAAGAGAATACGTACAAAAAGCAAAACTGATACGCGACTCTTTTACTGATATATAGTTTGGTAAGTTTTTATAGGCGTTTACATGCAAACACACACACACACACACACACACACACATGCAAAAAGGCACATATAAATTCACTCACAGGTGCATACTCTCCCGTATTTATATAACTCGCACAATTTAATTTATTGTTAGCGTTTTTTTGGGGGGTTTTTTAAATTTTTCTTTTTTTATCTTTACTTTCAATCATATTCAACTATTTTTCATATCTTTTTATCTTCTAAATAAGAATTCGTGTGAAAGTCATCGTGTCGTAGTGATTAACATGGTTAGACTGCAGCATTGTAGCAAAAAATGTCAAAGTCAAGTCGAGTTATTACTTTCACTTTCAAATTAATACTCTTGGAAAAGGCATGAATCCCTTTATCCCCTTCCTCAATGGGCTAAATAACATCATTAGTATACTTCTGCAAGAACTGCTTTGGAATTAGATAACCGACAAAGGTTGATATTCCATCAAAAAGAAACCTAATAGTGTGTGTGTGTGTGTGTGTGTGTGTGTGTGTGTGTGTGTGTGTGTGTGTGTGTGTGTGTGTGTGCTATTAATAATACTCAAATGATCAACTGGATTCGTAAAGCAATCTTTCATCTAAAACTGCTACTTCTCCTTTGTTGTATACATCGTTTCAGAGTGGTCAGTCGCCAGACCTGTGCCACCCTACTAGTTCCCTATTCTTTCAACTCTTCATTCACTTCCTCCTTATTTCCGACTGAGCAGGTGCGCTTGTATCACGGGTCAGTTGGTTTTATCCCCGCGCCGATAACGCTGGCAATCAATAAACCGACGGGTCGCTGTCTGCTCTGATATAATTCGACTCAATCAACGCTACGAGCGCTGAACCAGGTAGACGAATGTTGCAATCTAGGAACATGGCGACCGGAAGTTATGTCAACAACTTAGAGACGACAGACAGATTTGTGTGTGATACATAGATAACATAAAATTCATTGATTCAGCTGTCTCTCAGTCTGTCTGTGCTTTCTCAAACCCATTTCCTTCCTCTTGTATACTAATTCTGTTCTCTTATTAAGGTGATTATTGTTGTATATGAAATACGAGAACGATTATCTTCATTTTTCTAGATTTGATTACAACATTTTAATCAGTGCACTCTCCAGCCTTCTTAAGAGATATATCAAATTTTACAAGTAGCATGGATCTGTCGAAAACTTGTGAGACAAGGAATTATGTTCAAACATTTAAGAATACTACATACACTTAAAGAAGGCCGAAGATGCATCGACCGATACACTGAGAATACATAGATGAATAATCCATAGAATAATAAGTGAATTGTCCCATAATTTCACTCTGAGGGAAATTATCAGACAATTACTGAAGGAACAAAACATCAACGATGAAAATGTTTGTTCGATCAATTCAAGGACAAATGACAATATTTCATTTCGTAAGTTTAGGAAACTGGATAATTTAACATCTGAGACTGGATAATTCAACCTAGGTGACTGGATAATTCAAAATAGTTGACTGGATAATTCAAAATATGGACTGGATAATTCATAATAGGAGACTTGATAATTGTTATGGGGACATATCCTACCATACTCCAAAGATGGACTCGTCCAACCTAAACATATTTTCCGAGCTAGCTTGCTCGGGGAAGACAACTTCTCGTTTCTTACGAGACATTTGACAGACTGCAAGCCGAGAACGGCTAGTACTTCTTTTGTATGACTTCCTTTTTTCTGCTAATACAATAACGTTCACCTATCACCCGTTGTTTGAGTTATTCTTCCACCGGTCTTATCTGAAGACCAAAACAATAATTCAACATAGTAGATTCGATAATTCAATATAAGAGTCTGGATTATTCATGATAGGGACTTGATAATTTAACATAATAGGCTGGATAATTCATAATTAGGACTTGATAATTCAACATGGGAAATTGGATAGTTCAAAATGGGGACTGAATAATTCAAAATAGGGAATGGATAATTAAACATAGGAGACTGGATAATTCAAAATAGAAAACTGGATAATTCAACGTAGGAGACTGGATCATTCAAAATAGGGACTGAATAATTCAACATAAGACACTGGGTAATTCAAAATAGGTACTTGATAATTCGAAATAGGGACTATATTATTCGAAATAGGGACTGGATGATTCAACATATGAGACTAGATAATTCAAAATAGAAGACTGGATAATTCACAATAAAAGACAGAATAATTCAACATAGGATACTGGATAGTTACAAAATAGGAACTGGATAGTTCAGTATAGGAGTCTAGATAATTCAAAAGAGGGACTGGATAATTTAAAATACGTTCTTGATGATTTAACCTAAGAGACTGGATTATTGAAATTAGAAGACAGGATAATTAAAAATAAGAGATTAGATAATTCAGCATCGGAGACTGCATAATTCAAAATAGGGACTGAATAATTCAAAGTAGGAGAAGGAATAATTCAAAATAGGAGACTGGATAATTCAACATAGAATACTGGATAATTCAAAATTGGGACTGGATAATTCACAGTAGAGACAGGAGTTTATATGTAAGTACAGTTTTATTGTGAAAAACATTTCTATTTCGAGCTATTCAGTTTACTCAAGCAGTTTTAATTCAGTTAATTCAGTTTAGTATAAGTACAAATTTTGTTTACTCACAGTTACATGACAAAACAGTTCTATGTTAAACAATTCAGTTTAGTGTAAATACAGTTTCAATGTCAAAAAACAGTTCTATTTGAAATAATCAAAATAAGAGACTGGATGATTTAAAATTGGAACTGGATAATTCGGTTTGGTTTGTTGGGTTTTATGGCATATCTCTCTTTGTGGGTTATTTTACGCCAAATCCATCTTTATGTAAATAATCAGTTCTATTTAAAACAATTAAGTTTAGCATGAGTACACAGTTTAATTATCAAAAACATTTCTATTTCAAACTATTCAAGCAGTTATATATAACAATTCAGTTTAGTGTAAGTACAGTTTCAATGTCAAAAATAGTTCAATTTCAAATAATTCAGTTTAGCATAAGCACGCAGTTTAAATGTAAGTACGGTTTAATTGTCAAAAACATTTCTATTTCAAGCTATTCAGTTTAATCAAACAATTCAGTTTAGCATAAGTATACTGTTAGTTCTATTTAACCCAAAGATAGGGCCCTACCAGGTGCTACCACTCAGGGCCAGAATGGACCTGGGAGCAATGGTAATGAAGGGGTACTCCGTATTCCCCAAAGCCCAAGCATTACTGGGACCTCGCCATCGAGCTATTTAGTGTCATATCCAGGACACTCGTTGGTGGGGGTCTTAACCCTCTACAGAGGTGCAGTCTGTGCAGTCATTCTACAGCCCCAGCCGACTGGGCAATACACAGAGTTAAATGTCAAACAGTTTTATTTCAGATAATTCAGTTTAGCATAAGTACACATTTTTAGACGGCAAAACAGTTCTATTTCGAGCAATTCAGTTTAGTATAAGTACGCAGTTTAAATATCAAAACAGATCTATTTTAAACAATTCTGTTTAGCATAAATACGCAGCGTAAATGCAAAAATCAGTATAGTGAAGGAAGCACGGTTTAGTTCTATTTATCCCATAGATAGGACCCATATCAGGTGCTACCACTCTGGGCCAAAGTGGACCTGAAAATGATGGCAATAAAGAAGTACTCCGTATTCCCCAACGCTCCAGCATCACTGGAACCTCACCATCTGATTGTTTTGTCTCATATCCAGGACACTCGTTGAGGGGGTCATAACCCTCTGCAAAGGTGCAGTCGGTGTATTCTACAGTCTCGGCCGACTGGGCAATACGATGAGTTAATGTCAAAACAGTTTTATTTCAGATAATTCAGTTTAGCACAAGTACATAGTTTAGATGTCAAAACAGTTCTATTTCGAGCAATTCAGTTTAACATTAGTTCGCAGTTTTTATGTCAAAATAGTTCTATTTTAAACAATTCAGTTCAGCATAAATACGCAGTTTAAATGTATAAAAACAGTAAACACCAACCACCGTTTAGTTCTATTCAACCCATTGATAGGACCCTTATCAGGTGCTACCACTCCGAGCCAGAGTGGACCTGGGAGCGATGGCAATAAAAGGGTAATCCAATTCTCAACTCTCTTTTTCAAAATCCTCAAATTCTCAGGACCATCTCTTCCGAGTATGACGTCATACACACTCCAGCCCCATTTCCTTTCCGGGGGTTTATTACAACAATGGTGATTGTCATATCCTTTGTGCGCGAGCGTAAAACTGTACCCAATGACTATGCACCTGAACTCTTAACCGGAATTGTTCAAAGCCCAACCAAACTGAATGATAAAATATAATAAACGAAAAATGAATAATATAAAAAAATCATTCCTTAATTATATAACTCACCATTTTTATAACACCTTTTTTTTCTACATGTAAACAAAAGTTCAAGAAACTAATATTTAATTTATTTATATTATAAGTTAGAAATTATTAGTTACGTACATTAATAAAATATCGATTACATATTAATTCTTTGCTTATTACAATTAACTTAACATTCGATATGTTAATTTCTTCTTTCTAATTAAGTCGCATGCCACTATTTGATTTTTTTGGAATTAGTTGGGGGTTTTTTCTGTGGTATTTAAATTTGGGGTGACGTTTTTGTTGTTTTTTTAAAGGAATGTATAAACATTGTACATATAAAAAATAACAATAGATATAATATCTCCGATGTAAAATTTTTTCCTTGCTTTAAAAAATATGATAAAAAATTATTTTAATTAAAAAAAATTATTATTTATTTTGTTTTGTTTTATCCTAGGTTATAGATTAAGACTGGATTATTAATCATCAAATGTTTTGGGGATTATTCTGGATTATTATTTAAAAGAGTTCAGTTTATCTTTTGAAGAGCCCACTTGGCAATCGCGCCATAACATTTCGTCAGCGATTTTTCCTTTCTCTTTGAATTTTTTCTATGGAATTGTTTTCATTCACATTTTTGGCTTCTCGTTTGGAGTTTTCGCACACATTTATTCTCGTGTCACTTCTATTTATGTATGTATAATTTTTCACAATAATATTAGTATCAGTGTTAGCTTTATACTTCCAAACTTTTTAGCTCTTCAGCAAAGTCAAGGTATTTATCCAGCTTTTTGAATTCTTAAACTTTCAATCTGTGATCTGCTTCCACAGCAAAATCTACAACATCACAAGTTCTTTTCTTCTTGTTAATTAAAATCAAGTCTGATTTTCTGGCCTGAATTGTTTCTAAATGTTCCAGAGAATTTTATCCATTTCATTTTCTCAGAGAAATTCTGGTTTGTGCATATACTATTTGTTAGTGAATTGTACTGTGTCAGCATACAGAATCAATGTGGAAGAAAGCAAAAAGCTGAACAAATACATGAACCTTGTCAGAGAGCTGAAAAAGTCACAAATGACAGTAATACCAATGGTAGTCTGAGCCCTTCGAGTAATACCCAAGAACCTGGAAAAGAGACTGGATGAACTAGAGGTCAGAGGAAGAATCGAAATCCTCCAGACCACAGCACTATCATTATCACCCAAGATACTTTGAAGAGTCCGGGGAACATGAGGAAACATGTTATTACTCTGACAACAGTTAAGACCCCTCAGTTAGAGCCAGGGTGATGCGCTATAACCATTATTATTTGTGATAGCGATGATGCCACTCAATCACGTACTTAAGAAATGCACAAGCGGATGTAAACTTTTTAATTTGCAAGAAAAAATCAATCACCACATGTCCATGGATGATTTAAACTGTTTGCCAAAAATGAAAAAGGATTGGAAACTCTAATACAGTCAGTGAGGATATACAGTCAAGATATAGGGATGGAATTTGGCAAAGAAAAATGTGCCATGCTAAAAATGAAACGTGGAAAACGACAAATGACGGAAGTAACAGAACAACCAAATCAAGAAAAAATCAGAACGCTCGGAGAAAAAGAAAATTACGAATACTTGGGAATGTTGGAAGAGGATATTATCAAACATGTGAAGATGAAAGAAAAAATTAGAAAAGAATACCCCGGGAGAACAAGAAAACTACTCGAAACAAAACTACATAGCAGAAATCTCATAAAAGGAAAAAAATACCTGTGCTATCTACCAAGTAAAATACACGGGACCATTCTTAAAGCGGAATAGAGAAGAACTTCAACAAATGGACCAAAGAACAAGAAAACTCATGATGATACATTAGGACTAACATATCGAAGATGACGTAGACAGACTATATGAGTCAAGAAAAGAAAGAGAAAGGGGACTTGCCAGCATTCAAGACAGCGTTGATGCACCGATACAACGACTAGAAGAATATATAAAAAGAGTAAAGAAACAATCCAAACAACACAACGATCAACATAACAAAGATAACCAGAAAACAACTGTATGTACTTTTCAAGCGACAAACAAGCAAAATCTCATGCGAAAAAACGTGAACATGGCTAAGAAAGGAAAACCTTAAAAGATAAACGGAATCTCTTCTGATAGTAGCACAAAACGACAAAAGGATTAGAATAGACAAGGTGAAACAAAATAGAAGATGTAGATTATGTGATGATAGCGATGAAACGATCTATCGTACAACAAGTGAATGCAGTAAATTAGTACAAAGAGAGTATAAGACTAGATACGACTGAGTGGGGAAGTTTATCTACTGGGAATTGTGCAAGAAGTTTAAATTTGACCATACGAACAAATGGTAAATGTGCAACCCAGAATTCCTTCGAGAAAAGGAGACGCACAAAATTCTCTGGGATTTTGAGATACAAACAGATCACCTAATCTCGGCCAGACGACGAAACCTAGTGATAGTCAACAAAAAAAGAGAACTTGCCAAGTAGTGGACTCTGGTGTCCCAGCTGACCACTGAGTAAAACTGAAAGAAAGCGAAAAGAAAGATAAATACATAGACCTTGCTAGAGAACTGAAAAAACTATGGAACATGAAAGCGACAGTGATACCGATTTTAATTGGTGCGCTTGGTACAGTCATCAAAGGATTGGAGGACTTAGAAATGAGAGGATTAGCGGAGGCCATCCCGACTACACCATTGTTGAGATCGGCCAGAATACTGAGAAGAGTTCTGGAGACTTGAAGTGACTTGCTGTCACTCAGAGTCCAGTGGGGAAACCATCTGCTAACGCTGGCGTGAAAAACTCCCAAAAGAGTTAAAATTATAATAATAGTAATAATAATCGAAAAGCTTTGAAAAATACAATTTGTCGTTATAGAAAACTTTCAAAAGAATTTTCTCTTTCATCTAGTTTCTCAAGGCTCGTCTCGAATGGTACAGTTAGACATTTTTGATAAGAAAAAAATATTTAATCCATAAGTAAATGGAGAAGAAGAGCAAACAAAATAGATTTTTTTATTGCTCTCAGCCAAATTTTATGTAAAGATTCACGAAAAAGTCTCCAAACAAAACATATTCACTTATTTAATTCCGAAGTTTTCAATTGGAGTTTTTAGCAAAGACTGGCTTGCAGGATTTTCTTTAAAACTATTGTACCAAAGTGAGTTCTCTTTTGATATTACCAGGACAAGACCAAATTTGGTTTTAGGGTTACAATTATTGAGAAATCAATTCGGTATGACTTCATTACTAATGCTTCGCAGGATATTATCTAATGAATCACTGCAGTGCTTGCTACTCTTCCTACAAACAGATATTTTATCCAAAAACAATTATTCAAACTCCTTTTATCAGTTATTTTCTTTCAAACTCAATCTTCAAAATAAACGTAGATTGGTATGATTTTAATGATTTTGATTACACACATTTCTGCTAGGATTGGGACAATAACAACCCTAAATATGTCTGATCTCATATTTGAAGCCGTCTTTTTGACTTCACTAATATGTCAAAACTCTCCAGAACTCTGTATAAAGAAGTTATTGAATTTAACCTGAAATTGACGTCATAGATAAACCAAATTCGTCTGAAGAAATAAACCCTAATCCCATCGACATTCTTTTCACTTTCAAGAAAGATTCTAAGATTGTAAATAATTTAAAGATTTAATCCGAATTTTCTTTTAAATTTTGAGAGATTTCATCAGTTAAAAACTTTCACCTAAGAAAGAATTTCTTTGTCTTCCAAATCGCTTTCTACAACTGAAAATATACGAAACATTTTTAACGTTTATCTCTCGTTAGACTTTAACTCAAGTTTTGTTTTACGTTTATTACGTTTTTCTAATAAAAAAAATAATAATTTCGAAGAATAAAATTCAAATTTACAGATAAATTAAAACGATTTTTACTTACTGTAGCCGACAAAAAATATGGTTGTTTTCAAATGGATTTGTGTCAAAGTCGTCAAGAGAAAAGAACTTTGGAAATGTGAATACAGAAGGAATTCAGGAAGAAAGGAAGAGAGAAGAGAAGTAAAGCAGGGAGAGATAAGAAGAAAAGAAAGCCAACAAAAAAGGGAGAGAGAAAATAAAGAAGAAAATCCTGAAGAAAGATGGAAAAAGAAAGAAAACTGAAAGGAAGAGATAAAAGGAAACTGAATAAGAAATTTAAAAACAATTTTTATGTAATTAAATCGTAAAGAAAAACTTAGCGAGGAATAGAGACCAGTCGACATTTCTTGCAACATTAGAAATCAAAATGTGTTCATAAAAATGTAACAATAAAGGGTGGGAATTGCAATCCATTTTTGAATGGAAGCAATATATGGCTAAAAGGTGTATGGTATGTGCGTGCGTGTTTATATCATGAATATATATATATATATATATATATATATTGGGGGTGTTTATGTATATATATATATATATATATATATATATATATGTATATATATACCACATACATGCATATATATACACACGTACACATACATTCAACCTGCCAAGTGATGACCGATCTGTTTTAAGTATCACGAAAACCGGTTGCGCTATCTTGATGTAACTTAGCAACTAATCAGAGACGACAGTCCATTTGTGTTGCTCACCTGGTAATGAGAAGCCATCATTGTGTAACTGTCGCGTTTATGGTGAATATATTTTCAGGTTTTGCTTGAAACTTTGAAATCCTATTAAACTTTGCTTGAAACTATGATATGCCATTAAACTTTGATTGAAACTTTAACATGCCATTAAAATTTGATTGACCCTTTGATATGCCATTAAACTAAGAAACCAAATCAAAATTCCACATTCATCTACGAAAACTATTCAAATAACTTTTTTTTAAATTTGAGTAGAGTGTTTCAACGTGCGAATCCCAGGTAACATTTTAATAACACTTTGAATTTGGCAGGAAACAAATATACACGTTTTGAAAAGCATTCCACGAAACAGTCAAAAATGCTGCGAGGGGCTATCAAAAAGAAATCAGTGACAATGTGTGAAGTGGTCAGCCATCTAAAATATCTCAGCTACCACTTCGCTCTCACGGCTACTTATTCATGTGTTCATATGAATATGTTTGTGGTTTTATAAAGATAGATAGATAGATAGATAGATAGATAGATCCAGACGACCGTTTATAATAGTACAAATATTAGCCAAGCATTTGCATATTACGAAAGCTAAAAGTCAGAAGACACAGATAAAAGTTATCTTCCTAAACCTCAAAATAAAACCTTTATATTTCTTCACCTTTATCAGTTGACTTTTCAGGGTCGACGTTCTTATAAGAATTGTCAGTGAATCTGTTGTTAATCGGAATCATAAGCGAGATAATCGGATCATAAATCCTTATTCAAACTAGTTTTAGGATTTGTTTACAGCTGATCAACACAAAACGTCTTTCTTTCAGTCGAAAGTAATTTAACGTTTGTTCTTCAGGCTTTTATTTCAATAAAATAATTTCAATGATACTGAATTGAATTCACAATTCTCCTTAACAGATACATTACTTTTAAAATAAATTACCGCAAAGTTTCATCTTTGCTGAATAACTTCCCAAATTCAGTAGACAAAATGGTTTATTTTTCTAAAACTGAAAGTTTTCAAGTGAACTTGAAACTTTACAAATTAATTCAGCAAATTTATTTGATTGTGGAGGTTTTGTTTAAGAGTCGCAAAAGAAGAAATATTCAATGACTTCTAAAGATCAATGGGTACATCATTTATCTGATGAAGGATGAAGAATAGATTGGCTTGCAGAAATTCACCTGAATGATTTGCAAAATAGAAAATAGAAATGGAAACAAATGGCAAAGCCACATGTTTGATGTTTGGACATCACTCTATCGGTTGGGAAGGCAGTAGAATGTACCGACTGTATGAACTAATTACTGTGATGGATGATTGTATTCATTATTTCATAATGTAGTCCGGTCGGGCCGCGAGTTTTTCAGTTAGCTGTTTAGTTAGCTGTAATCTTTAAGCGGAAATGCAAGTGAAATTGAAAAGTTCAAGCGATTGCACCGTGACCAGGTGATGGGAACTGTCATTTTTAGATAGGAAGACCAAATGTAATCAATATAGATACATGTCTTGTCACAAGTTTTATTGAGGATATGAAAACACGATGAAATTGGGGACACGTGTGAGATGACGCAATAACTCAGTGAGATGACATCACAATAACGATATCCTGAGTTTAGATATATAAAAATTAGCGAATTTTGAAAAAGTTGTCAGTTGATCAGTTAGAAGTTGGTGTTTAGACAGTTCAGTTGGGGCTAGACGTCGGTCGAGTCAAAAGGGTGTCTCTTTACGTTATTATTCATAGGCCCTTACAAATTCTCTCTCTCTCTCTCTCTCTCTCTCTCTCTCTCTCTTGCTACTGTATATAATCTGAAGATTGAACAACTTATCTAGCTAATAAAGCAACGATTTTCAATAAAAATATTGGACATATTACTGTTACACCAATACGTTCCAATAAATGATTGTTACTTGTTGACGGAGGGTTCTTCTTATCTTTGAGTTGCCAACACCCTGGAAACTTCATTCTTACGAATCACCCTGACCGTTTGAAGTTCTGAATGAATTGTGTCATTCCTTATCAGTGGATCTTTCAAACACAACGTGGGCATAGATGGCATTGATAAACAAACTATCTGGAAATGCATATGATGCCGTTACCAGTATAAGACCAATCATTATTATTACATTTGGTTCCGCAAATGTTGTCGTGCACAACGGTATCACATTTGGCGCTGGTATCGGTAACCGTGCCCAAACATAGTGTTATATTTGGTAACCGTGCCCAGAGCATAATTTTACAACTGCATCTCTGCGGAGAGTAAGACCCCTCCTTCTAACGAAACCATCTATTGGCCGTGAGTGGACAGGATCCTATTCGGTGAGCAGTCTGTAACCCGGCAACCGAAATCGTTACAAGACTTGTGGCACTTTAGCCCCTAATGAGCTAAACAGTCAGTTAGAAAGGTCCGATCCGATCAGACGGTTGGTCATGACAAACCTTAACATCCATATGATTCTCCCGATCATATTCTTCAAATTCCTCTTGTGGAAAATAAGTACCCAGCCCTATTTTAGGTTAAAGGCACAAGAAGGCGGTGGCTGAGGGTCAGTTGTACTGAGATAGCAATACATATAACGATAATAACTGTGTTTAAACAAATAATTAATATTAAATGGAATTATTAGAGTTAACAATATTTAAAACCATTTAATTATCTACAAACAAATAAATTCTGATTTGCTTAAGAATAATGTTACCTACAAAAATCATATTTAAAACCAGTACTTGGTATTAAATAACCCACAAGGATTGATATGCCGTAAAATAAAACCAAACCAACTAAAGTTCTATTATGAAAATGTGAATATTACTGAAAATCATACAAGTCTCAAACAATGACCCATCTAGAGTTGTCGATAACTGACAAAATTCAGATTAAATGAAATATATTTTCATACAAATGAAATATATTTTCATACAAATAGATGAAATGTATTTTCATAAAAATAAACTTTCATTGAGAGAAAATTGTCAATCTTACTTCTGAATAAAGAAATACACATATTCCTATGAATAGATATAATAGCTCATACGCACATATACTCACATATACACATATATGCACCATATACAGATTAGCATTTATATAACTTAACTGCACTGAACATATGCAAGGAAATTGAAATCTGCCCAAAAATAATTATGATAAAAATGTATTCAAAAGTTAACGAATTGTCTTTCTTAATTTGTGCATGAAAAGCTAATTCTTAATTTTATGAAAGGGGGCGAATGTAATGCCTTCTGTTAATTTCTACTTAAACCAATTATCTATCATAGATCAAACATTATTCAATAAAAATTTCAAATCAAAATTCAGCTACTAACTGTGATCGGCTACGAAATTATTGATCTAACCGCTTATATATATATATATATATATATATATATATATATATATATATATATATATATAGTGGGGGTTCTTATGTAGGTATATATGTGCGCATCTAGAGAAATGGTAGACTTGGTAAATCTCACAAGATGATAAAAATAAGTGGAAAAGTGGATAAGCGAACTGATAATCGATGTAGCAATGATATTTCGTCCTTTATTTAAAAAAAACTTCTTCAGAATGAAAATAGATTTTTCCAAAGTTCAGCAATTGAGAAATAAATAAATAAAATAAAGATAAAAATATAAAAGAAGGGAAGGGTATATATCTCCCTTTTTTAAAAAAGGAGATTAGTATTAGCACTTCCCTTCTTTTATATTTTTATCTTTATTTATTTATTTATTTCTCAATTGCTGAACTTTGGAAAAATCTATTTTCATTCTGAAGTAGTTTTTTTTAAATAAAGACGAAATATCATTGCTACATCGATTATCAGTGTCGGCTTTATCCAGCTTTTCCATTTATTTTTATCATGTGAGTATGTACATATGTAAAACATTATGTGTATCTGTACATCTGTAAAACTTTCCACAAAGTCGAAAGTTATTACGTTAATCCCCGGCGGAAGGACGAAAAGCGGCGATCTTTGATCTTTGATAGAGCGCACAAATAAGCTGATCTGCGGCAGAAGTACAAATCTATATGTAAATAATCCCGTCAATTTGTCCGGTGGTATATATATATGCATACATGTGTATGTGTGTATGTGTGTGTGTGTGTGTGAATTTTTTGCATGTGAAACTCCGAGTAATGGAAAGCAAACAAAATGATTAAGTATTTTAAATGTTTTAGATACTAAATCGGCTCTTCCCTATGTAGTATTCAACACTTTTTAAAAAGAGTTTTTCTTTTATTCGATTTTGAATAAATAACCAAATCTATTGTTATTTTATTTAGTAAATACACACACACACACACACACACACACACACATATATATATATATAGAGAGAGAGAGAGAAAGAGAGAGCAAGAGTGAGAGAGATATAGTGTGTGTGTGTGTGTGTGTGTGTGTGTGTGTGTGTGTGTGTGTGTGTGTGTGTGTGTGAAGCGTTGTCCGTAATAAACCTCACTTCTTCGACAGGGGTAAACAACATATTATAGGCCTGAAATATTTTGTATAAATATCACTTATGAATATGTGAATCAGAAAATGATCGAGAGGCGAAGGAATATATCTATGCTTGAATCTTGTGCAATACATCAAGAGAAAAGAACATCTACCCTATCTGAACGTGATTTATTGCTCGTCTATGCATAATTCAATGTTGCCAATGAGAATTCAATCTGTGAATTGGCGAGGAAACAAAAAAGGAAGCTGACTAGCTGAATAAGGAGTAGTCATGGTATTGCAAACTATTCATTTATAACACGATTGACATCAACTGATTTCCCAAATATGATCTTGTATTTTTTATTCCTTCTTTGTTTTATTCCGTGTATCATTTGAAAATTGAGAATAAGAAAATTTAAGTTAGGAAAGCGAAGACAAGCAGTAAAACAGCTCTTGGTGACTGTCACTTCCCATCTCTTGGTCTGATCATCATAGGCTAAAAACTGGCGGTCACCAAGCGCTACTGATTTTATGTCTACACTGACCTGATGTTTTATTGCTGAAAAGATAATTCACACACACACACACACACACACACACACACACACAGAGATATATAGCGGTTAGATACCATGTGTAGCGTAAAGTTAGGCGGGTTTCGATACCAGCTTGAAGCGTTCTGCGTGTCTAGCCACACTGAGGAGTTGTGATACAGCGAAACAGTCTGTCTGTGGATGACGATATATATATATATCGTGTCCATACAACTATATGGATGCATCACATGAACGCTGACTAAGCGTATAGAAAAAAAAGCTTGACGGCAATTACACAATAATGCTACGAGCTATACTGAACAAATCCTGGAAGCAACATCCTACAAAATAGCAGCTGTCCGGCCACCTACCTCCCATCTCTAAAACCATCCAAATTAGACGAAAAAGACATTCGGGACACTGTTTGAGAAGTAAGGATGAACTCATAAACGAGGTTCTCCTATGAACCCCTTCACACAGAAGAGCAAGTATTGAACGACCAGCTAGAAATTATCTACAACCGCTGTCTATGTATACAGAATGTTGTTTAGAAAACCTCCCAGAAGTTATTTCCTCAGCAATAAAAAAAAATCATATACCCATCAAATCAAATCTGTATATTAACTGCAAATACCCAAACCAGTCTTAACGAAACATTTTCAAACTTCTATCAATTCATGCCATAATTTTCTTTCTGTTTGCAGTCGCTTATACATCAAGGGATGTCCTGTACTACTGGACATTCGGTCCGGAGAAGGCAGTGGATGTGAACGCTGGCATGACCCTATCACAGTTTGACCTCATAGATATGCCTGCCTGGAATGGATCCACAAACTTCCGAGGGGGTGAGTCCAACCTTTTACTTTCCAATACTTTTCGTTATACATGTCAATTTAAGCTGGTAAAATCTTCAATCCTGTGATTCAGTCCTTCATAAATTTAACTCGCCATTGCTAATACTTGTGTGCATTCAATCAAAAACCTTAATTCATTTTCTTTTCTTTTTTTTTTTTTTCATAGAACTAACAAAAGAACAGTCTTTCCTAATGAGACAACTGACAGTTGATTATATAATTTCGAAATTTCAAAAAGTGATATAACTCGAAACAATTGGCTATTTTTTCTGTTGTCTATCTCGACAACTTTTCAAATAATAATTTTTCCGTTTTCAAAACACCAGTTGATCAAAAATGTAAATGTCCAAGCTGATCTACTCACTGCTTTCGAGATCTAAAAATTCATCGTTGTTTACACGCTTGATTTTTTCTCTACACCCTCCACTAGATTTACTGGATCTTATTGATGTATGGTTATCTTTCAATGGTTGTTTTTATTCTCATCCATAGAAGCCAAACTTATAGATGAGCAGCAGTAGTTGCCCGATCGAACTAACTATCCTGACCGTTGAACCGTGAGATTCATACGTCTAGGACCAGGTTAGGCAATGCGTTAGGCCGTCTTGCCTTTATGTCCACTATGCTGCTTCCCATGGCGTTCGTAAAAAAATTATCCTTTCTCCTTTTCCGTTAAGTTTTAACTTAGTTAAAAATCCAAGACTAATTTATTAAAAAAGGAGTTTTTCCCCTTCTCCTTCCTCTCTTCTTTTTCTCTTCGCGTTCCTACCTTGCCTTTTTTTCTTTCTTCTCCCCCTGTCTTCTGAAATTGGCACTAACATGAGTTATAATTCTACCTTTTTACTAAAAATCGAATTTCACATTCCAAAAGTGAATCTTTTCAAGTTCCATATTTTAATTCGGGCAAACAGTCCATTGTTCTTTCATTTAAGACATAATGATATACACCACTGATTTTTACAATGACAAAATTCAATAAAAAATCCTACATGCATTTTTTAATGATAATTTAGTATAGCACAATGTTACTAACCATTTTGGACTTCTTTTCAAAATGGACGTGTTATTCATTCCTATGTTGTTTACAAATGGTCTCTCTAGTATAATTTTTTCTAATTTTATGAGCATTTACATACATGTGGTCATTCTAATGTTTGACGGACGGGGGGGGGATTTACTTGTTATTTCCTGCCTTGGCTTTTTTCCCGTGCTGGCAAAACGACATGATGATGATGATGATGTATTACAGTGGTCAAAAGTTATTTGTTCTTTAATTTAGAAGTAATTTGTCTGATTTGGCCAAATTGAATCTGTATATATCCATGAATATATCAGTGAAATATCTGTATCCAACAAAATAATTTTTTATACTTCGGTAATCGTTATTAAATGATTTATCACTTAGTTACAAAAAAATTTTTTTTTTAAATCTAAAAACGATTCTGATGATTCTGTCATCTACAATATATATATATATATATATATATATATATTTGTTTATTTATTTATTCATTTATTTATACAACAATGGATGGCAGTGTTTTGTGTAATGCGTATTTGCATTTGTGTGTGCATATATGTGTGTGTTTCAGATTATATGCATGTGTGTTCTCATATCTGGACATGAATGTGTGTGCAAGAATACTTATGTGCATGCATGCCTATTGAACCTTGCTTCTTTGTTACTAATGAAGTCTACATTTCATCTTTTTGTAAAGTTTTCACTTGCAGATTGTGATCTTATATTGAATTATCTTAACGACAATTGCTCTGTCCTTACATTTTATTGATCTATAATTATTCATTAAATGCCACACGATATTTGAGCCAGACTGGAAATTATATTCAACTATTCAAACGTTCATTAATTATGGATATAATCCATAATTTCGGTGACAAAATTTATTGAAATGTTTATTTTGTACGAAACCAATCATTAAAACTGTCACATAATTTTAAAACGAGCCACCTGTAAACAATGATGAGGTTATTTACAAGTGTGTTTTTCCTTTTTTAGCCAAGAATTAAAGTCTCTCTCTCTCTCTTTCTGACCCTCCGTTGAGCATTGAGAGTGTAGTATCAGTGCAAAGTATCAATGCATTCTACTTTAGTATTTTCAAGTTAATTTTGTCGTGCGGTTCAAGCAGCAAAATTTTCTCTATGAGAAAAAAACATACAAAGAATACATTATTCAATATTATTCATGTTTCAAATTTTCTTTAATTAAGAGATAAATCAAATCCCGAATAAAGATAGTTTTTCATAACGAAAATTTTGTCATCTTTGTTTAGTTTTTGCTTTTGTTTTTGGAAAAAGTTTCAAATAAAAAATCAGTTTCATTGATAATAATCTTCCTGTTTTATCAGTACATGTGAATTTTGTTATTATTGCAGCAAGGAGAAATTGAATATGATTATTAGAAAATCTTCACGGTAAACAAACTCACCAAATTTCCAATGCTTTTTCTCCGAGAAATAAAAAAAGACTTTTGAAATATTGAAAGCAACACAGCTGCAATAAATCGCAGACAACATCTTACCTGTTCATATTTGCAATAAAAAAAGTTCTGAGTTACAGCTAAATAGACGATTAACCAGATAACAAAAAGGTTGATATGTTATTAAATAAAGAAACAGAAATCGGACCATAACAAAAGTATATTATATTTTTGAAGAATCAAAATGGAATTTCTATATCAAATTTGAGGAATACGTCAGTTAAAATATTGTGATCTGTTTTGTGGGTCCAATTAGGAGAGACCTTATCGGCACCCAACTATCTCATTTCCACATGTAGACTGTCAGTCAAACAATCTAAAAAAAAGAATTAGAGTTGTTAATACGGTGCTATTACCATATAAGCCCAGCTGAGAATCAAAAAATATGTCTGTCTTCGAGGTTTTATCTTTGCAAGTATGATCACTTCATAAACTTCAACCATAAAAAAAACTAGTCAATTTCTTTTCATTTCTCTACGCTTAATCCACAGTATTTTAAGGTTTCCTTTCTTTTTAAATTGAAAGGAACTTTTAGACAAATTGAACAAGATTTTGAATATTTTTCCAAGTTAAGCTGTGTCTCTGGACAACATCCTTCATCTTCAGAGACATCCCACAGAAGATTAATCAGCTTTCAGTCACTTTCCGGGCTGTCGAAGATTCACTGTAACGCTCGATCTATTCTGCAAAAAAGATAATCATTGTCATTTTCTGTAGTAGAAACAAGTAACCAGGGTCTCTGTGAAGGAAATAAGGGGAAATAAATGGTGAACCATTTTGTTTATTGCTCTAACCTGAACGATGTGGCTGTTGAAAAATATGGTAGCCTTGCGAAAATGGAACAGAAACATCCTGATTCGTTCGTTTTCCAAAAATAGATTCCACTTCTCTTTAGTGACAAGAAACCTGTCTAAACAATTAAAGAAAATAATTTCGTTGATTTCCTTCCTAAAGGAAATAGAAAGTTTGCCTGCAGAACTCTTTAAGTGCCAGGTGTTTTTGACAATCTTTAATGAAGTCAGTTGAAAGCAAAAACAAAAAAAACAAAAAAATGATGCTCTTTCCTCCGTTTTAGATATTTAAGATGAAGGAGGAATGAGACAAAGATTGATGAGAAAGAAAAAGAGAAAGGGAAGATATTTAGATGAATAGAAATCACATAAGAGGAAAAAGGATCAACATTATGAAATAAACGAAAGAAAGAAAACACAAAGAAATGAATCTTAAAATGATCGAAGAAAAAAGACAATAGATCAACAAAGTAGAAAGAAAGAAATGATCTAAAGAAAGGAGGACGATAAAAACAAAATTTTTTAAAAAGTATAGTATGAATGTCTAACGCACACAAAAAAAGGAAAAAATGGGGGAAAAAAAGAGCTTAAAAATTGAGGGATAAACATCAAACAAAGATCTGCCTGGTGGCTGAAAGGGTTAAATTTTTTTAGAAGGCGCCACTCATGACTGGTGTTCAAGTTCCAGTAAAAAGCAGAATTTCGGAAATTTTCATTTTAAGTGAGATCAATTTAAAAGATTGATGCACAAATCTTCCTTTTAATTTCTTCCACATTAGATTTTAATGTTTATTTATGCCTACATAGAAGAGGAGTGTATATATCTTTATATTCAAGTCTGTTTATATGTGGGGGTGTTTTTGTTTTTTTGTGCATTTGGCATTGTTCTCATGAACGCCAACTTCTATCAAATCGTTCAAGCAAAATTCTTGCTCAATAAAAGATAAGAGTTTCGAAACTGACCATTTCACTCAAGTGAAAATAAAAACGTTTTCTTTTATTTATGCATCGTAAAAATTCAGTCTTTTTTTTAAATATAGAATTTGGAATCATGGATTAACAAAGACTCCAAATTTTAAAAAAATCAAATCTCTGCGTTGCAAAAGGCCATATTTTTTTATTCACTTTCGGTGACTTTATAAAGTGATACTTAAAAACAATAAAAGATATTTTAGAAAAGAGAATTCAGAATACAAGTCTCTTTTTTAAAATTCTTAATACTTTGTTTCATATTTTGACATTTGATTTTATTTTCTTTTAATTCTCTATTGGTTGATTTCCCTATTTTCCTTATAATTATATTCCAAAGAAACAACGGAATCAAAACAAGATTAAAAGCATCGATACAGTTAAAAGTCCCCGGATGTCGTCCAGTTGCTATTTTTGCTTCGCTTCAATTTTGATTGTTTTTATCAACGGTTTTCTTTGATTCGAAATTGTGGTCGAAGTAAAATAGGAAGACAGATCAAAATTACATTCATCTATAATAATTTGATATATAGTGCAATGGAGGCGCTCGAAGTGTAGCAGTGACGACAAAGTTCAAATCTTGGACGAAACTGTTTGCTTTTCACATTGCTCTAAACCCCTTACAAAAGGTAAAAACTTACAACTATTCTCCGTCCAGCAAGTGACAGCTCTTTAACATTGGTATGGCTATCTGTTTAGGGGAAGGAAAACTCTGAATTAAAACCTGTTAAACTCCGCTTAAACACCACACGTATTCACGAGGAGAGGTTTGGTATGGGCATATATATATATATATATATATATATATATATATATATATATATATAGAGAGAGAGAGAGAGAGAAAGAGAGAGAGAGAGAGAGAGAGATGAACATACTGAGATAGATAGATAAATAGATAGATAGATAGCATTTTGGTGTGAAGCAATAGCTAGCAAACAAGTTTTACAGCCAAGTTTTAGTATAAAGAGTTTTAACTAACTACACTGGGTGCTCTACAGTTTTCAACTTGTAATTAAGTTAAACTTTGTTAATCTTAGTTAATATTCAATGTCTTCCGACCGTAGAAGATTTTTACTTTTACCTCACAGACCATTAATCAATGTAAATTGTTCTCACTGGAGTGTTACTACTCTTGTTATATTCTCTGTGTCACGAGTTACTACGACGGCGTAGTCACAAACTAGGAAAGATCGTTTTCTAGTCTCGGGCCCCAAAGGAATGTGTGGTGGATTGACGGTGCGGTGGATGAATATATGTTAAATGGTCAGGGGAATGTGTTGTACGGACTACTGTACGAAGAGTGGAGAGTGAAACACACAAAATACAATTCGGCTCTTTACGTGTCCTTTCTACGAAGGATGGTCGAATTCTCACTTGTTCCTTGTGGTCCTGAAATAAAATTAGCTTCACGATTCCTTCCTAGATGAAAAAAAAATCTCTCGCTTGACACTTTAAAACTCACGCAAACACAAGGAATTTCAGTTTTACTACTCTCTTTTATTACTTGTCCGTCGAAAGCCAGTCAAAATACAATTGACTTTAAAGTAGAAAAGGGAGGAGTGGTGTCTGACGGGTTTTTCTTGTGGCTTACTTCTGATACGAACAAGACTCTTAGATTTGGGAGAGCAAAACTTTCTGACTGCCCACTTCTATGGTCGAATATGCTCGTTTGCATCTGTGTGAGCTTCAAGGTGTCTTTTTGAAGTTCTGTTTTCGCATATCTCTTTTCTAATTTGTCACCGACCATTCCTTTTTTTTTTTTTCTTGAAATCCTAAATATTATAATAAACTTTTGACTTGAAGGATACCTTTACAACTAAAAAATTCTTCGATTGAATTTCCCCAGACCGTCAAGCATGAACTTCAGAGAACCCACTTTTTGACTAATAGTCAGTAATTCTCTCGGATTTTTCTCATTTATTTTGTTTGTGTGGCTGCTTGACTGGTAATTTCATCCATTCATTCATTTATATATTTATCGATCCATTTTTTTGTATGTGTCTCACTTTCATTCATTCGACTGACCAGACCATTCCTTTATTCATTCTTTTATTCATTCTTTTATTCATTTTTTTCATCGAAAATAATCTTAAACAAAGCAGTGCCCCATGACATAATGGAAAATTGCAGACTTCTAGCTAACTAATAGAAGTTTTGGCTAATAAGTTACTGTTTAACTTTGTTGCCAGAAGAGCTTTCAAAGATAGGTTCCATGAATTTTGTTTCAAATTTGACTAACTCCAGTATGTATATATATATATATATATATATATATGTGTGTGTGTGTGTGTGTGTGTGTGTGTGTGTGTGTGTGTGTGTGTGTGTGTGTGTGTGTGTGTGAAAAATGATTAGGGATCTTAATTAATTATTTTAGTTATAAACTGTTTTCTGCCAGGATTTGGCGTTCAAGTTTGGGCGTTATCGAGTTGTGAAGTTCAAGGAGAATAAAGCTTGTTTGGCGTAGATGTGTCACTGAAAGCATTTGTTGAAGAATAGTTGGAAAGACATATATAAAAAAGGAATTCGAGACAGTAAGTGAGAGAGGGAGGAGGCACGATGATATGGGATACAGAGAGAGAGAGAGAGAGGCTATAAGAACAATTGAGGAAAAACGAATGTGGAGGTGAACGAAAGCTGACCCCGAAATCTTAGCTATAGTGGCCGCAGACCGGTATTCAAGTTAAATCAGCAACAACACGGCCTGAAGAGAGGTGATTAGCAGAAACAAACTCAAACGGGAAGGCCTTTGAGTGGGTTCAGGATAGAAAACAGAAGACGGTCAGTTGCAGACCGGCTGCCGTGATATGAAGACGTGCTGAAAAAGTCGACACCTATTTGGGCTGAGCTCAGCGAAGGAGCCAGCCTACCCCAGCGAACTAAACCAGGCTGTCATCAAGAAGTCATAGTGTAGAAAAATGAATGAATCTCTGGCGTTTCCTTTTAAAATAAGTGGGGTGATGTTAAAAGAAGAGTTAGAATAGGTGCACCAGTCGGAGGTAAAAGAAGGAAAGAGAAAAACATAATATCAAGGTCTGTGTCTGTCTCTCTCGTCTCACAACGGTTTATTCTTTTGCTTGATCTAAATCAGTTGATGCATTTGAAAGGGTTGTAGCAAATAAAGCTAGCCAACAAACGGTATTTTATGTTTATTACTTTTTATCACTGTGAGGGTACCATGGGTCTGACCGAACCCAAAGGGGTAATGTTAAAGCCATAGTCTATTTGGGGTCGAGGTGTAACATGTGTAAATAGTTCTAAAAATCATAAAAAAGGGCAAAATATTCGGATGTACTCTTTATATATGATAATATGCTAAAGAGACCTTTTTGCTAAACCATTTTCAGGGATTATGTAGCATATTTTAAATGCTTCACAGGTAAACTATTTTCAAACGAAACAAAATTTTTTTTTTTAATTTTAAAAAAATTACAAAATTACAAAATCGTTTGCGTTCTTTCAAGGGTAATAGTGTTCTATTTCAAGACACTTTGGAACATGATTAATTAGAAGAAGAAAAATCATATTAAATCTAAAGTTGGACATTCCTTATAATGGTTGTGGTAAAATTTGAATAAGAAAACTTTCCTGCTCTATGAAAAAGCGTATTTTCGAACACATACGAAATTACAAATTAGGCAACGATAGGAATGTTCTTGTAAAACATGATTTAAAAAGCGAGCATTGTCTTAATTTTAAAGATTCTAAACTTTAACTTATATTATGATCAACAGAAAAAGAATCGAGCATTATTTCTAATTATACTCTCAAACAAAAACCCGCTTTTTTTCAATTTATCTTCTAAGTTAAATTCGTTCTAAATAGTTAAAATGCTTTATTTTAAATGTTTTTTATCAATTAATTATGAATTAGACTTACATTCAATATTTTCTTGGGATTTCTAATCAAAATATTTTCTAGACTAGATTTTACATATCAAACCACAGAGAAAAGACGTCGTTGATATATATATATATATATATATATATATAGAGAGAGAGAGAGAGAGAGAGAGAGAGAGAGTGTGTGTGTGTGTGTGTGTGTGTGTGAAAGACAAGGCATTCAGATGATTTTATTTAGTCGAATTATTTAACAATGTTAAACGTACCGGTTTTTATATCAAACTATCCTCTAAGCAATGTTAATATATTAATGTGATGTTATACCTTCTGAATATATTCAATTATTATATATTAAGCATAGTCTTCTTCAAAATAATGCTATTTTATCAACAAAAAGTGGGTTTACCCATGAGTTCGCCTCTTGGTAGGGTCATTGCGTGCCTATTTTTTTAATTTCTTGAATCTGGTCCCTTTAATTTATAATACCCTAAGATTCTAACAATTTTAATTATCCACGAAATAATAATAAAAAAATTAAGGATAAACTAAACAAAATTGACCTTACCATAGATTTGACTTACAAACTATAGTTTTTAGTTTGTAAGTCAAATCTATGGTAAGGTCGATTTTGTTTAGTTTATCCTTAATTTTTTTATTATTATTTCGTGGATAATTAAAATTGTTAGAATCTTAGGGTATTATAAATTAAAGGGACCAGATTCAAGAAACATTTTACATTTCTTAGACATATTATTAAAGAAATATAACAACATTAAAATTTAAAGTCCATCATAAATACACTAACTTAGGTTACTTAGGATTTGCACCCCCAAATTTTAAAATCATAATATAGAGAAACACAAAAAGAAATCCTTCGCAGAACTTCAATATCTTAACTTCTTTGTATAACGTGCTAGAATAAAATCTTTTAAAATTCACAATTGTAAATTTTTTCCCAAAATTACCGATAATAATTTTTCCAATAATAATTCATTTACATAGATTATTTTATGCAATAATTCTACCACAAACATCATCGGAAAAAAATTAAACAATCTTGGAATCAAAACAATTACAAACTCTTTAAAAACAGTAAGAATATCATCCATAATAAGAATAACAATATCCATTTGAAATCTGATGCGGGCGTATATTCATTCCAATGCTTAGAATGTGATCAAAACTTCTCTGCTAAAACATCACGATCAAATTCTGAAACAAATTTACGAACATAAAAGCAACATAAAAATGGTGACAAAAAGAACGCGTTGGTTAGACTGTTGTACTTCCCTCCACACGTCAACGAGAGCGTCAGACGGAATGCACCAATCAGCGTGACACAATCACGTGTGACAGCATTTGCGTAGTGGACTGATAGTCACTACCAGACTCGACTCTCAGCTTTCTACCAACTAACTACTGTTTAACCAGGTTCACTTGTATTGTTGTATTTTGACCTTCGGCCCGAGCAAACATGCCATTCCAAGGTGATACACCGGAAGGAAGTGACACATTCCAATGGCCAGTAATCGAAAGAGATCGCGTGGGCGGATTTGGCTGATGAAATGGGACAAGGTAAAAAGCCCATGATACACTCATAGACTGATGCACCGGAAGAGAGTGACCTCTGAACTGCATGACAATTATTTCCGCTTGATGACGATCAAACATGCCATCCCAAAGATTGAGTGGGTGATTGAGTGGGCGTTGAACTAATATATAACTCGGTCAAGACAAGAAGTCAGACAGTTAGAGGTCGGACGGAGTTAGAGACGAGATGTGGTAGGGAAAACCACACCAGGCCCAAGGGGCTCGGGGCCCCCCGATTGAGTTGAAGTCCAGAGAAGTTGCTGATAAGATGTAGTAGAGAAAGCCAGCGGTTGAGCATCTAGAGAACGAGAAAGACGCAACGCTGATGGCCATAAGAGTGGGGGTCAAAATGTTTCAGTTATATTCAGTCTCCAAATCCCTCTCACACACAAACGTTTACAAATAAAGTGAGAGGTTATATTTTTTAAAGAAGTCTTCGCTCGTCTGTTTATTTATTGTGTCGTTATGATTCTGCACGTATATTTAGATGCATATTTATTATATGACTATAAAACAGTATCTTGTTTCTTTTGCTTGAATATATATGTTTTTCTATCAAACCTTTTGTGTTCCCCGTGTCTTTCTTTGGTCAGTATCACAACATAGACCTAATTTAGAAACTAATCATAAGATTTCAAATATGTTACCAAAGATGCATAACAAAAAATAGAGATATTGCTGAATCTAGCATTATTTCTAATTACACTATTATTAAATATTATAAATATGTAAATATTATTAAATAAATACGCAGTGTTTTCACCTTATCTCCTTATTTAGTCAAATTATTGCGAAAAACATTACAAGATCCGTTATTTAAACTAGTTAGTTTTCATAAATTATTTTTCTATCTATTCTCAATTTTGATTTTATTTCGATAACAATTCTCGATACAATTCTTCCTTAATTACAAACAGCGATATAATAAAGAAGAAAAAGATAGAGGAAAAGAAGAAAAAAAGAATCTGTAAAAAGATACACACACAGATATATATATAGTCATCCACAGACTGATCTGTTTCGTTCTATCAGAACTCATCAGTGTGGCTAGACATACTAGCTTCTCGTACCTGGGATTGAAACCCGGTAGACTCAAACGCCAATCCGAGACTCTACCCCCCCCCATCTACGAGGAACTAGTAGCAGGGGGAGTAAATCTTAAACGGTTATAAATCACAATTACTATTGTTTACATACATCCGCTTAACGGCTACCGAGAGCTCAATTCATAATTGAAGAGCCTTGCAATAAACGCTCATGGCAACGCGATTACTTCATTCGCTAAAGAACTCAACCCTACGGGGTGAAATTTACGCTTGAAAATAATATTGATCACTATTTAAATCAAATAGTTTTAAAACAGAACGCGACTAAATGTAATAGAATGCTAAAAGTTTTCTCATTTTTTTCGTTTCAACTAAAAATTGAAAATAATTCAGAAGATACGACATCACATATTAATATTGCCCTGATGATGGTTTTATATAAAAACCGGAACGCTTAACGCTACCAAATAATTCAACTATAAGATCAACCTCTGAAAACTTTGTTTTTTAGTATATATATATATATATATATATGAACAAAAGTGATACAACATATAGGAATGTTTCTTTTATATTATTCATTTTTTTCATTGTTTTCAATTCGTTTCGACCTTAGGTCTCTGTCAGGAAAAAGGTTTTTGTGTAAAAAAAAGTTTTGTAAAAGATTTTAAAGGTGTTAATATGCTATAAAAGAAGTGACGTAATATTTACTGGTGATCTAGCATCTCCATTTGTGGAAATAGAATCCTTTTTTGGTCCGAATGACTTCAACTGTATATATATATATATATATATATATATATATATATTCTGTAGGCACCTGGCTAATGGGTATTTCATTAGGTTTGAGCCAAAAATTGAAAGTTGTTAATTAACCGTGATTGACCAGCTGGTTTATTTGTTTGTATAAACTTGTAGGAAGCCAAAATAAGTTACCAGACTTTTTTCGTATGGCCACTTTTATTGATAGTACATACATGAAACTCTCGTCCCCTTCGAAGTAATCTCGAAGTAATCTCCTCCGGTTGCAATGCTCTAGTACTGTTCCAACAACTTCTGGAAAGCCCAATGGAAGTCCTCTTGTGTGAGCGTGTCAATGACCTTCGTCTCAGCCTCTTTCATCTCCTCAATTGTCTCATAATGATAGCCTCTGAGCTTAGGGAATAACCAAAAGTCACAGGGAGCAAGGTCTCGACTATAGGGAGGCTGAGGAAGTGTCTGGATGCCCATCTTGCACAAATAGTATGTGACAAGGATGGAGTTGTGGACTGGTGTATTGTCTTGGTGAAAATGCCACTGACCCGATTTAAAGAGTGCTGGCCTCTTCCGACGGAATCTCTTCCTGAACTTCCTTAAAACCTCAACATAGTAACCTTAACCCTAACCCTTTGGTCAATCAACTCTGGTCTCTTGACTTCCTTACTCCCCCACACCTCTCATCATCCCTAACAGACTCCCTGGCTTCCTTGAATCTCTTATGCCACTCAAAAACTGATGCTCGATTCATGCAAGATGCTCCAAAAGCAGCCTGAAGCATTCCATAGGTTTCTGTGGCATTTATTCCAAGTTTAAAACAGAATTTTATTGCATATCGTTCTTCTAAAGTGTCCTCGCGTCCAGATTGCATTTTTGAAATTCACCAGCTGTGACAATCAGGCTTTAGCAGGGTGTATTCCAATTGCTGCTATAGCTGTATATTTGAACCTGAAATCCTAAAAATTGGTCAGTCATCTTATAAGATGTATAGCAATAACATAGTGAATTTTCAAGAGTCTACAGCAATTCTAAATTCCTTTAGTCTGGAAACTTATTGAATTCATCACGTAATTGTCTTCTTTTGGATTGGGGTCGTGGCTTTTTACGTCACGTGCCCGCGAGTCACGTGAAAATTTAGGCCTCTTATTCTTTTCCTTTTTTGTGTTCGTTCTTTAAACGGTTAAACCCTTCCAATTTTCAGTCCTCGCTCGTGGACTGAAACTGTCATGTTCTCAGAAAAAAATTGAGACCTTTATCACCAACTTTAGCGAGGTACTTTATTTCATTCTGCTAAGAAAACCATCAGAGAAATTAATATATTTATATTCACCTTTTTTCTGTCTCCTTTCATACATTTCTTGTTCTTGGAGCAAAATGTACATTGATGTGTTTCGGGATACGTTTCGAATTTTTGAAACATTCTATTATTTTATATATCCATTAAATGTTTTGATTGTGTATATGAGTTTATCTCGTTTTTTCCTTTCTGTGTATCCAGTGTTAATGTATTACGAGAAGTAATATTGCTAATATCAGAGCCTAGTAAGTAGAAAACGATTAAATATCTTTCCTAGTGCCAAACAGTCGGTAAATTATAACTTTCACAATTCATTTTGAAAGATGTTTGTGACAGGCAAATTTTATTTCAAAACAGGGTGATAAAGTTTCGTATTGAGTGAAAGTGTTGTTCTACATTATTAACCTGCCATATTCCATAGATTTGATTCTGTGTCTATTGTTATATGGCCAAAATAAAATGGTCATTCTGACTTTGAAATGTATTGTTTTTGGTAACGTGTGCAGTCCAGTCAATAAATCACATTTTTACTTCTGTTCGTGGTAAATTTTAATTCTCTTTTTAGTTGTGAAGCTGGTAAATGAGTGGGTTTATCAGAGGTACTTGTCGCATAAGTTGTTCTTGATATTACGAGGTCGGTAAAATTTACTGAATTTTATTTTATATATATATATATATATATATATATATATATATATATATATATATATATGATGTGTGAGTTCCAGTTCCATGAGGTGATCCTATTTTAAAGCCTTGAACCAAACTACAACATATTTAAGAATTATCGATATTCATCTCCAACTAAAGAAGCGATCCTCACTGGTTGTCCCAACAGAATTGTCTTGAGCTAAAGAAGGCTAAGCTTAATCGACTGGGAACAAACCAAAATAAACACAAAATATTCGCTATCTTAGATAGAATATTGCTGAAATTTTCCAAATCTAAAGATAAGGCCCAGTTGGTTGGGGCTGTAGAACACACTGATGGCATCTCCGCCGAGAAGCTGTAGAATATACAGACTGCATTCCTGCCAAAGGGCAAGACTTCCAAAATGAGTGTCTTGGATATGACATTAAACAGTCTGATGGTGAGGCTCCAATAATTTTGGAGATTCAGGGAATGCGGAGCACCCCTTTATTGCCATTGCTCCCAGGTCCACTCTAGCCCAGAGAGGTAGCACCTGATAGGGTTTATAGGTCAAATAGAACTGTTTGATATTTAAACTATGTGTTGATATTAAATTGAATTGTTTTAAATAGAACTAATGTTACACTTAACTGTGTAAACAAATAACTGATGTTTAATTGAATTGTTAGGGACACATAACAATTCTTGAAACCATTAAACTGTGTGCAAACAAATGGTTAATATTTAAAAGAATTATTCGTATTAGACCGAAATAAGTGAAACCATTTAAAAAAATTAGTTCAAGTTCGTTTAAAAATGTTATCTACAAAATATATTTTCAAATCATGTATTTAATTTATATGTATAAAAAGAATTTTGTGTCGAATAACTATCAATGGTTGATATGCCATAAAACCCAACCAAACCAAATCTAAAATAGATGTAATTCTAAACTGAGATTTATTACCAGAAATTTTATTTAAAGGGAGGTTGTCAAAATTTATTTGATCTTTTCAAAGCAGAAAAGAAAAAACGTGTTTATGACTGATTTCCAGCATGCACATTCTTCATTTCATATCTGTTTACTAACTTCTATAGAATAACTGTCTAACGAGTTGCGATGGAAAGCAACTAACTTCTATAGAATAACTGTCTAACGAGTTGCGATGGAAAGCAACTAACTTCTATAGAATAACTGTCTAACGAGTTGCGATGGAAAGCAACTAACTTCTATAGAATAACTGTCTAACGAGTTGCGATGGAAAACAACTAGAATTAGAATTTTTTTTAAATAGAGATTTACTTTTTTTAATGTCAAAAAAAAACTGTTCAAGACTCTTTGCCTCTAGGCTGGGGCTGTGGAGCCACCTCCGTGTCCATAGATGAGTTGTAGAAAGCAAACGTCATCATCGGATCCGATGAACAACTACCCATGTCAAAATATAATCGTTTTATAATTTAGTTATTTTGGTTTTTCTTCACTTTGAAGCCTTTTGTTATTTAACTTTATTTGTTTTGTAATGATTCAATTGGTTCCTGTTATCATAACATAACAAAAAATTGCACACTGTAGCTAGTTTTTGCTCGCGCAATAGCCTTAAAGTGTACTTAGTGAATATAACAATTTCAAGTTCAAACTGAGATTTGACAATACTTTTTCTCGTCCTAATAATTATCCATTCAGGAGGAAGGTAAATATTAAATACTAGTAATATAATATTTTCCTTTTTTTTATTTGCGATTAATTAGGACATAGATTCTATAAATAAAAGCCTCCGGAAATGTTCTTTAGAAATAATTCATCTTACCGATTTTTACTCAATATCCTCCAAATTATTCCAATAACGCTAAATAATCGTTTCAAACGAGCCTTTCCCAAAATATAAAATATGGTCATTTATGCTGATTCTGTTCTTTATTCTCTTCTGTTTATTATGTATTTTTATTCGACATTGATTGTCCAATTCTCTCTCAACTTTTCTTTCACTCACTATCTCTTTCACTCACTTTTCTTTTCACTCACTATATCTCTCGCCTCTTCGGCCGTGAGTGTTCACTTTTCTAAACCTTGAATATCTTTTTTGCTTTTAATTCTTTGTCAAGCTTCTTAGAGCTTTTTTTTTTTTTTTCCTTTTTGAAATGTCAGCATCTCATCTGCTTCGTTGCCTTCCATTTGTTACAACTCTTTCAATTTCTTTCATTGTTCGTTCATTCTATTCTCACCGATTTGATCTCAATTCCCGCCTTTCAATCAAAGCTTTTCATTTCTCGTTCATATATTTTACGCTTTCAATTTTTGATTTTATTTTTTTATTGAATTTTTCTCTTTTTTTTATTTCAGTTTTAAAATTCTGTTTGAAGCTTTGTTATTGCTTCTTTGGGAGATTTTTCTAATATTCTATCTTCCATTTGCATTTTTTTGGTTTTATATATTTAATTTCTCTTTTCTAACATTTCCTTTCCATTAACCGACCGACAATCTTTAATTCATTATATAACCTCCAAATACTTTCTTCAACTCTTTGAATTATCCCAAGACAATTTTTAACCTTTTGTTCCATTTTGGTTTAACAGATATATTATAGTTCTTTATTTGTCTTGGGAATTTCCTGTTCTTTCATCAAATCTTTAATCTTACGCTAAAGTGTTGATTCTAATGGCTTTCAGACAACCAAAGACTTTAACTTTTTTATTAACAGAACACGAAACCAACTTGACCGTTTTTGTGCAATCTCGAGAAGTCCCGTTTTATTTTTTCAGCGTTCAATTTTTTTCTCATTTTAAATATCTCCATCTGTTATTTCAGCCCTTCATTCAATGTTGAGCGTCCACTTCCACTTGAAACGTCATATGGGATTCTTCCTTCTCCAAGTCTACGTACCCTGTTGCCTGCTTGTTGTCTTATCTTGGGTGTCTTTTTGGATTCACAGAGAAGCCACATCTGACAGAATAGCTCTCGGTAAGTCCATTAACCCTTTTTTGCTGGCAAAAAGGTGACATTTTTGTCGCGGACGTTACACGGTTATATTGGCATTTTGTCATTTCAGCTACCTACAAAAGTGTTAACATAATTTATTTTAAGAAAGAATTAACTGAAAATTACGTTCATATACTTTTTATAGTGATATCCCTCAATCAACATGTATAGATGTGGCACAAGGCCGCATGAATGGGGCACCCAATGAGAATCGGACTTACTCGTGAAGGTTTGCTAGTCTGGCTTGCTAACCATTATAACACCCGAGGTGCCCAATATGTATATGTTGATTGAAGACATCAGAATTACTCAAAACATGATTGATATTATATGAAGCTAACCTGTTAAATCGGTGTCCCAATCTCTCTCTCTCTCTCTCTCTCTCTCTCTCTCTCTCTCTCTCTCTCTCTCTCTATCACCTATTTTTCATAAATTTCAATTTCCCTTTATAATCAGTTTGTACATATTGACCTTATTATTCAAAATGTGACAATCTTTCACTCACATTCAACTTTTTTCATCTTCATATGGTGTATTTCCCCCCCCCCAACATCAGCTCGAGTTAATTCCTCCTTTAACAGCGACTTAATCGTTGCACGTAGAAATTGCAAAACTTAATCTCGTTCCATTCAAATAAGCTTATTTTGTTTCTTTTACTCAGGTACCACAACTGTTTTGTCCATGACCTTCCTTGGGCTTGACAACCGAACCTATCTGCCCAAAGTATCCTACTCGACAGCCCTTGATATCTACGTTGCCATGTGTTACGTTTTTGTGCTGGCAACTCTCATCCAATTCGCTGCGGTTCACTATTTCACCAAATATCACAGCGGGGAAGACAATTTACCAGTGGACGACGACATAAGTGAAAATGAGGTTGGTAAAATTAGAAAGGAAACGGAACTAATAAAACTTACTTTAAACCAGGTTGGTAAGTTATAGGTGAAAACGAAGCTGATAAAAAATGAGTGTCAGTGAGATAGATATGATTTAAAACGAGGTTAGTAAAACACGATTGAAAACGAGGTAAATAAGACATGGTTAAAAAGAAAGATGAGAAAATATGAGTGAAAATGAGGTTGACAAGACACGAGTGAAAACGAGGTTCATACGACATGAATGAAAACGAGGTTGATAAGACATGAGTAAAAACATTGTTCATAAAATGTGACTGAAAATGATGTAAAACTCGATTAAAAAGAAAGTTGATAAAATATAAGTGAAAACAAGACTGATAATACATGCATGAAAGCGAGGTTGATGAGATGTTTGAAAACGAGGTTGATGAGACGTTTGAAAACGAGGTTGATAAGACATGAGCGAATACTAGGTCGATAAGATAATAGTGAACACAAGTTTAGAATATATTAGAGAAAATGAAGTTAAGATACAAGTGAACATGCTATTGATAAGATATGAGCGCAAGCGAGGGTGAGAGAACATGGGTGAAAACGTGATTCGTAAAATCTGAGAGAAAACGAGGCTAATAAAATATAATTAAAACTTGATTTTTATCATTAAGGATTTCCGTACTATTGTCTTCATCTTAATTATTATTTCCACAAAGCTTCGGCTGATATGTCCTCCGGCCTTCTTCAGGTGTTTGTCGAACTCTGGAACCTACACGGAACTTCAAACGATGTCCTTTATAGAATCCACGAGGGTCGCCTATACAACGCCTATAACCGTTACGCTATGTGTCAAGCTGGACAGTTTTGAGTGAATTTTTGGGACTTATAAACAATGTTCTTACTACTATTATGTATGATTTTTTTACCCGTGCTCATATTCAGGCTTTTTATTTTATTTATTTTTTTTATCTAACCATTCTAATTATTGGTTTCGATATTGTATACATCTCTATACTTGGTCTACTCAGCAGGTCATTGTAGCCCAAGGCATCTAATCTTCCAATGTTCTTCTCTATCAATTGTCTTAATTTCATCCCATAAGGGCAGATGGTTTCCTTTTTCCTTCCATATATGATCCGCCATACCCGACTTTTCAGTCTCACCTCCTACTACTGCCTTCCGATGTTCTTCTAGCCTTACTTTTAGTGGGCGACCTGTCTCGCTTTTGTATATTTTACCACAACAGCAAGGGATGGAGTAAACATAATTCTTGATCATGTGGAATTCCGTAGGTGGCTGGACTCGGAAGACATACCACTGGAAAGTTGAACCACTTGTGAATATTGTCCTGATGTCATATGGACTACATATCTTTTGGATCCTTTCGGCTAGTCCTTTGACATAGGGCAGACATACTGTGGTGAGTTTCTTAGAGCCGATATTATGCGCTCTGGGTTGTTGTTCCGATGGAGTTTATGTCTCAAACTAATCATTTCTTACTGATATGCATCATTATCGCTACTAATGGTTTTTGCTGAATGTTGTAAGCAACGGGCGATTCCTTTCTTTACCGTATATGAATGATGGGAGTTGAAATTGAGGTACTCTCCGGTAAAGGTAAGCTTACGGTATACAGATGACCTGAATCCTTGCTCTGTGCGTGTTACTAATACATCGAGAAAGGGTAATTTGTTATCTTGCTCTTTCTCCATAGTGAACTGTATAGATAATCTGATTGAGTTCACGTGATCAAGTAATATCTGAACATCTTCCTGATGAGGCCAGAGAGTGAATCTGCCAACCACGTATCTAAGCTACATTGACGGCTTTAGTGATGTAGATCCTAATGTCATTTCTTCGAAGTATTCCATGTATACGTTGGCCAATACTGGTGACAATGGCGAACCCATAGCCAGTCCTTTTTTTGTCGGTATATATCAGATCTCATCCTCAAGTAGGTTGTGTCCACACAGTCAACATTTCCATTAGATTATCTATCGGGATACAAGTGCATTCTTCCAGCAAGGGATAAGAAGTTGATAAGAGATCAGTGACAATGAGATTGATAAGACCTGAGTGAAAAATGGTGTTATTAATACGCGGGAGAAAACGAGGTTGATAAGACACGTGTGAAAATGGAATTAATAAAATACGAGTCAAAACGAGGTTTATAAGACATGAGTGAAAACGGCATTAGTGATACACGGGTCAAAACGAGGTTGACTAAACATGAGGCAAAACGAGCTTGATAAGGCACAAGTAAAAACGGTGTACAAAAGACATGGATGAAATTGATTTCCATAAAACATAGGTAAAAACATTTGGTAAGACTTGAATGAAAAACAGTCGGGGGAAATTGGGTCCCATGGGGAATCATTATACTGATCAATTAAATATTTGTTTCTCTTCAGTTAATCATTTTTCTTTAAAATAATCAATTAGAAATTAAAAGTTCTGACAGTAGACCCCTTACTTCGCAATAAAATGGTCATCTTTAAATTTACTTTAATACATTTTACAGATGAAAAACGTAACCCTTTCCCTTTCAAATGTTTTATTCAACCCCGATACATGAAATTCAAAATATTTTGACAGAAATCTATTTTGTTAAAAATTTCAAGTATCAATAATTAAATTTGTTGTAACACATACCTTAACGTTGTATGTGTTCAGAAGCAAAATAAATTTTATTTTATTTATTTTCTACTCGTTTTATAAGGATGTGATGTTGACAGCAAGCAGTTACACCTAACGAAGTTTAACAACTATATAATGAAGAATCAATTTTGTAGCCGTTGGCCCAAAATTAGACGAAAAAAGTTTTTTTTCCAATTACGTCTAAATGTTAGTTATAAAAAAAATGATTGTATTTTCCTTGCTCTTCTGATAATTATAGCAAAGGAAAGGAGCACACACAAACGGACACACACACACAAACGGACACACATTTATTCAGGGGTTTTATATCTGT
>OY757906.1:829459-974459 GCA_963585895.1 Sepioteuthis lessoniana | reverse complement strand
CTGAATACCCTAACTGACTGTATCCTTGCACACACACACACACACACAGAGAGGCAAACACACACACAGAGGCAAACACACCGAGGCACACTCACAGAGGCAGAGAGAGAAAGAGAGAGAGAAAGAAAGAGAAAGAGAGAGAGAGAGAAAGAGAGAGAAAGGCGCACATACAGAGTATCATACACACACACAAACATTTGCACATTCTCATGCACACGTAGGGGAACATAACTTTCTTTCCGTGCAAATAAGAAAATCCATAAAATCGACAAAAACAAACAATCGTCGACAATAAAACATTTATCTCATCCTATCAACTTCCTATTCTGATATTGTTTCTTCTTATTTCATGCTACTTTGTATATTTACAAAGTAAATCTGTAATAATTTAACAGTTTAGCTGATTATTAGAAAAGAAGTGTATCGGTTGATAGGAAAAATCACTTCAATCTGAATATAACTCTATTCTGAATGCCTAAAAAAGTACGCTTTGATGTGATATATACATCGCTTAGTATTATGAAATTATAAGATTGCAATGAAGAGTTCGTAACATTATATCTTTTTAATTGTCAATTGTTCTTTAACTTTTTGAGTTGTAACAGAAAGTATCATTTATGTGAATGACTACTTAGATTCAAATTGAACTCGTTATATACTAAATTTGTTACTTCACGGACTGTAAAATCGAGAATTTATTTATAAAAATATTTTCATTATTCAACATATTTTTATTGCTGATTTTGAACCATGAAATAGCGTTGCGATTTTTAAAAGTAGGAAAAATATAAGATTATTTATTTTTTTCCAAAAATATTTCTTTGTTCAAATTCTTACCATTTATCATTAATACCAAAAATTAATTCAGTCGATTTGTACATCCGCCTTGAAATTGATAGTATAGATTCATATATATATATATATATATATATATATATATATATATATGTATATATCTGTGTGTGTGTGTGTGTGTGTGTGTGTGTGTGTGTGTGTGTGTGTGTGTGTGTGTGTGTGTGTGTGTGTGTGTGTGTCTGTGTCTGTGTGCGTGTTTTCTTGCTTTTTAATAAAAATGGCCTAGAGTTTTATGACTTGTACATTTTGCTCCGTCTTTCTCACACACAATAAGATATTTTTGAATTTGGCATTTTAGGCTAGAAGATTGCTGAGGTGCCCTAAAAAACTATGAGTAACTTAGATTTGACTCACAAGTATGGGGCACTGAACTCACTTGTAAGTGGCCAATGAGACTAGTTTGTTACATATTATATGACAATGAGATCCCCTGGTATTCCAAGCAACCATCTAATTCAATCAAGATTTAATGTAGTTGTGCAATCTTATCACAAGAGTGAGTGAATCTCAAGTTCCGAGAAAAAATGACAAAAATCTCGACTTAGAGTAGACACATTTTTTTAGCAATAGTTTTGTTTTTCTTGGGAACTTTTATGCTTTGATTCGGAAAAAAAAGTTGCAATTCAAAAACGCATTTGTAGCATTTGAAAAATAAATCTATGCATCATCATCTTCATCTTTGGTTTATGTCGGCTTTTTTGTGAATAACAGGGTTACATAAAATGGTTTGTGTTGGTTTTTTGCTGGGTGAGGCTCTTAGCTCCATGCCCATCCCTCGTCCTTTATCCGAATTTGGGGATATTTGACGTCATAGAACCTTCTTTTTTGAAAAGTCTTTACATAACTAAATTACTCCATTTTACCTGCTTTTTACCTATAGCTGTGTGGAAGGGAGAAGTGGATTCATGCCTTTTCCAAGGTGCAAAGTGGATGGGAACAGATCCAATCGAAACTTTAGTTCGGTTTGCCAATGTAGTTGTCTACGCCGACGCCACAAAGCCACATCGCACCTCCACTCCAATAGAATAATTCTGAATCTTAGTAAAATATTGTTTTATCCATATAAAATAAGTCCGGGTATTAAAGAAAATGCCTACAGATTTCGATAGTTTATCTTAAAAACAATTTTACCTTCAATAGTTTTAAATACAATGAAATTATATTTGTTTTAAAATTCAATTCTTTACAACTAACTTGTATTTCTCAGATCTAAGGAACTTTTATTTCCAACACTTTAATTTTTTTCTGTCTTATTTAGAATTTTCACTTCCTTTAAATTAAACTCTACTCTCTTTATATCTGACCATCTTTCAAGATGACCATTTTAATTGCATCAAAACGTCACTGTTGCTACTTCTACGTTTCTTCAAAGCAATTTCTGGCCTTCTTTGTTTTCTTAGGAGCTGCTATTATTATTATTATTATTATTATTATTATTATTATTATTATTATTATTATTATTATTATTATTATTATTATTCGGAAAACGGTCATTTATATCTATACATGTACATCAAAAAGTTAGTTAATTTTAAAGGAGAGTTTAAAAAAAACTTTCTTGTCTTCTATTACAAGTGATGCACAGATTTTTTTTTAATATGCGCCTAGGTATGCATTAATAAAAACAACACACAACGTTGCACATGCATATTAGAACACCCATTTACTGACTTTCAAGCGTGTCCACAAATCCATAGACAAAATATCTAAACAAAATCTCAAGTTCTGAAATTAAGTACATTAATTTGTATCACGGTTTTTTGTTATTTTTATTGAACCATTTCGGGCGACATATTGATCGGCTTTCGTCATATGGCGGACTTTCACGAAAAATATTTTTTTAAGAAGGTGTTATTATCAAGAAAAAATATGCATTTTTCACTCGATATACCTATTTCAAAAACATTTTGCATCTCGAGATGATTTTTATGGAGCAGAAAAGAGGTCTCTGTGTGTGTGTGTGTGTGTGTGTGTGTGTGTGTGTGTGTGTGTGTGTGTGTGTGTGTGTGTGTGTGTGTGTGAACAATACAAATTTGGTCAATTGCTTTTTTGCCAGATGTACGTATGATCCAAATGAGATTATTCATACAACAGGGATTAAATGCCAAGGAACAGTCAGGGGTTTGAACCTTGTCAAAATTTATATGTTTCGAATTTTTTGCTAAAAATGCTGGTCTGTGCATCTTCCAAAGAAAATGATTCAGCTCTATAACACCATATAATCTTCTATAGTCATGGCTGAGTCAAATAAATACTTACAAGACGTGCCACCATGTACTTGTTCTCGGAGTAAATAATATATTTATATACAAGAAAAATATCGAGCAAAGATTTTCAAACTGAGGTCTGAGAATCACAAGGGACCCCAAAAGTCAATATCAAGGGTCTGTAGACGCTGCAAAGGTGTCTTGAAAATTTATATAATCCGATTAGTGATAGAACCGCAAATTAGTATTTCTACTTCCTCGTACACACCGATGACAATTCATTTTAAACAGCAACCACACTTAGATTTTTGGCTTAGCGTGGCTTTTAAGTATCCATTGTTGTCTCAAAAGGCTACTTTTCACAACAATATATTTGTATGAAACAGCCTTTTCAGATATATATATATAGATCTTGACTTGTGCAAATTGAATTACATGTATCTTTACTAAAAATATCACGAAAAATTGACAATTTATGCCAAGCAAGGCAATCACATCTCTTTCACTCAGTGGAAATATTAAATGTGATTTTCATTAAACATTTTTATAAGTTTAATTCTTATTTATATGGGGGTCCACGAGATTTCATTTTTATTTATATGACATCCATGAGAGATCCTAAAATAGAAAAGGGACCTACCTCTAAAATGTTTGAAACCAATTATCTTGGGGACTAAAATGCCAGGATGATAATGTCTGGATAAAATAGATAACTGATTTTTATATTAATAATCTAATGGAATTTGCTTTATAGCCGAGAGAGTCGTATAATTCCTATCAACATAAAAAAAAACTTCTCTTGACCAAACTCTTCCCATCAATTCAAATATGTGACCCTGATTGAAATAAGATTTGTTATTATAAAAATTGTTTCATATTTTTCGTGTATTTCAATATATTAAAATTTTTTATCTTTCCTAATTAACATAACAATTATTATGAATACAAAAGAACGCTATTTAAAAAGTTTTATTTGCAGTCAAATGTCTCATTATAAAAAGGATTTTTTGCAAATTATTTTATTGTAAAAGGATCAAGTAACAAAAACCTATGAAGAAAACGGATTTTATTCTTTTTTGATTCGAAAAATCCTTGTCGTATTGCCAAAAGGTTAAAAAGACAGCTTTATGATAAAACAAAAGCGTTTTATCATCAGTGTCTATTTGACAGAAATACCAGGAGATTTATATGTAAGAAATAGCATTAAAACACATGTAAACAAATGCACAAAAACCAATTCATATCAGAAGAAATATAGTTTTAAAAACGTGTCTGATTTATGAGGAATTTTCTAAGTATATAAATTCCATGAAAATATTCAATTATTTACACAATCAATAAAACATTTCATTGAGTAGAACCTGTGATGAAAATAACCTTCAAGCAATTTATTGTTACAATTAAATCTATCCACGAAAATGCATGTCTGAGTACATTGATGCTGTACAGTTTGATGGAACCCACATATCCCTTTATTTCATTCACTTATTGGAAATACAAAAATTACATCCTAATTAAATGAAAATAAAGAAATATGTTCTTGGCTTCTTTTATGCATAAGGTTCAGTTTGATTTATTCATTTAATGGAAAATCAACCTTCGTGGGTTATTTAATGCCAAAGGCTTATTTGTAGAAGAACAGTTTACATACTCTGAGGATTCATGCATCTCGCAAGGCCGAAAAATTAACATGATAGCGACGACTGAAGTTCGAACTCGTTTGACTTCCTGGCGCCAGTTCAGTACTTTAGGCCAAGGAGACTCACCATTATACGTGCAATAATTAAACAATCCTAAACAAACAAGAGTCTTTAGATTTTCAGGTTATCAGAAACTTCATTCGAAATTAATGTTTATTGCATCAATTAATCGTTGTATTTATGAAAACTGTAAACAATAAAATGTTTGATGTGTGCTTAAAAATTGTGAACAACAAAATTTTAAACCTAAAAATGGTTTATTCGAATAGAGCAAAACTCAAAGGGAAAATAATTAGAAAAAGACAAAATGAAAGGAAATATTTGTGACACATTACTAACATCAGTTGTGAAAATTGGTCCCATTGCAAAACGACTATAAAACTAAATAAATGAAAAAGTCTAAATAAATCTGTGTCTGAAAAAGGCACTTGTGCATCATTATATTTCAATCAATGTTTTTTCTTATATCTAATTGATATCACACATTAGCGACAGCTGAGCAGAAATAACTGCTTGTACTATATATGTATAAACATAAAAATTGCCAACTACCAAGGTATTACATATATATATATATATATATATATATATATATATATATATATATATATATATATATATGCATTTTGTATTTATGCCAATGTATATATTTTTTAATGAAAAAGAATGTATTTATATAACTTCTGTTAAATGAAGATAAGATTTAGAATATATTATTCTGTGCATTATATACATATATATATATGTGTGTGTGTGTGTGTGTGTGTGTGTGTGTGTGTGTGTGTGTGTGTGTGTGTGTGTGTGTGTGTCCAACTTTTATTAAATATTCCAGTGTTAATGTTTTATATATATTACACTATATTAAGTCCAGAAAGCGGCACTAAAGAAACTAATTATAAGCACAATCAAAGACAATTTGGGCCAAAACTATATCAAAATGCTTTTTTGCATGACTAAAAGGATTATTACTATTATTATTATTATTATTGAATTTGAACATTACTCACTGTCCGTAACCAAAGGCATATGATGATGTTGTGATGGCATAAGATTAAGAGGTTAAAATAATTTTAAAATACTTTTAAAATCCCCTGCTTGATACGGATCATTGAGATAAAACGTTTTTTGCTGACAGAACTTTTCGCAAATTAAGAGTTTTACTTGTTGATACAATTTCTAAATCCTTTGAAGTATTCTGGCCGTTCTCAATACTGTAGTAGTCTGGATGGTCTCCAATTATTATTATTATTATTATTATTATTATTATTATTTATTTATTTATTTATTTATTTTAGCATCAGTCGTAACTGATGGCTTTCAGTAAGGTCTAGTGACAACAAATACTGCCTCACTCTCCTCAGTATTTTTGCTAATTTCAATAACGCTATCTTCAGTATGGTTTCAGTTCTTCGGATTTCCTTATCGTAATTATTTATATGATCACTATCAAGGTTGATTATATACTTAACAACTTTGTACTGTTACTACAGCCTAGGTATAAAGATATTGATGGGAAAGTGCTCACTCACAAATTTCTTTAACGATCGAGGCATTACAGCGACGAGACTGTCTGTCAATATATCTCACAATGAGATTGTGTACAAAAAAAGGGGATTTTTTTTCCTTACGGGTAACTGTGCAAATTGGACTCAAACAACTCTATCTAGAATTTGAACTAGGTTTGATAGATCCCTGTGCTGATATACATTGTTCTACCTCTCACAACCATATTTTGGAGGACTCAGTGAGGTTTTACCGGAGATTATTCGTAACTTCTCTATTATTCTCGTTTATATATATAACTGTTTCTTGCTAAGCTCAGTATCAACTCAATCTTCAGAGCTAGAACTGGTTTGTTTTTCTGAGGAAACTACTGATTAAACGGGGACAAATTGGGAAAAGCGAAAGTTAAAGGATGTGAAGGATAAAAGTTTGATGATTGAAAAACTAGATAAACCATATAAAACAAATACGTATATACACATATATAAGTATGGTGGTGAGGTTTCTTTGTTTAATGGCATATTAACTTTCGGGGATATCTAATGCCAAAGCCATCCTCATCGAATAACAGAAATGCTTACTATGATGTCGCAGTCCAGCGTATTAGTTACTATGCCACGGAGCCTTTCTACAAACCCCCGTGTATATATATATATATATATATATATATATATATATATATATATATATATATATATATATATATATATATATATATATATAAGTAAGGGTTGCCACTTGCGTAAAGCAAGGCTCTTCAAATGAATTGAGCTCTCGGTAGCCGTTAACCGGATATATATAAACAAAACAAATTTGATATATAGGCGTTTAAATTTCCCAAGCTTTCGCTGGTTTCCTCGTGGCTAAGTAGTAGAATCTTGGATTGGCGTTTCAGTCAGCCAGGTTTCGATCCCAGTTTCGGGAATCTAGCCAGTCTGGCCATACTGAAGAGTTCTGATAGAACGAAACAGTCATTCTGTGGATGACAATATATATAAGTAAAACAAGAAATTTAGTAGTCCATTTCCATAATAAATTTGTTTCGCTAATCCAAGCTCTGTAAGTATATTCTTTTTTAACCAGCCGCGCATTGAGCACTCATTCTTTGGATATTCTCAGTCTTTATTTACTTAATATATACATATATAAATTTTTTTATATATCTAATACCTTATATGATTAGCTGTGACCACTGGTTTCATGCTTTCTTTACACGGCAATCATCAGGCAGAAAAAGTTTTATCTGCTTGATAATTGCTGTGTAAAGACAGCATGAAACCAGTGGTCGCAGATAAACATCCATGTTATTAAATATATATATATATAATGACTAATATATATTTATTTATCATTATATAATATAATAGCTCAATCTCAAATATTGATTATTCTCCAAATTATTCAGCATTTAGTCAACCGCTAACACACTAAGATAGTGACAGCCATAAACCGTTGTAATATATATATATATATATATATATATATATATATATAGAGAGAGAGAGAGAGAGAGAGAGAGAGAGAAACAGATAGACAGACAGACATATACAGACAGACAGAGATAGAGAATGATAGAAAGAGAGAAAGGCTGCGTGTGTGTGTGTGAGAGAGAGAGAGAGAGAGAGAGAGAGAGAGAGAGAGAGAGAGAAAGGGGAATGGATAGAAAGTAAAAGAAACAGAGACAAATCTGTTAACTGGATATTAAAAGGTCATAAACAAAAAATTGAAAAGTTAAAAGTTAAAATATAAAATTGAAAATCATTTTATAATTTATAAAAATAGAACATAAAGAAAGATGAACTAGAAGATGCAACACAAAATATTTGTTTATTCCACAATCCTTTTTTTTATATATGAAAAATATGAAATTGATTTATTTTTGTATAACATTCAAATAAATATGGACGGCCATTGAAGATTGGAAGAAGAGAATAAGAAGATACAGGTAAAGAGTGAAGGCAAAGTAAATGATGAGATAATGGAGAATCTTCATTTTCAATATCAATGTAATATCTTCGTACACAGCTGGTTGTTATCATTATTATTATTATCATTGATACTACTACTACTACTACTACTACTGCTGCAGCTGCTGCAAAGTGATTAAATGGTTCTTATCTTAGTTACTAGAATCGGCAAACTGATTTCAACATCTGCTCAAAACTATTGAATGGCCTTTTACTTTTGAGCCTGAAAAAGGCATGAAACCTTTTCTCCCAACACCTTGTACCATTGGTTCTATCACTGAAACCCTACAATGACAAACAGAATAGGTTAGTGAGCACAAAATTTACCCAACTCGCTAAGAAACAACAAAATGACTGCTATTTCCATTATTAATAGAGACCAATGATTGTAATTGATATTATTTCGTATCTTTACTCCAGAAAGATCTAGTGACCGTTACTGGGTATCAAGAGTTATTAGGTTTCTTAAAATCTCCAATCCTGCCCTATCCCACGATTTATTTTACTGACCTCAACAAAAATCTCTAATCAGTACCGTCTTCTTCTTCTTCCCCAGCATTTTTAATAATTCCAATCGCTTTACGAATTATGTTTTCTTTTTTTACTTCATGTGATTTAATAACGTAGGCGGCAGATTTTGGTCGTATGATCACCAGAGTTTAGAAACACTAATTATATTTGTACTTAATAATTTATACTAAATGAAACTATGCCACAAAAAAATATCTTTTTATTTCTACGTGTATTTCATAGTTATAATAAGTGTTTTTGTTTATAATTATTGCTAATGTTTCAGTGGCACAATAATTCTGTTCAGCAGATTTTTCTTGATATGAATACTTATTGAAAGGTTTCTATTAGCAACAAGTAAGTTTTATCTTTGTACAAATTTTTGTATATCGCGAGATCAATTTTTTTCTTGTTTCTTTTTCGTTTCCAAATATCCAAAATATTAGGATGGTTTTCTGTACAATGTGCAATAATAATAATAATAATAATAATAATAATAATAACTTTCCTTTATTGGTGATATCTCTGACATGCGCACAATAGACGACATGACGTCATACAAATACATTGTAAATTATTTCATCTCACCAATTGTTTTTAACTTTTTAGATTTACGACTGGTTAATTTCAGAATATAACGCGTGTGTGTGTTGTTGTTGTTGTTAGTGGTGGTGGTGGTAGTGGTGGTGGTGTTGTTGTTTTCAATCAATAACTTTTACGATCCTTTTGTCAAAAATGATACACAATAAATGTTTGGTCATATTCGACCAATTTGAATAAAATCGATTAGTCAGTTGCACATGGATTGACAGAGATTGTGAAGTTTTTCCCACCAGCTTTGCAGAAAATTATTTTCTAATGTTCAGCTGATTTATTTTTAATCAACAAATAGTGTAATTGAACTAATTAGTTTTTTGTCGTTTTTTTTTTTCTGGAATCTCTAAAAGGGATAATTATGGTATCTTTTTTGAGAGAGAAAGAGAGAATTTTCAGAGAAATGTTCCTCATGGTGCAATGATATTTTAAAACTCTTTTAGTTTAAAGGATAAGAACTTTTCCTTTTTACAAGATTTTTGCAAAATCTAATTCAGGAATAATTCCACACCATCAAGAATAAACATTGTCAAAACACAAACAAATGATTTCTTCGAGGAAAATATATTATGAATTATTTTCTCAAATCTTAAACGACTGGATTTGAAATAAAGGAAGGAAGGGAAGATGAGTAGTTTGACTCTTCTAATGAGAATTTGGAACTGGACAAATTAATATATAACAAGGGGCAAGAGTTGTCTTCCCTTCATCCTTATTTATTTATTTATTGGTCAAGATAGATAATCTACTCGTTGAGTGGATGGAAAAAGCAACGACCAAGAAAATTCTGCTGGAATTCAACTTTGAAAACCGCGTTCGTATGACCTACACTCAAGTCATGCTTAAAGCATCGAAATTAAACTTGCTCACAACTTCTAATTACTAATAGCACATTATGCATAATAAGTGATATCTCTGACATGCGCACAATAGAGGACATGACGTCATACAAATGAATTGTGAATTATAGTTTACTTGTGTACCAGAAGTAAAGTTCATTGACTAACAACTCTGCAAGTTCATATTGATAAAAAATTATTGAATGCATTTTTTACCTGAAAAATACTTCAGTATTTGGTACTTGATATACATCTTTTTTAAATAAACCTTCAAAGAACTCTCTCTCTCTCTCTCTCTCTCTCTCTCTCTCTCTCTCTCTCTCTCTCTCTCAGATAGAAAAGTTTTCATGTAACGCGTATACTTGAAAAAATTATCAATTGCTAAATTTCCTCAAGCATAATGATTATACTTTCTTAACTTACAATTCCACTCAGATTTGAAGACGTTAGCGATATGTCATATACTTAATTTCTCATCATAGATAGATTGATAGATATTAAGAAACCCAAAACTGAAATTCCATAAACGACATACTATGAATGAAATGTTCGAATATTTTCAACTAAATATTTCTCCTTGATTTCTGCCTAATTTTTGGACCCGCTGAAATTAAAATAGTTATTTATTCGGTATTCCTCGAGTCTAAAATGTGATACAAGGTCGGTTTAATGTTGTAGGGTCTAATTCAAAGTAAAATTTTATCTGACATTCAGAGTTGGGATCACTAATGTCAAAAAACAAACAAATTTAGGTTCCCTCTTTTAGAAATAATATCCAAGTGTTTAGGAAACAATAATAGAAATTTATGTTCTGTTATTAATGTAAAGAGAAAAACGGAGATGCCCCCGTGGTGTAATGGTTAAAGCGCTGGACTGCAGAATCGTAGTACATGAGTTCGAACTCCAGTCGCACTATTACGTTCACTTTCGGACTAATGCCTTTAGAAAAAGTATGAACCTCCTTATCCTCCTATCTATCGGTTAAATAATACTACTACTGTCCTTCTAAAAGGATGGATTTGGCATTAAATAACCCGAGAAGGTTGATATGCTATTTAATAACAAACAATAAAACAAAGTTCTTTCAAGACTTATCATTATTATTAAAAGTAATAAGCTGCTTATCTTTGCAACCACTACTTTGTGTGTGTGTGTGTGTGTGCAACCTAAAATTGGAAAGGATTAACCCTACCAGTCAAGTGGCTCTGAGTTTCATGCTGTACATGCAATCTTCAGATAGGTATGTACGGCATGAAACTCACAGTTACTAATGATAGCCTCTTTCAATTTTACGTTTTATAGTTTGCTCTGCAATCTTTTACTTTGTATTGAGCACATTTTAGTATTTCACAAAAATGATCTGCTTTACATACATACATACATACATATATATATGTGTGTGTGTGTGTGTGTGTGTGTGTGTGTGTGTGTGTAGATAGATAGATAGATATCGACCCTATATATCTATGAGACTAGCTTGTTAACCATCGTGACGTTGTAGGCGCCATAATAGAATCATTGATAAAGAAATTTGCTCAGAGACGAAGCGAGAATAGATGCTTCATTAAATTTTATTGATTTACTTGCAGACCTACACGGTTATAGACTCGAATGAAAATTACGAAATTACTTTTGAAATAGAAAACTAAAGAAATCTACTAACATATCTATATAGATTCTTTACTTTTATAACTTGGAGATAATTCAATAAATTTGTTAAATTAATAGATCGTCTGATATACTTCAGCAGCTTCTAATCTCGAATTTCATTGAGCAAACGACTTTAAATTAGCATGATTTCCACTACAATGAAACGTAATTTTCTTTGAAAAAGGAAACATTTGAATCCAAATGGAAGATCTTGTAAGTTAAGATAAATTCTTCTCCGAAAAATTTTGTAAAATAATAAACATTGGCTTGTTATATTTTATAAAATTTCTATTTTCCTCAATTCCGAAAAACAGAACAATGATGCTCATTTGCTTCCCCCAGAGAAAAATGTACAAAGGATCATTTTTTTAATGGGAAGTCCTCAGATACTACAAAGAGCAGGTAACTCTGATATCATTATTTCGGATAATGAGTTTCTATTCGTCAGATAAACGTGAAAAATAATATAACTGTCTTTTTAGTGACCATTCAATTCAATTCTGATATGCATATTGCTCTCATGTAATCAAATTTCACTTCACTTCACCGAAGAGCTTTGAGAGAGAGAGAGAGACAAAGAGAGAGAGAGACAAAGAGAGAGACAAAGAGAGAGAGTGACAGAGAGAGAGAGACAGAGAGAAAGAGTATCTTTTTTATCTTCATTTCCCTTTAAAAATTTGTAAAACTTCCTAGATTTCATTGACCATTTAAGAAAATAAGAAGGTTTTAGTGTCAATAAAGCAGAGTAGTGACCAGATGTCTGACTAAATGTTACATCGTCGTGGATAGAAGTAATTCTCAAATGGATTATACCTCAATGGATTATAACTCAATGGATAATTCTTCAATGGATTATTCCTCAACAGATAATCATTTGAAGATGGCAGGCGTTAAAAAGTAAAAAGTAAATCCTTGGCTGAAAATCATGGCAAAGAGATTTTCTTTTGGCTTCTTCATCTCACACCTGTTTTGAAAAAGTCATTAACTATTTTATATGCTTTATCCAAAGGTCAAAGAAAAACGCAACGACTCTTCGTAGGTAAAAATCTATGCATATTCTGAGAGGAATTTTTTCCCATAAAGATTGATTGACCGAATCAGTCAACAATTTTACACACAAATATTATCTATTTTTGGCTACTTATCTTAATCAACCACATTCGTTTGAAATTGTCGCATACATTTTTACACGAGATAGAAGTCATGGCTTAATAGAGATTAATCAGACACAAAGTCACGGTAGTTGAGTCCCTTAAGATAATCTGGCCTGAAAAACGACTTTGTTGTCGTCTTATGATAGTTTACCCACGATTTTATCCAAGGATACAAAGACCCTTAAGACATATATACACACGTATACACACTCACATATATATACATGTATACACACACACATATACATATATACACGTATACACACACAGATATACATATACACGTATACATACACACATATACATATATACACGTATACACACACAGATATAAATTGTTTAGAAAGTTAAGATCGCAACTCAGTCAATGCATATTGATGCTCAGCTCAGTTTACAATGGCACAAAATGGCTGAAATCCTAAAACAGTTGCAAAAATAAGATACATAAACAATGACCTGTGAAGCTACCTTGCTAGTCATTTTACCAATAGATAGATAGATAGATAGATCCAGGGTATTTATGTAATCCCGGGTAGGATTTATTAAATGAATACGTCAAAATTTTTATTCCCTAAAATGATTTCATAAAAAGAGAAAATTGGATGAGGAAAGGAAAATCGCAATTGTATTTTAATATCAACCGCATTTTGAGCTAAACACATCTTCACACGATATCAATTTTTCTTATAATTACCCACTGACTTGCGCTCTTTTAACGTAAGTCAATGTTTTTGGAGTTAAAGGAAAATCTTGATGCTTAAACACTGTACTCTAATTTGTTCCAAAATTTTCTTTCAGTAAGTTTAGTCGTCAAATCTACATGCTGACCATTGGAAATCAGATTATGGTTAGGAACTTGGGAAGACGTTATTGACAATATATATATATATATATATATATATATATATATATATATATATATATATATATATATATATATATATATTACTCAGGCCAGAAACTTTTGCTGATGGGTTTTATCCTCACCTGGAGCTCCAGTATGATAGCCTTGGGTCAGGCTACACGAAGCTTATTTATGTACAGATAAATATACATTAAATATACATTATTTGTTTATTATGAATATACCATTATGTTGCAATGTCGAAAAAAACACGTTCAAATTTGAAATATATCGAGAGACAAGATGAATGTTTACCAAAGCTGAAATATATTTTCTGCGTGAATATGAAAACGTAGGGTACATTTTTACGGTTATACAAAAGAAGTACTTTCGTGTATATACCAAACGGTAATCTGCTCCTGACCTCTGCAGATTGAGGAGAAATCAAAAAAGATATGCTTGTTATGAATACCATATTTTATTGAAAGCATCCTAGTTGCCCGTCGAGGCTTAGGTTGTCTTATCCATACATTTTTAGCCAAAAAGAGGTGAATCTACTATGAAACTAATAAAGTTTAAGTTTCAGGGCCCCTGATCCCAGTGGGGCCCCAAAAGTGATTTCACTGCATATTGCTTAAAAGTTTGAGATTAAAGTATGAAAAAGGGCGTTTAGAAAATAATATCAATGATATAGTCTAATTAAATACCAAGTAATATCTAAAAACAAAAAGATAAAGTTGCACACCATCCTAAAAAGATCAAACTTTAAGGCTCCCTAAAATGTCGGTTCACCACTATATCCAAGTAGCTGTCCAAAAGTATAAAGCACCAATAAGATAATTACACCAAATATATACACCTATTTAAAAGCCCGTTCGCACACGTAAATGCCCATGAACATATACACTGCTAAAACCGTTATACACACACACACATATATATATATATATATATATATATATATATATATATATATATATATATATATATATATGTATATAGATGTATATGTGTGTGTGTGTATGAGTGGGTATTAATAATGATATCCAACAATGAACATATAGTTAAAAATATGACTGAGATAATAAAAAACTAAGTTTGAAATCTAATTATTCGTATGCTTTCCTTGTAAAACATATTTATGTGTGTGTGTGTGTGTGTGTGTGTGTGTGTGTGTGTGTGTGTGTGTGTGTGTGTGTGTGTGTGTGTGTGTGTGTTGTGAAAAATATTATTAAAAGAATAAAGATTAATTTCTTTAAATTAATGATTTATTCGAATATGTTTTACAAGGGAAGCATATGAATTTATCTTGGTGAAATGAATTTATAATGAAATATATCTATTCATTTTCTTGTTTTTAATAATATATATATATATATATATATATATATATATATATATATATATATGCTTATAATAATGTCTAAAACATGTGTAGAGTCGAATATAAATATTATAAATTTTTTTTTTTTTGTTTTTTGCTTTCTTAGCTTTCTTTTATTTTCTTTAATTTTTTTTTTTTTTTTGCTTTTATTTTAGGTCCTTAAGTAAACAAGAGAAATCGGGGGAAAGAGATAGTTTATCTATTTATCACCAATGACTAAATTTCAATTTGCTGATTCCCTTAATCAGCTTAAAGAACTGTCAGAGTGTCACAGATAACCGACAATGAGAAATGTGAGTTCGAATCTCATGGGAAGATCATGTTATTTACTTAACGGTTATAAAATAAAAGTAAAAAAATTATTAACAAAAAGAAAATAATCAGAATGTAATTATCGAAAACAACAATTGTTTTTCGACGACTTCCTAATCACCCAGAAGTCAGTCGGAAAAAGATCCTTTTTAATTGTGCTGAAAAGTCATATTCTATTTTTTCAGTTAAAGCACAAAATATCTGAAGATGAATGTATAGCTCTTGTTCTGGAAATGAGAAAAGAATGGCACATTCTTTGAAAGTATCAAAGTTCTTCGATTTTTTTTCTTTTCGGGACTTGCATTATTTTCCCAATGATTCGAATAAAATAATTGAATTTTTGTTTTTCTTAGTTTTTGTAAAAAATTCTGCTCGCAAAGAATATCTGCCAGGCTGATAATTCGTCGAAGGATCCCATAATAGAATAATGTATTTACGTGTATATATATATATATATATATATAATGTCCGTTATGAGCGTGCGTGCGTGCGTGCGTGTATATGCTTGTGTGTGTATGTGTGTCTGTGTGTGTATGTGTCCGTGTTTGTGCGTGCTTGTGTGTGCGCTCAAAAATGAACAAATTCTCACACACAGACACATGCGCGCACACACATAAAAACCCAAGCATATACACACAAGCATACACACACACACACATATATATATATATATATGTTTATATTCATGTGCACATATAAATAATCCTTATATATATATATATATATATATATATATATATATATATATATATCGGAAAACTTAATATCTAATCAGTTGTGAGACTTCTTATTTTTGTTTAGAAATATTTAGTTCTTTTAAGTCGTATGTAAAACTGAATCATTTTTTTCTTCGGAATAGACCACGATTATATCTAAGGTTACAGACACTATTCTGCAGTGAAAATATTTTTTCATAACAAGTGTCTATGAGAATAAAAGAAGTTAAGCATGAGAGAAACCCACCAGAAAGGACGACCAACAATAAATTATGATAAATATATTATCGTTGCTGACATTGTGACAGGAAGTAAAGATTAGTATCATTGAATGAAGTGAAATTCATAGTTGCATTAATGTATTCATATTTGTATAGGAATATTTACCAATAACCGGTGCTTTTACAAATAATTTAAGTTTAATCCACGTTCAGATTTCCCACTTACAAAAAAATATAGTCTCAATAATGTATAAATTTAAGTCCCAGAAAAGAAGCGGTCTAATCACTGAACGCGGAAGGTTTAACAAAATGGGAAAAAACGTCAAATTTAAAACGCGTATATATATATATATATATATATATATATATATATATATATATATATATATATATATATATATATATATATATATATATATATATATTACGTTGAATGTGTGCATGTGTTTATGTTCATGCATGTGTGTATCTTTGTCGGTTTTTTTATTCAAGTAACGTTAATTTTTTTAAGATACGCTTATATGTATGTATGTATGTATGTATGTATGTATGTATGTATATATATTTGTTGAGAGAAAGAGGGAGAGAGAGAAAAAGAGATAGAGACAAAGATTGAATAAGAATCTCTATTAATCTCTATTAATATTTCGGATACACTTTATTAACATTCAACTTTGATCGAACATACGAAATCTTCTACACACATACACTCACGCATGCACATAATATTTATATATATATATATATATATATTATATATATATATATATATATATATATATATAAACACTTTGTATTCATAATCTCATTGACACATATATGACCCAATTTATCGACTTTCAACCAAAGTCAAAACTACAATTTCTCCTGATGTCAACGTAATTATCAACATTTTCATAAAAAATAACCGAAGAAAGGATGTTTCCTATGGTGGGCTGATTGAGTGGCCTGTATACATTATGGCACCCGCCTATGCTGATGTGGCATGTCAAATGGGTTTAAAATCTGATGAGAAGAAGATCATGTAAGAGAAGAAAAAAAATGAACTGCAACGAATTTCAACAGAAGAACTGTGTGAACGAATGGCAAATCTCTAGAAAAGACAAGGGTTTTCAAGAAGAAAAAGAACGTTCTAACATTAAAAGGTCTTTAGATTTTGCCAAAGAAAGACATTTACAGACAATTCTTCACGACCCAAAAATGCTGTGGGGAAACTTTTTTTTTAATGAATATCCTAAAAGAAAACTTTTTTTATGAATATCCTAAAAGAAAACCATATGAGGAAAAACTTTATTAATTCTCACGCTCAACTAAAATTCCCTCTTTGTACAAAAAATATTTCGTATGCTTAAGTACTATTTTGTACAAATTCTCTTGTCTTTGACAACCATTCAACTGTAATCCCAAAATTCCAATTTAGAACAAATAGAAGAATAGACATTTTTTTTATGTCTATCTGATATCTACATGTTATATCTGTCATTCACGTAGATGTGAACATATTTATATAAATAATTGTTTGTCTTTTAAGACGAGATACATGCATGCTAATTTGTATTGTTGAAGAATTCCGAAGTCTTATTTCTTTTCAAATATTATTTGCATTCTTTTAAGCAGAAAGAAATACTTGTTTATCCATTTAACTAGTTGATATTTGGAATTGTTTTCATAATAAAGAAATCAATCCTAGAAATTTCCATGGCGTCTTGTGTTCTTGATTTAATTATTTTATTTGAATGCATTTCCTGCGTTTGTTTCTTCATTATTTCACAACGTTGTTTCGTTTAATACATGTGTTACTTTCGCGGGTGCGTGCGTGAGTGCGTGTTAGACAGAGAGAGAGAGAGGGTATGTAGTTGCACGGTGAATAGAATCATCGAACCAACTTCAATTTCCAGCTGAGATTGTTAATGTTCACTCAACATCAATAGCTTTTCTATCATTAAACATTTTAACAAAATGTCTCGTCACTGACATGCTATAATGATTGACATAGACAAAAGTAAATATGTTACCGATTGGGCTAACTACTCTCTCATAATAATAGATACCATTGACACAAAAATAATCATTAATATCAAATCCTTTCAAACTCGTCAGCATCGATTCTTTGTTTCTCTCTTTCAGAAATCGATCGAATATTGAGTGAGGTTCAAAAAATCGTAACTAAAAACATCGGATCCTTTTCATTAGTGACAGAATAAAACCTTTTGGACATCTTTTATTTAAAGATTAATTTCTTTTTTATTTATTGCTTTTTATGCTAATCTAATGCAAATGTCAAATTTTGTTTCGAAAACTTTTCTCTGCTGCTCAATGATATTTTAATAAAGTGAATGTTTTGTGAAAAGGAATATTATTTCTGGGATGAAGCTTGATAATTTTTATTACTTAGAGTATTCCGATTACTGTCTTAATCTTCATTGCTATATTTACAACGTTTCGGTCGATGCATCCTTCGACCTTCTTCTGGATAAGTTGGCTGCAGATCTCTTGCTGAAGGAACGCAACCGTCTCCCAATAGATAATCAAATAGAGATACTGACTTTCTATGTGAAAACGACGAACATCGGGATGGGGTCTGACATGCACCGTCAAGAAGAAAAACTGGCTATAGGATCCCTTTTATCGCCACTATTGGTTAACGTATACATGGAATGCCTCGAAGAAATGGCATTAGGATCTACATCACTAAAGCCATCATTGTAGCTTAGATTCTTTGGTCTGATCAGGAAGACGTTTGAATTCTAAGGGATCATTTGAATTCAATCATACCATCTACAACATTGAGGAAAAACCATTAATAGTGACAGCAATGAATATCAAGAAGAAAAGAACTGTTTAAGAGACAACCCCCATCACAACAACTACCCAGAGAGCATAACATCGGCTCCAAGAAATTTAGATCGAACGACGGCGAACAATACCCGAAAACTCACCGCAATCTGCCTAATATCAAAGGCCTAACCGAAAAAATTCAAAAGATTTGTAGTCCATATGATATCAGGACAATATTCAGAAATGGTTCGGCTCTTCGAAAATATCTCTCTCGGTTCAAGCCTCCAGCAGAACTGCGGGGGTTTTCCCCGTGGTGTAATGGTTAAAGCGCTTGACTGCGAGTTCGAACTCCAGTCACGCTATTACGTTCAATTTCGGACAAATACTCTTGAGAAAGGTATAACCCCACCTTATCCTCCTATCAATGGATTAAATAGTACCACTACTGTCCATCTAAAAGGATGGATTTGGCATTAAATAACCCAATAAGGTTGATATGACATTAAAAAATAACAAACAAACAAACAAGAATTGCGTGTACTCCAACCCATGCAACTATGGAAAAGTCCACAAAGGTGAGACATGCCACCCACTAAAAGTAAGACTAGAAGAACACCGAAAAGCAGTATGTCAAAGTGAATTCGAAAAGTCGGGTATGGCTGACCATATATGGAAAGAAAAGAGAAACCATCATGACGTTCAAATAATTGATCGGGAAAGACATTGGAAAATAAGACGCCTTAAAGAAGCAACGCGCAGGTCACTGTACCCCCACAGTGACCAGCTGAGCAGATCAAGTATAGACATGAATACGATATGGAAATCAATAATCAAAAAAAGCCTGACAGAAAAATTGCAGTATGAGCAATGGTAAAAAAAAAATCGTACGTAATAGGAGTGAGTAGGAATATCTCAGAGGGTGATAGAGATATTAGTTTTGAAAGTCTCAAAAATTCACTCTACATTTTCCAGATGGACACATGGTGCAACAGATTGGTTAAAAAGTGCTTCTAAGTGAAATCATCTAGAGGTCTCAGGTTCAATCCCAACTACAGGTAAAATAACAATGAAGACTTACTATAGCTTAACACTTGTCCCCGGTCATGGTTAATGAAGTTAGAACAATTTGTCCCGGTAAATTAAATAAAAGGACTAAGTTCAGCGTGGGCGCCCAGAACATCTGAAGAAGACCAAAGAAACCATCGGCCGAAATGTGAGGAAGATTATATTCCGAATACTCTAAGTTATAAAAAAGACAATGAATGTGTGCCTTTCTATGTCAAACACTGTTTTTCCACAATATGATTGGACAAATTGTAAATGCACTTAATATTTAATATATTTATTGTTAAATAAGAAAATGGGGGCGGTTAAGATGTAATAACTTGCTTTTAGCGAAATACACCGATCCATTATTATTATTATCATTATTATTAATTCTTTTGACCGCTTGATGAGACTGTCTTTTTATTTCTCTTTCTTTTCCTTTTTATGGCAAATTGGAGAAGGCATGAAGAGGTCGCATTTGTTTATTGGGCAATCTGTAAACAGTATGATATCCAAGTTCATCAACTGTAACAAATAATGATAAATCTACTATCATCTAGAATATGTCAATCGAGACTGATGATGAAATTAAAGTCAACAGACCTGATAGAATAAAGAAGAACAAAAAAAGAACTTGTTTGTCCCCATCGAAGGAAATGCCTCCTTGAAAACAACAAAAAATCTTCACAAATAACAAAAATCTTGAAATAGAAATTGATGAAATGTAGGACATGAAGACTACAATAGCAACAGTGGTAATACGTACTCTCGTTATGTTTAAGAAAGGAATATAGAATATTTCTGGCAGCATAAAAATGCAAAAAGTTCAAAATATCGACCTTCTCAACACTGAAACTTATTTCCAGAGGTAGATGTATTAAAAGTTAACAGAAAAATAATAATGAAATTTTCTTACTGTTTTGGTTAAAAGGTGGGTGGAAAGACAACTAAAGAAACCTCAAAGAAAAGTACAATTCTTTGAAGAACTGAACAATAGCAATTGAGTCTCGGCTTACAGTGTGTTATGACAACATTCTAGTGTGTCAAAGAATAATAGATCTAAGAGACATTCAGAGAATCACTTAATTTTTACTTAGTGGTGCTCAGTCAGATTTTGAATGTGTGCAAGAATGACAAACCGAATAATGGAGGCTGCATTCTCGTTGGTTATGACTGACGTAATGTTCGGATAATAAAAAAAAACGAAGTTTCTTTAGTAAATAGAAGTTGCGTGCTATGTCCTCATAGAGGCTGGGAAGAAGAAGAAGAAGAAGAAGAAGAAGAACTTTTCCGAAGTTGGGGTCCCACGATTAGTGAAGATATTGAAAGATGAAATGAAAAAATTGAACTTGTCTGAAGCTATGGTCCCAGTTAAAAAGAAGAGGAAAACAAACCCATCGAAAGAAAATTATGATTTGCGGTTGTAACAAAGTTCCACCGCTTTCTGGTCACAATTGTAGAAAAGTTTTTTTTTTCTTTTACCTTTTTGAACTTACAGACAGGGTGTCACTTTTGCCGATTGCTGATACAGCAGAAGCTGCTGTATCTTAATTACTAACACCAATATTTATCTTCAGATCTAAATAAACAACGAGGGGGGAGAAAGGACTATTAATGAGCGGAGAGAAGCAGTGACTGATAGTTAAAGAATTCGTGACTAGAGTTCTCTCCCAAAGCAAGATACTGATTTCAATACTGTGAAGGAAATAGATCCAACTTATCAACCAAAAAATGCAGCTAAAAGCATAAAATTTATTCTAAAATACGTCTGAGAACAAAAACTCTTACATGGCCAATAGAAGTAACGATGCTGACGTAGATAAATGCAAAATTTATCAGTGGTTGAAGAGTGTAAGGATAAAAGAAACGGGGTATTTATAATGGCCACCAAAAAGCATAGACTATTCACAAGAAATTACCTGGTAAACAAGAAAAAAAAATAGTCCGGAACCAATATGACATTTTTACATGAATAAAAGCTCATTTGTTTGCACACAGTTAATTGGTTTCAAGTATTGATATTTTACACTAATAATTCTATTAAACATTATTCATTTGTTTGCACCCATTAAATGCTTTGTAATACTAATAATTCAATCTAACATCAGTCATTTGTTTGCGCACAGTTAAATGGTTTCAAGTATAGAAGATGATTAATTATTTCTATTTGAGTACTCCTACTACGAGGTAGAGTGGACATGAGAGTAATGTTAATGAAGGGGTATTCCGCATTTCCCAAAGCTCTAGAACTGAAGCCTTGCCATCAAGTTGTTTAGTGTTATATCCAGGATACTCGGGGGTGGGGGGTCTTACCCTCCTTACAGAGATGCAGTCGGTGTATTTTACACCTCCAGCCGAAGGAGCTGCTTGAAATGAAATTGAAAATGTCTCATCTTAAAACTACAGTTATACCTTTGATAATTGGAGCCGTGGATATGATCAATAAAGATACAGACAATCACAGTAAAAAGATTTCTGGTAGCCCCTGTTTATGATTGACTTTTGTAAAACTTGCAACGATCTGGAACTGCCCATCTACTCAAGGGTGTTATCAATGTATAAAGAAATAAGAATATCAGTTTGCATTTGTGCAAACAGAATGTAGACATTTATTACGTTCCTTAGTCTGGGTAATGACCAAGTAAGTAATTTTACTAAACAGATGACAAAAATACAACAATAATAATAATAATAATAATAATAATAATAATAATAATAATAATAATAATAATAGAGTGATAGTTATATCAGTTATAATAGGCAGGCTTGGAATGGTCCCTAAAGGCTTGGAAAGGTGAACTGGAAGAGTTGGAAATCGGAGGTGGAATCGAGATTATCCAAAACTACAACATTGTTAAGACCGGGGAAAATACTCAGAAGAGTCCAAGAGACCTGAGAAGACTTGCTGACACTCACACTCCATTGAAATATCGCCAACTAACGCAAATATGGAGAAATCGCAAGACGTGAAATAATAATAATAATAATAATAATAATAATAATAATAATAATAATATGCCATCGTACTCTACAGAGAAATTCCCTATTTTATGGCCTAGGGATAGAAGGACTGCTATATCATTGACATGTTCATTTGTCAGACAACAATATTGCAGTGAAAACTTCTGAAATGTTATGACAATATTTTAAAAATCTAAATTAAAATACTACTTACACTGGACATGAAAAAAACCCATTGCCACCCCTGGAGTTGAAGGTAAAAACTCACAAACAATAAATACTAGCAGTTTAAAAGCAGATAAACGTATCTAAATACTGTTTTGATTTCTTAAAATCTATCTTAATTTCGATACAGTAAATAAAACGAAGCTATCTAATCATTTTGTCACAACTGACACAATGTGAAGAAATAAGGCAAAATATAAAGAATGCATTTATATGATGATTAATTGATCAAATGAAAATCACCTGAAAGAATCTTTGTTGGTGTTGTTTTCATATTTCAAGTTCTGTGAAAATGAATTTCTCATAAAGTTTACTTTATCTTTCGAGTCATGTTTAAAAGTTTCTACGTTTATCAACAATTTTTTCGCAACTATAAGCATTTTCAAATTGTGTTAAGGACTGCATCATCGTAGTCACAAGTATATGTATGTATGTATGTATGTATGTATGTATGTATGTATGTACATCTCGTGTGCGAGTGTGGGAGGTTATTCGTACGGACCCATTAAAACTTTATTTTTTTATTGATTTGATTGAAATGATAAATTAGGACTCTTATATGCCAGTATATATATATATATATATATATATATATATATATATATATATATATATATATATATATATATATATATATACCAATGCCTATTTGAAGCTATCAGTAAATTTTGAACCTTTATTATTATAGGGAATAAGTTTGTATGTGTGTATATGTGTGCATTAGTATGTAAGGGTGTGTATATATGTGTGTATATTGCGTGTATGCTTGTGTCTTTGCGTGTATGTATGTTTGTCCGTGTGCGTCTATGTTCTCTGTCTCTGTCACAATATATATATATATATATATATATATATATATATATATATATATATATATATATATATATACGCAAATAAATACACAAACACACACACACACACACACACACATATATATATATATGTATATATAGAAAGAAAGAAAGAAAGAAAGAAAGAAAGAAAGAAAGAAAGAAAATAAATGCATATCAAAAAGTATTAAAGTAATTAATCGAAGAATTGAAAGAAATTCTTAAAGGTAAAGAAAGAAGCTAATATTGATTGGAAACGAAAACTTTGCCAAATGAACAATTGGTTGCACTTCACCGCCACCCCCACCCTCACAAGGTAGACAGCTATGTCTATTAGTGGGAATAAACAGATGGGATAAACTTTGTTCTTTTGTTCAAGTTTAAACAAAAGATTCAGCCGAATAAAAAGCCAAAAAGGAAATGTTATCTTCTAACGCAGTTCATTAAATGAGACATTAGATTTTCATTACACTTACACAGAGACGCAGATACATACATTCACACACACACACACACAAAACACACACACACATATATATATATATATATATATATATATATATATATATATATATATATATATATATATTATAATAGAACCACAATAAAAGTATTTTCAATCAATGATTTTTCATTGTCTTTGATCTTTAATTTCTAATTATTTTCAAAATTACGAATAAATTCTACGTCATTAGAACGTTGAAATACAAAGTAAAAACAAGTTTATTTTTTCTTTCTCCGAAAATTTAAACCGTCAAAATTAAAATTAGTGCCATTTTATAATATTAGGAGCACTGGTCTTAGTATAACAGACGAGTCACCAATTTCTAAATGGAAGAATCAGTCGACATTTGGTTCAATATCCTTTGAAGAAAGAAACAACAAGCTTGAAGAAATTAGTTTGAACCAAAACGATGTAATTTAAAGAAGTTATTCAATTGAGATAACTATTCTCATGAATTTTTAATACATTATAAAACACTTTATTCATTTTCTTTAAAAATAAATGAATACATAATTGATAAAAAAGAAAAAAATATTTGCATTTATTAAGTATTTGTTACTAAAACTTTTAGTGTCTACTTTTAAAAATGTATTATGATAAAAAAAAGACAAGGCAATATTTTACAAAAAATCATTATTTACAAATGAAACTGTAGCTTCACGAGTGAGTTTGAGCCTCATTACGCGCTCCATTTATACGGCCTTGTGCCACATCTAAACAAAAAGCTTAGCAAATTAATACAAATTATATTTTTATTTTTTCTGTAAAAAGAAACTTATAATGCCCCATAACGTTGGGGGAGGCATTAAAATGCCTTTTTCAACATGCAAAATCAACAAATTGATTTCATATTTATATGATTTTTTTAAATTTTTCTTCAAATTACTTATTAGAAGATTATTAATTTGCTGCATTTGATAAAATTTTTGAATTTAAATGACGTCATCCTTTTTGCAAAATTCTAAAATCATAATTCATTAAATTAGAAAAAAAATTTATTTTTATTTTTAACCCCTTGAAATCTGATCCTTCCAGACTTGTAACCTCCACCACCCAGAAATCGTGGATGAATATGTAAAATATTGTGAGGCAATTAAATAACAGGTTACATTTTTTAATTCAAAATGTATATCTTTTATTAAAGAAATTACATAAAAGATGTGGAATTATAATACTTTATGGGCTAATAGGGAAGTAGAAATAGGGATTTTTGTTAGAACTGAAGCCACTCGGGTTAATTTAAGTCAAGATGTCTCGATCCAGGCCATAAGCGTGTGAAACACATTGAAGATCTATATCATGATAATCTTCTTGGCTTGGTGGCAATTGTTTGTATCCGCGGCAAAGCGCATATAGCAGCAAAAATTATTTCTTTATTTTTCTTTCTACAAAAAGTGATGAAATATGGTATATATATATATATATATATATATATATATATATGCAGGACATTGCTGGAGAAGCAGAGATGAACTCATAAGAGATGTACTCTTATGGATCCCCACACATGGCCGCGCAAAAGCAGGACGACCAGCACGAACGTACATTCAGCAGCTATGTGAGGATACAGGTTGTTGTCCTGAAGACCTGCCTAGGGCGATGAACGATAGGGAGGAGTGGCGAGAGAGGGTCAGGGATATCCGTGCTGCCAGCACGATATGATGATGATGATGATGATGGTGTGTGTGTGTGTGTGTGTGTGTGTGTGTGTGTGTGTGTGTGTGTGTGTGTGTGTGTGTGTGTGTGTGTGTGTATGTGTAATTACCTTCGATATCTGACTCAACAAATATAGACATCATTTCTTTTTTCAAAGCCATAAAGTTAAATGTCCGACGAAATAGATAAATGATGAATTAAATGCAATCTATCTAGATAAAAATAATGAGATGCATTTTTTTTCTTTTCGTTTATTAGTTTTTTTGTTTTTGTTTTTGCTTTGTTTTGTTTTTTGTTTTGCTTTTTGTTTTTTGTTTTTTCACAGTTTATATTTAAACTATTTAAACATTTTGTTGCCTTTTTAAAAAGTAGTTTTTGACAACCCAATCTGTGAGGATCACTTTCTGAAACATTTTCTGAATAAACTTTTATATATTGCTCAGACACATAATGGTAAATTTTGGTATTTATCAAAGATGGCTACCCAGAGTCCTTTCGATCCTGTACACATTAAGTCTCAGGAAATTTAGCAACTAAACGCAAGACTTTTACGAAGTTTATGCAGAGAAATTTTATATTAAATTCATCTCTTACACGTTTGTGAAATTCGTTTATTCTAGAAAAACGATCTGTTTAACAACACAAAAGAATTAATGTTTGAATGATGCTAGCTTTTGACGTAACCATTTCAACTGCTAAATACTGTTTTTCTTGCATAGTGTTGTGATGTGACTAATACTGTAAGATAAGAAATTATATGCGCGTAGATTCAAACTCTTGAGGGTTGGGTCTTTTATCAAGCAGACGATATATTTGAAGATATCCAAAATAAATGACAACAATGAATTTGAGACAAATGAACAATAGAATATTTTGTTTTAATGCGATTAGATAGTTAATCTTTAAATAAATTCTGTTTTTACCACGAATATTTCCTTCACAATATTAACAATGCCGATAATTTTTTTAAAAATTGTGATTGATTGTTAGCAGTGTCAGCTAATGACAACCAACGTTTAAAAAATTGACTGTTTAAATGTCTATAAATCTTCTTGTTACTGATTACCGGCGTAAATATTTAATCAAGTCGTTTCAGAAAAATATCTTTTTCCTTTTCTTATCTAATCGTTTGCTCTAACATGTAACGCATATTTCAACACATGCGCAAAACATTCCTGAAAATCTGGTTCTGGACACTTATGAAACCTTTTATTTTTCATTCGTAACAGAATCACTATTTCTTAAACCTTTTAATGAATATTTATTTCTGTCGCAAGTTGATGCCTAACAATTAAAAAAATTCAAATCTCATATGATTAACAAAGTTATTACTTTTTGCCTCCTCAACTACTTTAAGAAAAACTAAAAGTTCGGCTCATTGGCCTAGTGGGTAGAGTGTTTGCCAATGGTCCAGGAGATCTTGATTCAATCCCAGGTCGTGTCATACCAAAGACTTTAAAAATGATACTTGATACCTCCTTGCTTAACACTCAGCAATATAAGGTACGTATCAAAGGCAAAATGGAGCAATCCAGGGAAAGAAGTAGCGCCGTCCCCTACACCACGGTGTAGTCGCTATTGAAAAGGGAGCCTTCTGTTTGCCAACTTTACTTTTACTTTACTTCAAATTCAATGCGGTGATTTTTCTAAAATGGCAGCCTGGTGTGAACCAATTTCGGTGATAAACGAACTGTTTATATGAATATTTGGACAGTTTCCGTGATTATTTATATTTTGATAGACACATTCTTAAAAGGATCAAAGTGTAGAATCAGGTTAAAATAATCATATACAGATAGCTATTATTTAGAAGAGTACAAAATTTAATATTCCTCTAAAATAAATCCAAAATAAGAAAAACCAGGCGTGTAAATATATAAATTTTAGTATTTATATGTTCTAATATTAATTTTTTTTTTCTACTAGATGTATTATTACATTTCTACGGGTTCAGATATTCAAATCTGATCCTGGAAGAGATATTTTCATCCTTGGCACGTTGCACAGATACAACACTTTTATTCTAGCAGGATTACGTGAAGGAACAGAACATGCAGAAAAAAATGATACTCTTCATAATCTTGTTAAATTCGATATATACATTCCAGTTTTATTTTTTTAGAATCCAGTCAAACCAATCAAGTAACGAATGCACTGATTTGATAAATTATAAAATTCCCTTAAACCAAATCAATTGATGTTTGTCGAGTCTGAAAATTTTAAATCAATCTCTCAATCAATTCAATGCCATTTTCACCTTTTTGTATACAACTTTGGCAGATTTTTTTTTAATTAAATAATGTATTTAATACCCCTTGAGGAAAACAAGATATGTGTATTATTTTCTTTTGTAATTTTAAAGTAATTGTGATTTCTATTTTCAATCACTCGGTTGTTCTGTCAACCGTGAATAGGTTCAATGTTTTTAGTTTCTTTTTCAGGTCAGTAGTGGATAACTTTTCAAAACTCCATTCAGATCTTTACTAATTTATTTCAAAAATTAGTCTCCCATCCATAAACAATTTTATGTAACGATTTCTCGATTTGGACGCATATTCTAATTTTATTTCATATCAAAATAATCATAAAATAAACAAAATCAATTTCAGTTTCTCTATCTTGTAAATTTTTCATTCTTTCAAAAATGGAAATGATATTTATTTATTTGAATAAAGATAAAATTTTAAACATTCTTGTAGTTAATCGACATATTATTAACAAGGAAAATGTTTAATGGTTATTTTACAGATATTTCTGTTTATTTGTATCATTTGCAGAACATTCGAAATGATATTTGAATGTTAAATTCTATCTGGACACACTGATAAAGAAGAGACTACATTGTGTATACTACACTGCAATAGTGAAAACATTTTACTCATAAATACCCATTTAAAATAATTTACTCATCGCAACCTCGATCTAGATTATTGCAGTAAGCGAGATTCGAAGTTGATTTATGAGAATGACACTAAGGTCAAAGAGATTTGCGTCTTCGTCCGACAATTTGAATTTCTTGCCTTCAGTATTGATTGAGTGATATAAAAATAAATTTAAAGACTTCCTACTAATACAGTAATCTGTATGAATAGGAAGTCTTTAAATTTCTATCTTAATTTGGTTAAAAAGATTAATCCACATTTAAATGAATATTATCTATATGTAAAAGAGGTGCATGTTTTAATTGAGCAATTACAACTTCATCCTAAAAGTGTAAATGTCTTGTCTGTTTCCGTTGACCAACGAGATTGTCGAGATAATTGAATCGGACATTTAACTTTCGTATAAATCGGATTAAACAATGAGGCAAAGAAATTAAACTGAGGTGAAAAATTGGAGACAAAGATATTGCAAATGAAGAAACTGTTCGACGAAGAATAGTAAATGAACGAAGAAAATTATCGTGAAGTGTTTAGTCGATTTTAGAAGTAAAGAAATGCCTGAGTCAATTCGGAGAAGTTATCTTCAAATATATGTATGCATATGTGTTTATGTGTATGTCGTATTTTGCTACTTTTGTATATATATATATATATATATATATATATATATATATATATATATATATATCAAGATTAGCTAGCGTTGTCTGGGATAAAAATGTTACCTTAAAGTACATCGTACAACTAAATAAAAATTTATTTTACACGACTTTTGAAAGACTTTCTTCCCCAATATGCACTTTTGCTGGGTGGGGGGTGCATATGAACTAATACTTTGAAATCGTACTTACAAAAAAAAAGCTTAAATAATATTACCAAAAAAGAAATTCAAACATGAATAAGAAATTGTTTATTTAGACAGCTACATTCTATTAATACGAATATGGGTACAGAAGAGAGATATATTTGTCTTTCATGTTACTGAATATAATTATTTTTCTACGAAATGTATAAACGAGACATGTATTTATGTGTCTCTCTGTATTTTATAATCATTGAATATTTAGAGGGCGTCCTAAACTGCAGAGTGGTCCGTCTTAAAGCTTTTGGGGGTTGTTTTCAGCATAAAATGAAAAAATTGTATTTCTTTTCAGGGTTAGCTGAAATTTCCATGCCGGTGGATAGCATTTCATTTACTTTCTATACCAATGAGGGTGATCTAGATAATTTTACTATAAAAGTTCCAGACATTTTCACTAAATATGTTTTTTTCAGTTTTTGTTGTTGCTAAATTTTTGATAAAATTTTGTTTTCTCCCCGTTGATCAACAACAGGAAGAAAATGATAAAATTACTTTGGGACGCGAGGTTCAAGACGGAAATTGTGACAAATATGAAAATAGCATTTTTTTTAGAAATTACATTCAGTCTTATCAATAAAGAATTAAGACCATTTAGAAAGACAAATAATATTAAAGTTTCCATAAATACCGTATCTAATCATCCAGTCAGGATTTTTGAAACATTTTCATAAAACACATAAGTTGTACAAAATATTCAATAAAAATGCAATTTAGATCAACAATAATTGGATGGAAAATGTACGAATATTATTCAAAAACATAACAGCAAAATAGTAAATAAAACATTAAATACCGGAGAATCGCTCTGAATTGGCAGGAGCCAGAATAAATGTCCTTTACAAGAAAAATGTGTTATATCAAGCAACAGGGGAAAAATGGAGAAAGATCGAACAGTATTTATATTGGAGTACGAAATGGACCTGGATTCCAAAGGTTTTATAATTATAAATTGTCCTTCCAAAATAGACGTTGTATAAATAGTTCAGGGCTGTTTAAATGTATATGTGAATTAGAATATACAAGAGGAATTGGACCTTAAAATGGAATTGGAAATCATACAAAGAGTGCATGGCTTTAATGAGGGGTGAATATCCTGTAGATTTTGTTTAGAGAAAAAGTTGTGGAGGATATCGTGAATAAAATAACTTGCTGAATAAACGATTAGAGTTGTATCCAAATCTAGACACAAAACCAAATTCTTGTTTCAAATTTATTTTCAGAACAGTTTAAATCAGGTTATGAATATTTCAAATAGTTTAAAATCTTAACAGAACAAAAACCTATTTATCACGTGATAAGTTTATATCACCTTAAATATTTCAACAAGAGACGAGCGACTTCAAATATATTTACCGCATGACAGCTTATCTCTCTCTCTCTCTCTCTCTCTCTCTCTCTCTCCCTCTCTTTCTCTCTCTCTATCTATCTCTCTCTCTCTATATATATATATATATATATATATATATATATATATATCATCAATTAACACTGGTAGCACGGAGTTCCCAAACTCTATCTCGATATTTGTCCGTATCATCCAATAACCTTCTAGACAGCATCTAGTGTCCGCACAGAGCTGATGTATGTAAATCTTTGCTGGTCGACCAATACTGGAATGTTCATGTGTAGGAGTCCATAAGAAAATGTCACTCATGAATTCGTCTTTTCTTCTCCAGCAGAGTCATGCATTTCTTGTTAGTCTTATTTGGATGGTTTATTAGATTCACTCACAAATCAGTAAATAAGCTAATTTCTTGTACGAGCTTCTCCCAGATAAAATGTCCTTAAAATGGTAAGTAACTGACTTTAACTCAATCAAAAGAAATTTATTAACACAAGGCCACGTTTTTAAAGCACTCCTAAGAAGCAAATGCACAAAAGATACTTCATCAAACTCACGCTATGTTCATCATTCAACGGTAAAAAAAAATCAACTCGGTAGAAATCAACATTGCCACGATGAATTTTTTTTTTTGACTCTTGCTCAGAAACGAACACACGAATCATGGTTTACTTGAAAAGCACGCTTACAACTGTAGCTGTTAAACGCGCGTTTAATTATTACGAATTGTTTTTTTTAATTATGAGAATAGAAAAAGAATTGTTAAATAGAGAGAGTTACGTGGAATGGCTGAGCGGTTAGATACCATGTCTAGCGTGAATTTGGGCGGGTTTCGATCCCAGCTTGAAGCTTTCTGCGTGTATTGCCACACTGAAGAGTTGTGACACAACGAAATAGTATATATATATATATATATATATATAGAGAGAGAGAGAGAGAGAGAGAGAACAAATTCAGTGTCAGACAGACAAAAGTATCTCAGTAACAAAAAACGTGGTCATTAAAATCTCATACAAAATGAAACTAGAAAATCAGATCCGAATTTTTCAATATTCGAAAGGACCGTGGCTTTTAAATCTGACAAACCCCAGCAAGACTTAAATTTCAAATTGAACATTTTAGAGCCCCATGAAGACACTTAAAATTCTTCGACAATTACAAGATAAAGCCATATTTCTCAGTAAGAAAATACCAAAGATAATAGCATGAATGATAATCTTCCCATTTGTCCTTGTCTATGTATTTTCACACAGACAGTACACATTCACATTATCCTACTGGAACGTGTGCACGCGCACACTTACATATGCTGATATATACATATATATGTGTGTGTGTGTGTGTGTTCTAGGTATCCCAAAAGATTATATGCACTTTGCTAAGTTAAGCAAATTCATAGTCGTAAATATTTTGATGAAAAATAATCGTTTTTAAACGCCAATTTATTTCAAATGTTCAGCCATCTGTAGATAGTTATAGAACACTCACATATACGTGGTACATTCAATAAGTTTCCAGACTTTTTGTACAAGCATTTAAAATTGTCGTGGACTAATGAACATTCACTATGTTATTGCTATACATCTTATGAGATCAAATCAACAGCTACAATAGGAATTCGAATACACCCAACTAAAGCTTGATTGTCGCAGCTGGTGAATTTCAAAAATGCAATCTGGACGTGAGGAAGAACGATATGCAATAAAATTCTGTTTTAAACTAGGGAAAAATGATATGGAAACGTATGGAATGCTTCAGACTGCTTTTCGACTATCTTGCATGAATCGAGCATCAGTTTTTGAGTGGCATAAGAGATTCAAGGAAGGCAGGGAGTCTGTGAGGGATGATGAGACGTGTGGAAGGAGTAAGGAAGTCAATAGACCAGAGATGATTGGCCATAGGGTTAGGGTTAGGGTTACTATGTTGAGATTTTAAGGGAATTCAGAAAGAGATTCCTTGGGAAGAGGCAACCACTCTTCAAATCGGGTCAGTGGCATTTCCACCAGGACAATGCTCCAGTCCAAAACTCCATCCTCGTCACAGACTATTTGACCAAGATGGGTATCAAGACAGTTCCTCAGCCTCCCTATAGTCCAGACGTTGGTCCCTGTGACTTTTGGTTATTCCCTAAGCTCAGAGGCTGTCGTTATGAGACAATTGAGGAGATGAAAGATGCTGTGACGAAGTTCATTGACACGCTCACACATAAGAACGTCCATGGGACCTTCCAGAAGTTGTTGGAACGGTACAACTAGTGCATTGCAGCCGGAGGAGATTACTTCGAAAGGGACTAGAGTTTCATGCGTGTACTATCAATAAAAGTGCCCATACGAAATAAGTCTGGAAACTTATTTAATTATCCTTGTAGATCGCATCACTGAGATACGTAGTCGCAAACACTAATTAATATTTCTCATACAGTTGTTCAACAAATCTCTTCCAATTAAGAAAGTATAACAACATTTTACTGGGCTTTTGTTTTCCAACAAAATTCATCAATCTTAGCCAGATTTATTTTGCTATTTGATGGAAAGGGATGATGTTATTAGCTTCCAGCTGTACTGCATCTTCATTTTACTTGCGCCAATTAAAAGGTGACAGAAAATTCTGAACTATACTCAAGAACTACTCAATGAGAAGTATCTATCTTCGCAAAAGTTTTAATAAAATTAATAAAAATGAAGATGCTCGTCTAATAGAACTAATAAAGACATTGAAATCAAAAACTGCAAAAACAGGGTGACTCCATGGCGTAAGGGTTAAAGTGCTAAACTGCAGGCTCGAAGTAAACGAATTTGAACTCCAGTCACACTATTATGTTTATTTTCGGACGAATATACTCGGTAAAGGCATGAACTCTCTTACCCACCCCCAAATTCGGGTTACTGTTCTTCTACATGGATGGCCTTCGTTTTGAATAACCCTAGGAAGTTAATATGCCATTAAACAAAGAAATCGAAGCTGCACAAGCAGGTATTCATTTTTGTTTTTTAGTGCAAGCAGACAAGAAATAAAGATAATTAAGAACGGAAAAGGGGGTCATACATTGATAGACTGGATTCATCTAGAAGACAAGATGTTTTCCTAATTTTTATGCAAAAACTGAACCGATCTATGAATGAATAAACTTCGCTTGATTGAAATCAGAACTTGATGAAAAAAAAAAGAGTAAATCAGAAACTGACATAAAAAATATTCAATCACGGAAAAAAGAAAAAATATCTTTATTCAATAAATCGTGGAATTTTTGCAGATATTTATTAAAATAAAACCAAACAATTACAAAGCAACCGTACCAAACAAATATTTATAAAAATGAAAATTTTCAGATCAATATGCAAATTAGCCTTCCCATTCACACTGTAAACCGCTATTGAATTGTATATGTAAATAAAATTGTATGTCATAAGAATTTAGATAAGGCCAACAGTATTATTAATATAAATTTTTTTCTTAATGATTGAGATCTAGATACGAATAAAATCATGTAGAATGTGGCATAATTGACAAAGGTAATTCTGATATTGGTGGTGAGATTACAGGCATATACATAATCTCCATATATTTAATACACACATACACTCACGAACGCGCGGGTCGGAAGTATTGCTTACCGTTGCACCTTCAAGGGAATTAATAGCCATCAGTCCTTTCATGTCTCACAAAACTGTCAGCAATACCTTCTTAACTGAACGCAACGCCAAGAACCTTTTATTGACCTGGGAGTCAGTCTGTTTCCACTCCATGGACCGTCTTTTTGACTCCGGCTCGTCATGGCAAACCAAAGTTTAACTCCTTTGTAAACATTTTTGTACTAAAGTAAGCTTTTCCGTACACATCACATATCTTCGGTACATTTGATGTTTTGCACTTCTCAGCTCCCCAAAATTAAATGCTAGACATCTGTTCAAACCCGGAGAATTCGATCTACCACCATTGTAGCCTGAAAACAAATATTTTATGCGTGAATAAAATGTCTTTGTTATAAGCTAATTCCAAATAAAGCAGTTTACATTTATAAAAAAAGTTCTGAAAAAATTACTTTGCTTTTTTTAAGAAATACCCCTTATTTATTCATTGATCCTCGTATATATTCATATATACGTGTGTGTGTGTGTGTGTGTGTGTGTGTGTGTGTGTGTGTGTGTGTGTGTGTGTGTGAGCGCGTTAGCGCTAAAATTTGGTTGTATTGTTACTGTTAGTCTTTGGAAATACTTCGATTATAGATCAGCGATTATAAACAAAACAGAATAGAAAAATTCACGAAATGCTGGTTCCTTCCACAAAAAAAAGCAACCAATTAATCTCTAAGAATTACCGAGGCATAATTTTTATTGTCTCAGCTTCTCAGTTGTATCCGACCTGAAGTTGAAAAAGTTCTTGGGAAAAATCACGGCTTTCAGAGAAATCGATTCACAACATCACAAATTCAGACTATCTGTCGAATCATCAAAGGAGTACGAGGAAAATATTTCGAGGCAATACTTTTTTCTCCAAAGCAATTGATTCCATACATAGAGAGAAGAAAATACTTTTAACTGATGATCTCCCCAAAGATATAATGATGCATTATAAAAATACGAAAACTCACCCGATAGCGATGCTAACTTCTTTGACATTATCACTGGAGTCTTACCAAGAGATATATTAACATCATTTCCATTTATAATCTGCCTACATTACGTACTACAATCATGAAAAGTTTTAACGGTTTCACACTAAAAAATAAATGGTTTCACACCGAAAAAGACTAGACGCAGACGATATCCCGTAGAAACTATGACAGATGCAAATTACGCAGATGATCGAGCGCTTCTCGCAAATACATTTGCTTTATCCTAATCTACTGTATAGCCTGGAGAAGGCAGCCAGAAGCATTGGATCAAACAGAACTTGAATTTGGATCAAAGAGAATGTGCTGCCATCTACACATTAAATGGGAAGAATCAGGGGCAAGTAGACCATTTCACTTACGTTAGTAGCAATATTTCATCTATGGAAATCGATATCAATAAACGCATAAATAAAGAGTGGACTGCTATTGATTGGTTATCAACAATAAAAAAAAATTCGATCTCTCAGATAAAATAAAACGGGATTTCTTTCAAGATGAAGCCATGTCGGTGCTATTGTATGGCTACACTACTGAGACTTTAGCGAAACACTTGAAGAAAAGGCTAAAATGTAATTGCACAAGAATGCAGCGTGCTGTTTTGAAAAAAAAAATTCGAAGCAGCACCCCTGAAAACAACAGTTGTACGGACTCTTACGGGCCACCCAAGACGAACAAGACATACTAGACATTGATGGAAAAGTAGGAATAAACTCAAAAGCGACGTTTTCCTGTGGACTCATACACATGTTCACTCAAGTGTTGACCGACTAGCAAAGACGTACAACTCTGCATGGACATTGGATGCAGTCTGAAGGACTTATCGAAAGCGATAGCAGATAGGGAAGAGATAACAGAAAGAGTCAAGGGAATCCGTTGTATTAACACAACTTGATGATGATGATGATGATGACGATGATGATGATAAAGATGAAGCTACGAAGAAAGCTGAATATGAACATGCCATGATTTATATCGGAGCAACGGAGAGGTTCTAGAATGTTTTAACAACCACAAGTCTTCCATTAATAATAGGCGTTACCTCAATATTACTATATGCTGTTTAAGCTCATAAAAATAAACAGATGAAAAAGAACCTAAAGTCAAGTGGAAAATATAAAAAAAGAGCTCATGTTTATATGAGGGATCACAGTATTGGAGATTGTGTCAAAAAACAAGGATCATCAAATTCCTTGATCCAAACAGTCTGTTAAATTTAGCATCCAAACTGATGTCTAAGTGTCACCATGATGGAAATAAGTATTTGCTTTGTCAGCTAGCACCAAACCTGCTTAGGTTATGTGGCCTAATGAGAAAAGTGTATTAAATTTGGAAATAAGTGTCTTTGCTTTTACTCACTTGATGATCAAGAAATCATGAAACTCATAAAAGTTTCCAGAGTTCTCACGACTATGGGTGTTGATTTGAGGGCAGGGGAAATAACCAAGGGCAAAGAGAAGCGCCAACACGTCCAAGAAAAATGCGAGCGGGGATGAAAAAGAAAAGATTCTGCAAGATGGTCGACTTAAGTCAGCAGGGAGCTTGTACGAAATGCAAGAGGGTTAAACGGAAGAAGGCCAGGTGGTCAGATTGTTAGCCGGCAGATTTCAGTGAAGTGAAGTATCTGACCCAATCAGTTTATGACATCTTGCCTAGCCCATCCATAAGAGGCAAGACTGAATTATGTGGAAAACGAGCAACTCTGCAGTATATTCTTAGCAGCTGCCCCAAAGCCTTGGATGATGATCGGTATCGTTGGTGACACGACTAAGCCCTCAAGATAAAATCTATTAATGTCAGTAAAGCAATAAGGAATAGTTAATACCAACCAAGGAAGAGATTGACCTTAATTCCTTTCATTTCGTTAAAGAGGAGGCGAAAGAGAAGAGGCAGAGAAACCCAAGATCAAGCCAGCTTTCAGCAGCTGCAGCAGCAAATTGACTGTTGGTCGTAGAGACAGCACTCAAACCAGATCTGATCATGTATTTTGACAGCACTTAAAACTGCAATTTTTTGGAGCTCTCTGTGCCATGGGAGGAACACCTGATCTTGGCAAATGAAAGGAAAAAAAAAAAACAAATACCATAATTTGGTCGAACAGTGTCGGCGAGACTTATGGGAAATTGATAATGATCTAAAAGAAGTTGATGGTAACAAGGGTTTTGCTGAACAATCATTTATGTAGATCACTTGCAAGGATAGGGATAGTGGGAGCTGCGAGGGCAAAAGCAATTAAGAACATCACCAATGAAGTTTTCGCTGCTTCCAAATGCATTTGACTCAAAAGATCTGAGCCTTGGAAGAAGGAAAAATTAACGGAAGGAGTTGATCCCTAAAATTATTATTCTGACGAACATCAGCCACTTGTTCGAGTATAAAGGGCTTAATCTCAACCTATTCAATTCAAGGAAAAAAAGGAAGGACGGAGGAAAGGAAGAAAAAGAAAGAAAAAAGTCTAGATAAAAGAGGATTGATATATAAAGCGTAGAGATAGTAATAAAAAAAAAACCTGGTAGTTACCAACATAATTTGTAAGGTTTTCTTTTTTCTTTTTTTTTAATCGTTTAATTATGTTAATTAAACATGGAAAATTAATGATTTCACTCGACAATTTAATCAAATCGGAGAAGGCACGGTCATTAATTGGTGCCTTTTCACAATTCAAATACGAAGCACGAAGGTTGGTCAAGAGTTGTGATAGCTTGTTAAATAGTTTATTTTAGCGGTTACTGCGTATACGTGTATGCGTATGTGTGTCAGTGTCTGTGTTTGTGGGTGTGCTAGCAGAAGTATGGTGACGTGCGCAAGATATTTCAGTTGCAAGGAAATTTTTAAAGTTGGCTGAAAACGTTAATGATAAGAAATTCAAAATCGTTCTTTGGAGCATATCGAAAAACCAGATGAGCAAGAAGTGTTACATTTACTCCATCCCCTTTAAATAGTGAGAGAAAGGCAGAAATTAAAACCGATTCGAAAATTTTGGGAGATAATGATAGAACGCTGAAGTTGATAATAATCTGCATAATCCACAGTCTATATTTTTCAATAAATCTTGATAAATAGTTTTAGGATCACGAACTTTTTTGAAATTTCGACAAATAAGAGCGAAAGGTGTTTAAATGGGCGCGTATAGTTAGGGAATGATTAAATTAAAGCCCAGTTAAGTATAAATATTGGGTGGGGGCGAAAAAGCTAGATTGAAATAATGGTAGGGTTAAAACATCAGGATTAGCACGCTGAAGATACAAAGGTTCAAATTTAGAAAGGAATTAGATGCAGGATTAGGGTTAGGCAGGATAAACATACCAGAATAGGAATCCGTGCATTTGTAATTAAGCGAAACAGATGCAAAGCATAAATTTCTTTATATAGGAGAGGGTGGGGGAATTAACTAACGCTAACGATAAAACGTATAAGTACTTGCCATTAGGGATGGGCAAGAAGAAAAAAGATATATGTAACACAAAACTGTCAAGAAGGTGGCTTTGGAATTCCGGACCCAGGTTGGTGTTGCTGTCAGAGCCGATATGATGTGTAACGACCCGAAATCATCAATGAAAACACTGAAGATCGTCCTTGAGGCATCTGGAAATATATTCTTTGAGTAGGGCTCTATGTTGAGTCTAAGGCCATGTGAGAAAATGATTTAAGGCATAAAGTCACCATTGTTTGTGTATATCTTAAACACCATGTTGTGGACTGAGTGTTTTATTTTCATCAATATGAATATGAATCTATTCTCTGATTGATACTTAAACTGTGAACTCTTTGTGTGAGCATTTCCGGGTGAATGCTAAACTGCACAGCAGGGCGTTTCCAAATTTCTAAAGGAGTGAATGGCGCCATGGTGACGCTTTCCTCACAAACAGTGCGCTACTGACTGGAGTTTGCTACACAGTAGACAAAATCTAAAACAAATAAAGAGCATGCGAGAAGTTAATTACCCAAAATAGAGACAATTCACTAATTGCACCCTGTACTATACGTATGCATACATAGTTTATATGTAAAATCTTGTTTATCCATGGGTTCGCTTCTTAGTGGGGTTCTTGTATGACTTATCCTTGAATTTCTTGAATCTGGTCCCTTTAAATTTATAATACCAAAAGATTCTAACTATTTCCATTAAATTGATGATATATTACTAATATATCCACGGAATAATGACTTACGAATTAAACAATATTGAATCTACCATAGGTTTTACTTATGAACTAGAAACTAACAACACCTTCCTTCGACATCTTACTAATAAGTAATGAACTCAAATTTAGAGTTCATCAAAAATCCACAAATAAAAATGACAATATATATTTTTACTCACATCATAACATTAAAATAAAAAGTGAAATAATCATAGGTTTTTACCAAAAAGCTTTTAGGATTTGCAACCCCAAATTTTTAAATGATGAATTTGACTAAATAGAAAATTCCTTCATGCAACTTCAATATCCTAACTATTTTATACAACATGCCAAAATAAAAGCTCTCAATATTCACTAACATAAATGCTCTCCAAAAATTCCAGACAATAATTTTTCGAATAATAATTCCTTACATAAATATATCATTTCACCCACAAACGTCATCAAAAAACTTAACCTTGTAATTAAAACAGTCATTAACTCTTCAAAGACAATCGGAAACTTAAATAATGATAAAGAATAACAATACTCACATTGAATCCAGGGCTACAGTTTATGATATACCATGTCTGGATTATAATAAAAATTTGTGGGAGCAACTTGTCGTATACTTAATAAACGAATTCGTGAATACTTTAAGGTTTTGAATAAGGAAACATAAATAACAGTTTGGTCATCAAACAATTTAGAAACTAATCACAACTTTAATTCTAAATATTCCAAAATCACTTATTTAAAATAATTCGGTTTCATCGTTTACATATACTTAGGTAAACAGATAGTTGGATCAAACAGATAATTGGATCAAACTGACTGAGATAGAAAAAAAGTAGGTTGATATTGACAGACATGGATGGATGGATGTGTTATGGAATGTTTAAAATTGATAGATATGAACAAAATGATATAAATACGAACTTAGATAGATAGATAGATAGATAGATAGATAGATAGATATGATATGATATGATATGATATGAATTTTTTAAGGAAATATGTTACGTTCTTAAAATAAATTTTCGTACACTAACTACATCACATAAATATGAAACGGAATGCCACCAGCGGAAATAGATTTTTAAAATTTTTCTCCTCTTTTCGTTTCATTTAAAAATTCATACGCCCAGATGAAGGTTTAAAAACCGAAACATTCATCGTTGGTGAATAATTCAAACTATAAATAAAATCATCCTCTGAAGACTTTGTGATTTTTAATATTTACACATTTTCATAATTTGTACGCGTTGGTTGAATTGTGTGTGAGTTTACATGGGAGCAATTGCCAAAGAATGATGCTTAAATATTGCATGAACCTTACCAACCACTCATCAATGGGGATTTTATGTGTGTGGATTGGCCTCGCCGTTAATTGATTGTGTGCAAGTCTCACAACCCATTGCTGATGATTTTGATTGATTGCTGGACGAGTTTAAAACTCATAATCATCTGCAAGCATTCGAATTACCAGTGCATATATATATATATATATATATATATATATATATATATTATATATATATATATATATATATATATATTAAAATGTACACATACTTTTCACAAATCTAAGCGTCACAATTATTCGATGTTCAAGCGAGCAATATTGTTCAGCATGCTTTTTTCTCTTGTGTCCAAAATTATGAAATTTAGAATTTAATCAATTTTGAACACAAAAATTGACAAACTTGAACAAGGTCACGAAAGCAGAGATTGAAGAAAAAATTACTATCTTCTAGTTACACATTGCAATTGAAAAATAACTCTTTTTCACAGGAAAAAGAAAAACTAAAAATTTGTATAATGTTCTCAATAATTTAGCTTATCCTCAATAATCTAGCTGACCCTCAATAGTCTAGCTGACCCTCAGCCATTGTTGAACTCTGGTAGATTCAAAGATTAATAACCGGTCACCAAAATTCAAAAGTCAATTAGTTTCCAATAATTCGGATTACTCCACAGTCATTGATGACATCGACACAAAGACAATCAATTTTCAACAATCCGGCTAGACTATCAGACATTGATGTTCTCCAACGAACAATTAAAACACAATCAGTTTTCAATCATCCGGTTCGATCACCAAACATTAATGACAATCACAAACAATCGAAATCATTTATCAATAATCATTAACATACTAATGATAATAATGGGATGAGGAAAGTAAAAAAAGATAAAAAGAAAAAAAAATAAAGTTTCATACAACTTCACAAAGTTATTAGTTTTATTTCGCTGCCGTAGAAAATCGTTTAAACGAAATATTTTGATAAATATACACACAATACCGTTACAATAAAATAAATGAATTGATATATCATAGCAAAAATCGATTTCTCTCAGTTATTGATAATAGAAAACAAATAAAGTCCAAATGTGTGTGTCTGTGTTCACGCGTGCACATGTGAGTGCATGTGTATGCATATATGTGTGTTTTGTGTGAGTGAGTTGTATGCGTGTGTGTGTGTGTATGTGTGTGCATGTGCATATATGTCTGTGTGCATTTGTGTGTGTGTGTGTGTGTGTGTGTGTGTGTGTGTGTGTGTGTTGTGTGCACACGCACACATGTGTGTGCATGTGTAAGCATATATGTGTGTTTGTGTGTGTGTGTGTGTGTGTGTGTGTGTGTGTGTGTGTGTGTGTGTGTGTGTGTGTGTGTGTGTGTGTGTAAACCTTTAGTTAATAACTTGTTGATTTATCTCAAAGAAAATCAATATATTTCTTACATCTTCGTTCGCCGTAAATTCGAGCCTTTTAATATAAATGATGATTTTTTCCCCCTGGGAAATGAGACCATGTTACCACCTCCCCCAAAACTGGTTTCTATAAAGGCGAAAGTATGAAGTTTCTGGTGGTTAAGATGAGGTTGGAAGGGTGTGAATTTTCGTTTAAAAGCCAAGAATTGATGACTGAGGCCTGAGGAGCAATGATCAGATGATAAAGACCAAAATACCCTCACCCCTGAAAAAAGTGTTTCCTCTCTGTTCAACGATTCCTTCTTTTCGTGTGTTTTCTTATTAACATTGTCAGGGGGAGTTGTTGTTTTATTTGATGCTTTCGTTGGAGAGAAAGCGAGAAAAATAGAGACTGATAGACAAAGTTAGAAACAGACAAACAGACAGACAGACAGATAGAGAAAGAGAGTGAGAAAGAGAGATTGTGTTGGCGCCATTGCTGACGAGCTGGCGAGTCATTTTAAAAACGAAGCTCTCTATCTTTTCTACCATTCTTTTCTCTTAGCTTTCTCCTTCAGACGTAAACTGTTATATCAGTTCCGGGTGTCTCTGTATTGACATTTGCAAATGGAGCTTAAATATTCTTAGTTCTACCAAAAAGACATAAACTTTAACAGAGAAATACATTAATTCACCAACAGTAATTTGTTTGGAATTTTGACTGAATTTGGTAATTGCTACTAAAAGATTTTTATCTATTATTCTTTTAGTGAATATAAAAGAATCTAAACTTTTTCAAAAATACTAGTCGCAACTTTTATAATTTTTATCATTCAAGGTTTTCGGTCAATTGTCTTCATCGTTATATTCACAACGTTTCGTTCGATATGTCCTCCGGCCTTTTCAGGTATTTGTGGAACGCGGGAGCCCACTAGGAACTTAGAACCACCTCCTTTATTTCATCCACGCGGGAGCCCACAAGGAACTTAGAACCACCTCCTTCATTTCATCCACTGGAGGTCGCTTGTTCTGATTCCGTTAACCGGGCATAAGAGCTAAGTATTCTTGTATTGTTACTCGCCTGCAGTTAGGATTGAACCTGTAACCTACAGATGATTGTATCTTTAGAAGTTTAGGGAACCAACGCCTATAACCGCTTTTACCTGAGCTCATATTCCGATCCTTTATCTAACCTTTTTGATTATTGGTTCCCATATTGTAATCATCTCTATACTTGGTCTACTTAACAGATCACTGTAGCCCAACATATGTGCTGATTCCTTAAGGCTTCTAATTCTCCAGTTTTCATCTCTATCAATTATTTTAACTTCATGCCATAAAGGCAAATGATTTCTCTTTTCCTTCCATATATGGTCCACCGTACCCGACTTTTCAATTTCACCTCGTACCACTGCTTTTCGATGTTCTTCAAGTCTTATTTTCACTGGAGGGAAGGTCTTGCCTTTGTATACTTTCCCACAATTACTAGGGATAGAATATATACACAATTCTTGGTCATGTTGAATTCTGTTGGTGGCTTGACACGGAAGAGATACCACCGGAGAGTTGAGCCCCTTGTGAATATTGTCTTGATATCATATGGACTTACATATCCTTTGGATCCTTTCGGCTACGCCTTTGACATAGGGCAGACATACTGTGGTGAGTTTTCTACCTTAACTTTTTTCCAGTCTTGATTTCTGAGGGATGATAATGTAGTCTTCTTTTGAGTCATTATTTTCCAAATTTATTTTGTCTTGAGTTGATATTTATTTTGTGGTGCTGGGGTCAGTATCATTTCGATTATCAGTAAGTTACTTTTCAATTCGGTTAGTGGGCTCTTGCTTTCCAGTATTTAGTGTTTTGATTTGCGTCAGGTGGTCTTATAAATATTCTTCACTATTTGTTTTTTCCACGTATTTCTTGTATATCAAGATCAGAAAACCAATCTTTCTTTAATATCATTCTAGCTTGGTCAGCAAACCTTTGGCTTGTATTAAATCTAGTGGATTTGGCCCAAATTTCAATCATTCTTTTTCTATACCCTGTTTGTGTAGGATTGCTCTTAAAATAGCAATAAAGTACATTTTGGTTGTCTTCTCAAGTTCATTTTTTCCGTTGATGCCTCTCCGTGGGGTAGTTGCTATTTATGTAATTGAAATTAGAACTGCCAATATTCACAGGATGCCGATCAGACCCCCATGTTGGTTATTGAGGGATATCTGTAATCTGAGTTCCACGGTGATTTGGATGACATTTTTCATGGGTAATGTAATGTGGCTATAACAGAACCAGGAGTTAATAATCTTTACTCTTGTTTTAGATATTCGTCAGAGAAAAAAGACACTTCAGCGGACCACAAAAAAAAAAAGAAATATTCTAAAGATTAAATAAATAGTGGATACTTACACCTTTGAAATAAGTGCTTTAACTTAGTTAAAATTCTTTATTCTTAAATTTTGGGCTTGATAACTGTTATGGTCTTCAGATAAGACCGGTGGAAGAACAACTCAAACAACGGGTGATAGGTGAATTGTATTATCAGAAAAAAGGAAGTCATACAAAAGAAGTACTAGCCGTTCTCGACTTGCAGTCTGTCTGTCAAATGTCTCGTAAGAAACGAGAAGTTGTTTTCTCCGAGCGAGCTAAGCTCGGCGAACATGTTTAGGTTGGACGAGTCCATCTTTGGGGTATGGTAGGATATGTCCCCATAACAATAAAATTTATTTAAACTCAGGATAAGTTCATCTTTGTGACATTTCTTATTGGTTTGCTTGGTTTTCTTTCTTCTCCCACCCATTTTCAATTTTTGGTCGTAGGATTATAAAATGAAATGAAGATTACAACATTCAAACTTGACACATGTTCAATTGATAATAAACACGGAGACAGAATTAACAAATTAGTGAAAATATTGCTTAAAGTTGTCGAACTTATGTTTTCTGCCATCTGCAAGTCGATATGTCGAGTATGTCATTTTATTCATATTTTTAGTCAGACTCGGATAATTGTTTTACCATACATTTAAATTTGGGGATAGCTCCTTTTTTTCTTTTGGTATTACATACCTTGTTGATTTAGGTTTTCTTTTCTTTCTTTCTTTTTTTTTTTTTTTTTTGTTTTTTGTTTTTTCCTTCCTGAATCCATTTTCAAATTTTGGCCGCAAGATTCTAAATTTAAATGAAAATTACAGTCTTCAAACTTTAAACATATTCACTTGATTATAGACACTGAGACAAAAAAGCAGTAGTAGTAGTAGTAGTTACTTGAAGGAGGAAAATGGTAGATACATTTGTGCTAGCAGAACTGATGATGGTATTATTATTGCTATTACCTTTATAAAAGTAAAAAGAAGAATAGTATAATCGGACTTGACCTGTCATTCTTATTAATTCCATTATTGTTTGACTGAAAAGAAAGCATAGACTGCGAGAGTGATGATATCTATCATTATTGATAGTAGTAGTAGTAGTAGTAGTAGTAGTTGTTGTTGTTGTTGTTGTTGTTGTTCTTTTGTAGATGTTGTATTCTTGTCATAAACAAATCTTCCTTTCTCGGTCAGTAAAACTGCGTGTTCTGCGCTTCATGCGAAAACAGCGTCGTCTAACGAATTTGTGAATTATAAATGGATATTTCAGTTGTCTATGAATTGCACGCAATGAGATATATGCACACTTATGTCTGTAAATTTCTGTCTATAAGTTATAACTTAGTCATCTATACATGAAAATATACATATGTGTGTGTGTAAACGGTATGATATTTTAGATGCCCCGTACATAGTGCTGTAAAAGGTCGTATATACAAGTACATTGAAGTCTGAATTCATAAGTATTTATCAATACATGAGCAAAAACAAATAAACGTGAGTGCACACATACATTCTCCTCCCGTGTCGGTCGCCAGTGAAAATATTTAATTAATAACAAATTTTCAGACGACAAATTCCTTGGCAAACACCTACGGCAACAATAAACTGACATGTTATTATATTCTGAAAAATATTTTTTTAAGTTCGAAAAGATTTTTAAAAAGACAGACTTTCTTTTCAAAACTGTATATCTCCACACAAACATTCGTATCTGTGTTAGTATCTGCGTATTATAACAATATTTGCATTTTCTGAAGGCTGGGCTACTTGTGCCCTGCCCAGCAGTACCAGTGGTCAATATTCAAGCCTGGTTAAAAGCTAGGGTTTCAAAAACTGATTTTCAGGTTAGCTCTCCCAACCGCATATTCTTTCCCACCGATTTCCCTTCTTCTGGTGAATGTTGGTTTTGTTATTTGGTGATATGATTACTAATACTTCGAAGATATAACAGAATTATTGGCACAAGATCAAGATACTTAATTTTATTATGTACTCTGTAAAAGGTCGCCGAGGACAAACATTTCGCCTGATATCGAAGGAAATCCTATTTATAGAATGTAGATTATTATATATTACAAATGAATGGATAAGCGGAAGAAATCTATAATTAACATTTAATGATTATCTCCTTTAAGTAATTACAATGATCGGGGTGAGTGCGAATAAAAATTTCCCACTGTTATTAAGTAGCACATTATAGTGAACATTGCTTTATTTGCTGAGCTCGAACATTTAAGTGAATAAGTCATTTATTTAAAATGTTTTCTCTACAAACAAAATGTATCAGTTAATCTTCTCTTCCTACATTGTAGATAGCAACTATGGAATCTATTTTATTATAATTGTCTCTATGACTATTTTTACTTATAAATTCATAGTATTTCTAAAAGGATTAGGATCAAAATTATTCCTGGATGTCTGCTGTGACAATAAACGGAACTGGGTAATTTTTAGACAATTTGCAACATTTGGGTTGTTTGCCGTATCGGGTGGGTCGCCTGATTTCCCCATCCTAAATAGATATTTCACATTGAGGGACAATTCAATCTGGCAAATAACATTTATATCAAATATACAAACTTTCAGGGCTTCACAAAATGTAGAAAAACCAAGGATACAATATAAGAATTCAACGTTAATTAAACATGCTTGATTTCTTAAAATAAAAAACAAAAATAATCCTAATTCAAGCTTGGATTTTATTCATTAAAAACAATTTTGTTCGTCAGTCAGTTAGACTTATAGTCACTAAATTTAGTGATGATAAATTCTACCAAATAATTTAGGTTTTAAAGAATTAAAGAAAAAATCTTTTAGCAAGAGTTTCGATTGACAACATTAGTCATATGGATCCATTATTTCTTTTTTAATAGTATAAAGTAGACATTGTGTTGAAAATTTCACAAAGTTTGACATTTTTAAATGTGACATTTTTCTATTTTTATTTTTCCACTGGAAAAACAATATAATGTTATGTTTACATTTGCAATCGGAACAATGGCCGACAGTAAAATATGAACATTGACCTCTCAAAAATGTTTATTAAGTCATAAAAATTTCATAAAAATATAATTTTGTGTTCCTTGCTGCAATTAAAAGTAGAAGAGATAAATTTATTATCAGTTTATGTAAATTGACATTCTGCCAGTTGGGTAATTTTGGAGCTTGTTCGTTAAATTGGAGTCTGTTTCAAAGATACGAGTTAAAAATGATTTCAAATGAAAATAATGATTTTAAAATACAAACTCATGTTTTTTCTCATTTTTTATTTCTCTTCCAACCCACCCACTACACGACCGTCGCCAATGGCCCGAGAGACCTAGGTTCAATCCTAGGTCACATCATACCAAAGACTTTTAAAATGGTACTTGATACATCCTTGCTTAACACTCCGCAATATAAGGTACGTATCAAGGGTAAAGTGGAGCAATCCAGGGAAAGGAGTAGCGCCCTCCCAGACACCTCAGTGTTGTAGCTATTGAAAAGGGAGCCTTCTGGTCGCCCTCGACTACGGTCGCCAACTTTTACTTATTTACTAAGTTTAGTCTTATCTGGTACAAGGCCATAAGAGAGAAGTGCTCAGGGAAGTCGAATCCACTGCACTAGTAATGTTTCTGTGCAACTAACTCACTAATCAGGTGCCCTAGATATTTACTAAACAATATATTGTCTGGCACAAGGCTACAAGTGAATTGACGATAAAACTCACTACATAGGCAAATCATTTACAACTACAGGCCAACTGTTAGATAGATAGATAGATAGATAGATATGTCTATGTATGTTATGTTTTCTTTTTTAATAACATATCAACCTCCGTGGGTTATTCTATGCCAAAGGCATCTGTGTAGAAGTACAACAGTGATATAACTTAACCCATAGCCAGGGAGGGTATAAGGGGTTCATACCTTTCCCAAGGGGCATTATTCCTTAACTGAACATAATAGAGCGGCTGGAATTCAAACTCGCTTTGAGGCCGCAGTTCAGCCTTTTAGCTATTACTCTACGCAAAGCTACGATAGATAGATAGATAGATAGATAGATAGATAGATAGATAGATAGATTTTGTTAGATGACGATTTTACAGCAAAAGATTTTTATGATTTCTCTTACATAAAGAGACATTTGTTATATTTAGGAATTCAAATCTAAACTGTTTACTTAAAATATTTTTGAAAAATGAAATGATAAAATCCTGATCTACAATAAAATAATTCTCATCTGAATAAGCGAAAATTGATCTACGTTTTCGTGCTTTCTCTCTTTAAAAAGCAAACATACTTATTTCGTACAGATTTCGCTTCAACAGAAATTGACCCTCATCAATCCAAACATTATTCCTCTATGATAATATTTATGGATTTTCATGCGGTTATGAACAGAAAATTTTGATGGGTGCAAAATTTTTCATTGTATTTGTTTTTGAAAAAAAAAAGCTTTCTCTTGATTTCCAAAGAAAGAGAGTTTCGAACTTTGGCAAAGGTCGGTTATATCTACCAATAGAAGCGTTTTCTATCAACAATAGGTAAAACTGCTTCATAGCATAATCTTGTGACAAGAGAGTGTTTTATCCGTTAATCTCAACACCGTCAACCCCTTTAGAATAACAATAACAAGACTTTTTAAAACCTATGGCCATCGGGTAGAGCGCAGGGAAAATTGAATTCATATCTTTCGCGAGAATATAAAGGAATGCAAAAAGCTTCAGTCTGCATTCAAACTCGATTTCCTGATTCAAAGTACTGTTACTGTTATCCGTTACTTCAATGCATATTCTTTACACACACACACACACACACACACACACACACACACACACACACATATATATATATATATATATATATATATATATATATATATATATATATATATATATAAGGGGATCGCCATGTTTGACTTAACATACAAACACGCGTGCACGCACGCATATATATATATATATATATATATATATATATATATATATATATATATATATATATATATATATATATATGCGTGCGTGCGTGTGCACGCGTACGTGTGTACTGAAGATATAAAAAAAATAGATCTGACTAATATTTACAGCCATAGATCGCTCCCCCTCATATGTCTTCACCCATGAAGTGTCTTAGTCAAGATGCAAAATGTTGTCATTTTATTTGAGTTAAAGCAAAATTCTCTAATTCCATACAGTATCTACTTGTAAAATCTGCAAGACTCTTTTTATATGTTTTGTGTCTGTTAAGGACTAATGTGTCTCTGCAGGTTGAAAATTAGACGTTTCAGCCCGAATATTCGGGTTGTAAAACGACTATATTGACAATCTAAAATCGCCAGTACCACTTTGGTATTGATTTTTTGGGGGGTTCAGATCTTCTTGCATGATTGATCTTCCTCGTACTGAATATTTTTCGCCATGGTTGACATAAATTAGTTTTCAGGTCAGCATTTGGAAACGGCAATGAGCCAAAAGCCCTCCAGTCTGAGTAACTTCTTTCATCTGAGATCCAACGAGTCAATCAGTAAACGGACAGAATGAACAGTTGGGGATGGTATTAGAGAAGTTTTACAAATCTCCCTGTCGACTCCTTCAAGTCTGCTGTCCGATTCTAATGGGTACAGAGTTTGGCAAAAGAACACTAAACTTCCGGTGTTGAGTTTCGCTGTCTTCAGGCAAAGGTTGCAGCTGTCGTCTTTCTGACTAGGAGCACAAAAAGAAAATTACACGAAAAAGTCAAGTAAGAGCAGAAAGAAAAGATTATTACCGGAGGTGAATCGGGTTGGATTTTTTGAAAAATGGGACGGACAAATCTTGGATAATATTTCAAAGCAATGTTGTTGTTTTCATTATTATTATTATTATTATTATTATTATAAAGTAATGTGACCAGTCGGGGTAAGTATTTGATTAATTTTGATTATGGGCACCAAAGTGAAATGAAAATGCTATTTTGGTAGAGACAACAAAAAGAATATTGTTTAATTGGACAAATTTTGCTCCTGTTCTATTTTGTTATCGATTAAAGAACGAACTCTCAATAAATAATTTGCGACACTTTTTCGCTGATGGCTACACTGCGCTAATTTACCTAGGAAAAATGTTCCAATATATTTGAATATTTTTAAAAACTTGTTTGTGATAGATAGATAGATAGATAGATAGATAAACAGAAGAGTAGAGACAAACAGTGTGAAATCATTATAAAATGCCTTCTTTATTCAGAAAAAGTGCTCAAATACTGACCAGCAGAAAAGGATAAAACCTAAAATAAGATTTTTTCTTACCTCCGAATATCAGTTTCATGACTATGAGTTTTATGTACTCAGAAAAAAAATACGATCTTAAATTGAAACATGCGATATATATATATATATATATATATATATATATATATATATATATATAGATAGATAGATAGTTTTTATCGTTGATCCAATGAGAGAAAAGAGTAAATACTTTAAAATGAACTTTATAGCATATCGAATATCATAAATTATTTCTGGGGAGAAGAGTAATAAAAAAAAACAACAACTCCCCCACCCCAAACACACACACACACACACACACACAATCACTCTGGGAGGAAAATCAATAGTCAGTTGAACTTTATTGCATACTAACTATAATAAACCGTTTCGGTGGAGAAGAGTAATCATCATCATCATCATGTCGCTCCATCAGCACGGTTTTCCCTGACCTTCTCTCGCCACAACTCCCTATCGTCCATCACTTCTGGCAGGTCCTCAGGGCTACATTCCGTATCTACACAGAGCTGCTGTACGTAGGTTCGAGCTGGTCGCCCTGCCTTTGATGGGCCATGTGACTGGATCCACAAGAGTACATCACTTATGAGCTCGTCCCTGCGTCTCCAGCAGTGTCCTGCATGTCTGATTCGTCTAGTTTTGATAGTCTTTGTGATGAGTGGTAAGTGGCCGTACAGTTGTTGCTTTGTGGGGTGTTGCCTCCTGGACTTGTTCAATATTGCTCACAGCATTATTGTGTAGTTGCCGTCAAGCTTTTTCTCCATACGTTTAGTTAGCATCAATGTCGTGCATCCATATAGCAGAATCGACACGACCGCTACTTGGAAGAAACTGCGTTTTATTTTATCCGTCGGTTCTGACTTCCATATGACAGATAGTTAATCGATAGCTGTCCATGCTTTTGCTAGTCGCATATTGATGGCTTTTTCGATTGATGAGACACTGCTTCCTAGGTAGGTGAACTTGTCAACTAGTTTCAGAGAGCTACTGTTTAGTGTGGAGATGTCGCCTGTTTGATTAAAGCACATATATTCTGTCTTGTGTGCATTGACATGGACGCCAATGCTTCAGCGGCTCGTCCCAGACTATGTAGCAGGGTTTCAGCTTAGGAGGGTGTATTTGCCAAAAGCGCTATATCATCGGAGTCGTTGGCGTCGGTAATTGTTTTTGCGGGGTACCTTCTGCTTCTTTTCTTTGCCAGCTCGAAACCGTTTTCTTTAATTCTATCAATAGATGTTCTAAGCACGTAGTCTAGACAGATAATAAAGAGCTATGGGGCTAGTGTGTCTCCTCGCAGTACACCTTCTACAATGTCGAAGTAGTCTGTCTCCATCTTGAGAAAGGACTTTTACCCTGGTGTTTCTGTAGAGAATCATTATGGATGCGACAGTTTCTTTTGGTAGGCCGTAAGCGGGTAGACTTTGCTCCATCTTTCCCTTGTGAATGGAGTCAAAGGCCTTGGTAAATTCGATAAATAATATTGTTGCCTGTTGGTTTTTTGCACGTACACCTTCAAGAATTCGACGGATAGTCAAAATTTGTGATGTCGTGGATCTATTTCTCCGGATGCCATTTTGGTTCTTCCTATGTTCTCAATTTTGGTTCTATACGGTTTCGTAGTAAGGCATTGTATATTTTGGCCACTATGGATGTAAGGGTTATACCTCGGTAGTTCTTGGCTAATCCAAGTTCACCCTTTTTAGGGAAAGAGTGTATGCATCCCTTCATCCATCTGTCTATTGGGTTTTGATTATATACGGCATTACAGTGTCAGAGCAGTATGTCGTCGACTTATTTGGTCTTCCATACTTCTGGAGGAATTTCATCGAGCCCTGCTGCTTTAGTATTCTTATTTTTTCTAAGTACTGAGTCGTTCTTCTTGAGCAAACGGTCCTAGTTTGATGTCTAATTGCTTACTTATAATTCTCGTGATTGGTTCCTGTGTAACTTTCGGTGGGTTTCCGAGTAAATTCTCGAATTGCTGTTTCCACAGGTGTATTTGTTCTTGTTGGCTGCTAGCTTTCATTTTGTTGTTTCTCTTTTACTCTCTTTTTTCTTTTTCATTTTTACAAGAGTGTATTCTGTGTGTTTGTGTGTCTGGGTGAGTATATTGTGTGTCCACGTATGTGTATATACTTTCGTTTTTTGGTTTTGTTTTTCTACTTTGTTACTCTTCTTCCTTCTGCAAGAAAGAAGAAAGAGAGAAACAATACCTGCTGAAACAAAGGTTTGTTACGAACAATTAACTCCAACCGGACATTCACTGACAAGAATCGTAAAATTAAAAAGAACCAGTCACCACTATAAAAGCCAAAGTCATCACTAAAACAAGCCATTTACTTCCTGAAGACGACTCAAAACGTCATAAACACGTGTTGAAGAAGAATTAATAACCTAAAACTAGTTCATTTTAAAGTATATATATATGTATATATATATATGTAAGTGTTTGACTGGAGTCATCTTTTGCCGTTGACTCTCTTTAAACTTAGATACATATGCTTTGTCACCGATATTGTGCACTTTTTATTAATCAAACAATATATATATATATATATATATATATATATATATATATATATATATATATATCCATTTGGCTGGGACCAGCGATTGCGGTTCAAACATAGGTCCTACGACTCCTGTCAGCCAAAGTAACGTAAATTTTCTGTATGACTTTCTTTTATGAATTTATTTTATACAAATATCGTTCCTACCATAAATGACGGACTTATTTCCGTATGGATCTGCTCATCTGCCTGACGATGGGTTTTGTGATGTTGGTCTCATTCCTATTGGTGAGTTTATAATGTAGGAGCTTTAGTTAAATGCATTCCTATCAAGTTACTCAAGTAAAGAAAGAAAGAAAGAAAGAAAGAAAGAAAGAAAGAAAGAAAGAAAGAAAGAAATGGAATTTTAAAGAACATAACCCAAAAGAAGGTTTTTTTCACGAAAATTTAACTTCTTTGCCTCAGGAATAAAAAAATCTATTTCTTTCTACTGAAAATCACTTAGCAAAGAGAAAATCGATATATTACTAATAATTTTTAGCTGTTAATTATTACAATAAAAAAGTGTTTAACAATAAAATGATTCGATTTTGCATATCTATCTATATATCTATCAATCTATCTAATTGCTTGGTAATAGATTGCTAAACAATTAGATAGATAGATAGATAAGTTTTTATGAAAGAGAAATTTGGAAAGAACGTAAGAAGGAAGAAGACTGAAGTATAGTAAGTTATAGTTAGATAGATGGAGAGACGGGGGGAGAAACATGAAAATGAAAGTATATATAACTTATGATCATTTGACTGGAATTTGGGCATTTTGTGCCTTTATTACCCTCACCCCTTTCCCGAATGATTTCAATGGTTGGACATGTATCTTTAATAAAACCATCTCGTGATACGATTCTTTCATGATAGAATAATCAACGCCAGAGGCTCCAATCACTTGACGCCATGTTGGAATCTGAGAATGTTTCAGTCTCGTGTTATACCACGCGTGACTTTAACTGAAGTTCAACTTTTAACCTTTTATCTAACTTAAATCATCTTACAGGGTAATTTCTATCGATTTATTGGACATTTTTTACGTGACTTAAGATTCCTGCCGTAGAACCATTGGTCATCAAACGAGTCTGGAGAGGCTATTCACTACTATTAGCATTTTGATTCTCATAGAAATATGCCCTCTCTCCTTGTAATACGGTTTTAGACAAAGGGAAGCTTAGTGAATGCCTGAAACAGATGTGTCTTTGCTAGCCGGCTATGAAATCAGTTCGATCTCAGATAAAAATCAATATGTTGAACGTATATTTTCTATCTGTAGGGTTAAAGTAACATAAGCTTTTTCTCCCTTATTTAGCCTTCTATTGAATTAAATACCAAATGACCTTATATACGCGAGGATCTTTCAATAAATAAGAGGAATTCTTTTAAAAAATCAAAATATATAATTTCTACCAGGATTTTTTTTCCATAAATGTAAATTTTGCGTTTGGAATTGGTTTGGAGCAAAAAAATGTTAATCTCGTAAAAATAGTTTTTAGAGACTATTCAAAATTGGGATAAATAAAAATAATGTGCTCCCGGCTTAAACAGAGGACTATCATGAAATTTTTGGTGGCCGAGAAATACAAACCATGTGAAATTTACAATGAAGAATGAGTGATGTGCCCGGAGAATCATGTTCACAGATATGCTGAACATAGGTTTAACACTAAGAGCCGGAGTCGAAAAGATTTTCCAAAAAAAAGGGAAAAACATAGACAGTGGAAAAAGGAAAAGTTATATTTGCCATGTAAGTAGACAACAGCTTTTCACACACGCACACACACACACACACATATATATATATATATATATATATACGTATAAGTATCTTGTAATTTGCTTGACGCATTGCACAAATTTTTTTATTTTATTGTAGTGAATTGATTTAGAGGGCTATTGGAATGCGAAATAATAATTATTTAAGTCTAATTAATTTCAAAGTAAAACTTCATCGTCAGAGACTTTTTTTTATAAATGAACACGATGTTGGATGTTCAAATTTTTTTTTTGAACGTTAGAACGTCATGTTAGGTGTTATGAATAAGAATGAAAATAAAAATAAAATAAATAAAACAAAATAAAATTGATGAGGACAACAAAAATCACGTCCATTCCGCATGGCGTTTAAACACCCCACGTGGCACCATGGTTACAACACCCATGTATTTCGCATAGCGAGTGCCCTCTAAATTAATTCAATACAATATATATATATATATATATATATATATATATATATATATATATATATATATATATATATATATATAGTATTCTTTGGTCCAGTTAAACCGGAGTTGGGAGTAATTCCATCAGGACAAGAAATTATTCATGAGTGAATATTTAAATTTTCCTGGTAAAGAGCTCAATGTAACAATAACACAGAGCAATAATTTTTTTTTTAAATAGCATAGAGTTAAATTGAGAATTAATGTAAATGAATGAATAAAATAAATTTTTAGATAGAAAATTGTGAAAAAGCACATAATACATACGTACTACTCATAAAAAGTGTAACTGATTAATGGTTTCTGAATTGTTTTGAAATTTTAAAATGTTTTAAATAAATTAAATATTTGTTTTAGTTTAATATATCTATTACTGTATCATTACGTAAGGTTATTAATTAAAGTTTAAATCTACTTCAATATAAAATCTGTACTTTAGTTCAAAATGTAATTAAAAAATTAAAAATTAAAAAAAAAATTTTAATAAATTTACTACATTTCTAACGGAAATTAAAATTTAAAACGGAAGTGGGCTTAATGAGGAGATAACTCTTCACCACTCTTCTATCCCCTCCCACTTTTCTGTGTCTATTCTAGTTTTTTTATCTAAAAGATCTGAAGAAGTCCTGTTAATTTTTTTTCGTGTTTTTGGAAATTTCAAAAATGCGTAACAGGATGGAAATAAATTTATAATCCTATGTGACCGGTTTTGTTGTTTTTCTTTAAAAAAAAAATATATATATATATAAGTATGTGTGTCTGTGTGCTTGAGCGTGTATTGCATCTGAAGTACCTCGCTGAATGTCACACAAGCACACACACATAAAAACACCCATATATGTGTGTGTGTTACAAAATACAAAGTTACAAAGTTACAAATCTTTTCTTGAAACCAAAGTTGATATTTGTCAGGGCTTCGATATTTTTTGAAAAATGATGTTAAGAGTCTAACAATGAAGTATTGTTGTAATTTTGTGTGTAAATAATTCTTTATATTAGAGTGTCACTAAATAGATAGAGAAATGCATTTAAAACTTAATGTATATTTAAGTAGACCCGCTTCTGATATTCAGCAGGAGACAGATGAGTATTTTTTACGCTAATATTAATGTAAACAAACATTCGTTTAATTTAAAATTAAACGAATTGAGACAAATTCTTGAAAGAAAAGAATGTAGATTTTCACTCAAAAGAAATAAACGGAAATGTATTTGAATGAGTAATTAGTCATTACTTACTGTTTGTTGAATAGACAGAAACACATACTCCGAATGACGAATATGGGAATTTCCTCAACGCCACTTAGAAGCGGCAGCGGAATACATACCAACAAAACAAAGAACTAAATCTAGAGTCCCAAGGGAGACATTAGCGGTTAGGGAAAAGCGTGCAGATGTGAAAACTGCCTCCAAATGCAATAGGAAAAGCCCAACCAATACCAATGCCCTGAAACATAAAATGGCACAAAATGAATGAGCTAACATATACCTAAAACAACAGACAGAATACATTCAATATGATTAGAGACTCTGTTGAAGATAGACTATCAAGGATAGCATGGCAAACGATAAACGAAAAGAGCAGAAGGAAGAGCACTGCGAAAGCTAAACTGAAAGCAAGCAACCAACAAGAACAAATACACCTGTGGAAACAGCAATTCGAGAATTTACTCGGAAACCCACCGAAAGTTACACAGGAACCAATCACGAGAATTATAAGTAAGCAATTAGACATCAAACTAGGACCGTTTGCTCAAGAAGAACGACTCAGTACTTAGAAAAAATAAGAATACTAAAGCAGCAGGGCTCGATGAAATTCCTCCAGAAGTATGGAAGACCAAATAAGTCGACGACATACTGCTCTGACACTGTAATGCCGTATATAATCAAAACCCAATAGACAGATGGATGAAGGGATGCGTACTCTCTTTCCCTAAAAAGGGCGACCTCGGATTAGCCAAGAACTACCGAGGTATAACCCTTACATCCATAGCGGCCAAGATATACAATGCTTTACTACGAAACCGCATAGAACCTAAAATTGAGAACATACTTAGGAAAAACCAAAATGGCATCCGGAGAAATAGATCCACGACATCACAAATTTTGACTATCCGTCGAATTCTTGAAGGTGTACGTACAAAAAACCTAAAGGCAACAATATTATTTATCGAATTTACCAAGGCCTTTGACTCCATTCACAAGGGAAAGATGGAGCAAAGTCTACTCGCTTACGGCCTACTAAAAGAAACCGTCGCAGCCATAATGATTCTCTACAGAAACACCAAGGTAAAAGTCCGTTTTCCCGATGAAGAGACTACTTCGACATTGTAGCAGGCGTACTGCGAGGAGACACACTAGCCCCATACCTCTTTATCATCTGTGTACACTACGTGCTTAGAACATCTATTGATAGAATTAAAGAAAACGGTTTCGAGCTGACAAAGAAAAGAAGCAGAAGGTACCTCGCAAAAACAATTACCGACGCCGACAACGCCGATGACACAGCGCTTCTAGCAAACAAACCCGCCCAAGCCGAAACCCTGCTACATAGTCTGGGACGAGCTGCTGAAAGCATTGGCTTCCATGTCAATGCACACAAGATGGAATATATGTGCTTTAATCAAATAGGCGACATCTCCACACTAAACAGTAGCTCTCTGAAACTAGTTGACAAGTTCACCTACCTAGGAAGCAGTGTCTCATCAACCTAAAAAGACATCAATATGCGACTAGCAAAAGTATGGACAGCTATCGATAAGCTATCGGTCATATGGAAGTCAGACATGGCCAATAAAATAAAACGCAATTTCTTCCAAGCAGCGGTCGTGTCGATACTGCTATATGGATGCACTACATCGACGCTAACTAAACGTATGGAGAAAGAATGCTGTGAGCAATATTGAACAAGTCCAGGAGGCAGCACCCCACAAAGCAGCAGCTGTACGGCCACCCACCACCCGAAGACTATCAAAACTAGACGAATCAGCCATGTGGGACACTGCTGGAGAAGTAGGGACGAGCTCATAAGTGATTTACTCCAGTGGATCCCTTCACAAGCAAAGGCACGGCGATTAGCTCGAACCTATATACAGCACCTCTGTTTCGATACGGGATGTAGCCCTGAGGACCTGCCGGAAGCAATGGACGATAGGGTGAGGTGGTGGGAAAGGTTCATGGATATCCATGCTGATGGCGCAACATGATGACGATGATAATGAGTTGAGTATATTTAATGAGAAATATCTATTACTTGGCTTATTTATACAATCTAGGTAAGCTTGAAATTAACTCAAAAATCTTGTTGATTTATTTATTAATCTAATTGGCTAAGAAACTGTATTTTTAATATTCTTGGGGAGAACAGGTTTCTTTAATTACTTTGGGTTTTGATTCTTTAAATTTTCGTGGCAAATCAAATATTATCGTCTGCGAAGTATCTCGAAATTTAAAAGGCTGCGTGAATGCGCCTATAAGTCGATAAAGATAAAAATATCGTTACAAAAATTAGTTTTCGAGACTAATTTTTGCACAAAATTGACACCTTTTTTTGTACAGAAATCAGTTAAGCTTCCATGTATGTATAAATGTATAAAGAGATAGAGTCTAAGAGATAGAGTCAGAGCGACATAAGGACGCATTTTAGACATTTGAGACCAGTTCGCACTTGAGGGCACAGTCGAAGTTGAAAAAGAAAGAAATTGAATAAGTAAAATGATTTTGATTGAAATCAAACAAACTTCTATAAACTTGGGAGATATGAAAACTTGTCATAAAAGATTTTCGAAATTGTGAAAAAAAGGGGTTCATTGCATTCTTTTTCTGATTTTCCTCCCACAGAGACGACCACGCAACAATCGAAGAAGCAAGCGTGCCTTCTCTCAGATAAATGCAGTCATCATCTTTAATATCTCTTGCTTATTTTGCCAAAGGTCCAAGTCGAAATCAAAAACTGTCTAACGTTTTTAAAACCCACTTCTTGAAAATGCATCCCACGCAATGAAAGTTTTATGATTTATATATATATATATATATGTGTGTGTGTGTGTGTGTGTGTGTGTGCGCGATGTTTGTCTATATTTATGTTTTATGTTTATGATTATATATTTTTCTTCCAAAGCATTATAACCAATGACAAGAGGCTAGAATGTCAGTTTTCTGATAATAACAATTTGGCTATTATCAAAATCATTCAAATCTTTCAACTTATCCATCATCATCATCATTATCATCATCATGAAGTCACGCTAATAACATAGATTCCTCCCTCTCCCTCTCTCTCTCTCTCTCTCTATCTATCTATCTGTCTATCCCTCTCCCCTTTCCCTTTCTCTCCAGTCCTCTACACAGTATCCAGTGTCCACACAGACCTGCGATATGTTAGTTTTTGCAAGTCGGCCGATGTAGGTGTGTCCATGTGTAGGAGTCCAAAGGTGAATGTCGTTTGTGAGTTCGTGCTTGCTTCTCGAACAGTGTGCCTAAGATGTCTTACTTGGATTGGCTTTTGGGAGGTTAGTGACTGTATAGCTGGTGTTTTGTGGGGTGCCGCTTCGGGGATTTGTACAAAACAATATGCAACTTTCTTGAGCAGTTTCAATCTAGCTTTTTCTTCAAGTGTTTCACAAAAATTCAAGAGGTGCAACCATACAATAGTACAGACACAGCTACGTCTTGGAAAAATTCCCGTTTTATTTCATCGGAGAAATCAGATTTTCATAGCAGTCTACGCCTCTCCTATGCGTTTATTAACATCAATTTCTGTAAATCAAATATTCCAACCGATGTATTTGAAATATTCTACCAATTTCATGGGCTTGCATTTAATGTGGACATAGCATTATGTTGTTTACAATACATGAATTCTGTTTTGTTTGAGTTCGAACAGAGGCCAATGACACTTTCTGCCTGCTCCAAGCAAAGAAGCACACACTCGGCTTGTGCATGAGTATCTGTGAGAAGTGCTAGATCATCTGCGTAGTCTACATCCTTAATAATTTCTAAAGGATATCGTCTACTGCTTGACTTTTTAGAGTAAAACCATTTTCTTTCATTAGATCTATTGATGTTCGGAGTTTGCAGTCTAGGCAACTAAAAAATAGATATCGTGCTAATATACCTCCTGGCAAGACTTTTTGAGGAGACTGTATACTAGTAGTATTCACTCCCTCTTTCCTCTGTGTATAGAGTCAAATGATTCGGAGAAATCTATAAATAAAAGTGTTGTCTCAAGATTTTTTGCACGTACTCCATCGATGATTTGAGGAAGAGTCAAAATCTGAGATGAGTATTGATTTCCTCGAAATCAGTTCAAATTTTTCCGAAGAATTTTCACGATTTCCGATCGAATACAATTTAGAAATTAAGTATTATAAACCTTTGCAGCTTTGGCAGTAAGATTTATATCTCTGTAGTTCTTAATGATTCTGAGATCACCTTTTTTTGGAGCGGGGAAGGATGCAGCATTTCGTCCATTTCTCTATTGTATTTTGTTTATGTTTGAAGTTGCAGAATCGAAAAAGTATTTCATTAAATTTCCTTGTCTTCCATTCTTCCGGAGATATTTCGTCGAAATTTGCAGGTTTTCTACGTTTGACTGTTTTTTAGGACTGCACTAAGTTCATCCTCCGTAAAGTGTCCAAGTTTGATGTTTAGTTAGCCATTGATAATTTTTTTTTTCGTCGATTTAACAGTGTGAGTGGCATCTTGAGGCGGGAAATGAACGTAGGATTTTCTGCCAATTACGAGAAAATAGAGAGTTTAATATAACAGCGATTTCAGATAGTTTTAATCAAGATGAAAAAAAGAACGTGTCATATCGATCGCCGGAAACAGTTTCGATGGGGTTGCGAGCATCGGAACATGATCCTGTTTCAATGGAAGATTGTCGTCTGTCTTCTTCGAAATAAGGTGAATGACTGGGTACGTGTGCGTCATTATAATGAAGACTATGGTAACAGGATGCTCAAAGTAGGATAAATAGATAAGTCAATGAAGACAGTTTGTGCCAATGTCTGCTGGGAATCACTGTGGAGTAAATATCCTGGCCTTTAAAAATTATTTAGAATCCATGCCTGACTGTGTAAGATGTTTTGTGAGGACACGTAGAACCAATAACTTATTACGCTAGTGAGCCTGTTTGACTTAAAATATATATATACACACACATATATACACTCTCACACACATACCTAAATACATATATATATATATATATATATGTATGTATGTATGTATTAGTGTGTTTGTGCTAGTAATTCAACGAAAATGTTCATTTTTACTCAAATAAGTATTTGTATTTACGTGTGTATAGCTGAATCTATATGCTTACATATGTGTGTGTTTGTGTGTGTGAGCTCTGTCTAATCAAAACATCATACCTATATATGCACACATCTCAAAATGAATACGTATATATATATATATATATATATATATATATATATATATATATATATATATATGTGTGTGTGTGTACTTGCGCACGCACGCCCGTGTCTGTGTGTGTATGTGTGTGTGCGCGTACGCGCTGATAAAATTATGCCCAGTTCCTATCTGTCTCTGAAAAATTAATCAAATTTAATCTAGCATAAATCGATCGCTGTGACAATCGATTTGCTTTGTCATAATCAGTTCAGATATAAGTGTGAGTGCGTATGAGTGTGTTCTTTGGACACTTCACTATAAATAAACCTGCATATCGATCATTCGATATTGATTTTAATTTTATTACAAGTCTCAAATTATTATTTGTGTCTTTTTTCAAACAACATTATCAATTAAGAAAGAAGCAATTTTCGAGGTCAATGCAAATTGTTATTTTCAACATTTCTGACTTGTTAACCACTAAACCTCTATTAAACGACTACTTTATATGAAGGTCTGCTTATGTTTATTAACTTATTTAAGTCTAATACAAAAATAGGGAGAAAAAGAATATTGTGTTGTGCTGATGCATTTCTTGCAAATCAGCATTCAAAATGCGAATATTTTACTCGACTAAGCTGAGCCTAGTTTAAAAGAACGCCAGAAATTCTCATTTTTACTTGGATATAATCGCGCGCGCGCGTGTGTGTGTGTGTGTGTGTGTGTGTGTGTGTGTGTGTGTGTGTGTGTGTGTGTGTGTGTGTGTGTGTGCTCACGTGCGTGTATATTATGACCATATTATAACTAGACGAATTCTGAATTTCTATACAACCGGTTTCATATGAGTTAGTCATAGATATAACTCAGAAAGAGGCAAGACACTGTTTTCCTTGGCAAAATAACACACTGGATATTTAGAGCTTGAAATCAACAAACCAACCTAATAATAATCTGTTTTTCCAATCTATTCACCTGAAACCTATTTCTAAAATTCCCATAAAACGAGCTTTATTCTTTTCATTTTTTTTTTCTTTTTTTAATTTGTTTTACATATTAAAGGCTTCAAAGTAAAAGTTCTGGTTATTCAGTTGTCATGTGATCGTAAAAATGTTGATACAATAATAAAAATTCCACTTTAGATAATGTTCACGATACTCAGCGTGAAAAATTATGATTCTGCTTGTCTCTTACCGTCTTGAGAGTTTTATCTTGTTGGTAACTGACACTTGTATGATCTTATAAATTGTCAATTTCTTTTTCTTCTCAGTAAAAAAAAAACCTGCAAGCCAATTACTTTTCATAAAAAGATGAAGACAACAATATTATTTCTAGTGAGCTGAAACGGCACAACACGAGAAGTCTTAAGTCGAACTTCTTTGTTTGATAAGTTTTTTATTCTGTGTTAAAAATCAATTGATAAAGAAAGTTTTGTTTGGTTGTTTGTTTGTTTTACTTGATAAGTTTTTAACAGGTTTATAAAAAATTGATTGAATATTGTTTTGATGAGCGATGATCACGAAATGTTAAGTAAGTCACGAAATTGTCGTATCGAGTGAAAACAGCCTTATATCATATTTAATATTTGAAATTCAATTGCAGCTGCATCTGACTTGTAAATATTACGAATTTTAGAAGTGTTTCTTTCTCAAACCAAAAGTGAAAGTTTTTTTTTAATTTTTGGTCATAGTGTTGAGATAATGAGTTTGATTGATTGATTAGATTGACTGATTTAATTGATTGATTTGATTGACTGATTTGATTGATTAATTTTAACGGCATATCAACTCGTCTCGGGTTATTTTATGCCTTCAGGTTAGGAAAGTAAGTTTATATTTACATTTTTGCGTAGCTGTTTGTTAAGAGGGGTTTTTTTTCTTTATCTTTCCCGATCAAATTTCGAAAAATTTTCAAACAGATCAATTTGAGCCATCGATAGGATTCAAACTGATATCATCACTCCAGGTCATAGTTGACCTGGGAGTAATGGCAATGAAGGGTTACTTCATACTCTTCAGAGCTAAAGCCTCCTCATCAGATGCAGTTTAGTGTCATATTCAGGATACCCCTTTTTTGGAGATGGGGTCTCACCCCTCAGTAGGAGATACAGTCAGCTATTTCTAAACCCGTTGACATCGAATATAATGGAGAAATTTTATTTTGCATTCTTTAGATTATTTTTCCAATACCTCTTTCTTTTTTTTATTATCAATGCTTGTTCATTTTGTTTTTATTGATTGATTTATTTCTATTACTTTTTATCATGTCTGTTTTATTTATCTATCAATAAAATTAATGCTCATTGATTCTTATTCATCATTTTCTCTCTATAATGTGCTTGTTAAGCCAAAATATTTACAATGACTTTGTCCAGTCTAGACTAAGTTGACCAAATATCCAAGCCAACCAAATTAATTCATTACAATTGGAAACAAAATGCGTCAGTTGGAAATCCGCTTAGCAGTTTTATTTTGAAATTACTTTTTAAATTAGAGTTAATCATCATCATCATCATCATCAATAACAATAAGGCGTACCGACAGATTTCCTTGATTCTCTCTCCTTCTCTCCCTCCATCTCTCTTTCTCTCTCTCTCTCTCTCTCTCACACACACACACACACACACACATGCACACACATAATTCGTACCTATCGGTCATCGCTCTTGGTAAGTCCTCTAGACTTCATTCAGTGTCCTCAGAGAGCTGATAAAAGTAAGTTTTTACTTATCAGACAAAAGTGGTGAGTCCATGCGTAGGAGTCCATAGAAGAACGTCATTTATGAGTCCGTCCTCGCTTCTCCGTTAGTTTACCTTGCTCGTCTAACTTAAATGGTTTGTGAGACAGGAGATAAGAGGCCATACAGCTGCTATTTTATGGGAGTCGCTTCCTGGATTTGTTCAAAACAGCACGCAGAATCTCACCAAGTTTTTTTCGGTGTTTCCAAGTCCGTACAATTGTACTGACATGGCTATAGCTTGGAAGATAAACACGAATAATTCAATCATATCAGACAATTTTCAAAAATTACATGAATGTAATAATTGCTTTAAATTTTCGAAACGATGTCGATTTTTTTATACTGTTCCAATTTTGTAGGTTTATACGTTACCGTAAAACAGCAAAAATGACGCATCGTAACAAAAAGTTTTTATTCGCTCAATTGAATCAAATGTTCTGATTTAGAGAATAAAGCAATTTCCAATTCAATGTGCAAATTGATATGAATAATTTAGGATTTTCGTTCCAGTATGGTAACACGACGATCTACTTGATCATGATATCATTCAGCCAATAACCAGATGGTGTACTATCATAGCGTTCTAACGATTGAATTCATAGAATCTAAAGTCTTCCAGAAAAATCTAGCTCCATGTATTTTCCTTGACTTACGTTGAAGCCTCCACAGTTAAAAGAAATGTTTTATTTAGTTTTGATTTTTTCGTCATCAAAAAATCAGAAGATCGCTGCATTGTCAACAAGATTATTTCGGAGTGAAAAGAAAAACTTACAATAGAAAAGGAATGATTGAAAAATAAGAAGTAAATAAGGTAAATGTCGACAAAAATCTTCAGATGAAATGTCTTTAACAGGATTATTTTCTAGTTATCCACAATCCAAGAGAAACGTAGTTATAGTGACCCAACAGGAAAATTCAGTGGATTGAGTAATCTACAAATGAAAACGAAAAAGTTTCAATAAGGTCAGCTGAGTATTGCAGAGTAACTTTAAAGAGAAGAAATAGGAAGCGACGTAACAAATGTTACAAAGAAAAATCCAATATTTTAAAACAGACAATCTATTTTGCTAAATGGGATGATGAGGAAAGATTACATATACATTATAAAGCAATTGATTAAAATCAATTACCGCGAAGTAACAAGATAACTGGATTTTGAAGAATATTGCAGTTTGTATTATTGGAAAGAGTTATAATTTTCACGAGGCAGTGATTTTGATGTAATAGAGTGGGAATAGATATTATTAATCTCCCCAGGCGGGAATATTTGTCGAAAATCCCGGTATGATTTCGAAATTGCATTGGTCAAAAATTTTTTATATCATTTCTGACGAAGATGTCAGCCGAATATATTTTGATTTTGTATAAAGTAACGTTGACTGAAATGGTGAAAAATTAAAACTTAAGGAAGAGAACTTTGAACCCAACATAAAAGAACAGAAAATTGTGTTATTTTGATGTTGGAACAATTTGATACGTGGGCGGATAATTATGTTTAAATTTAGCTCGATTTTGGAAAAACAGTGAGAGAGCAGAAACGGACTTTGAGACAGACAGTAGATAGAGGGCAAACGGGTTTTGCAAGCGAAGGAAAGGTTGACCAGTGTACATGCAAAAGGCGCACTTCCGCAAAAGACCCTTGCTGATCTTCTGATTGAATTTGGTAACACATAAAATCAGATTCCAGATCGCTGTCTTGTATTCTTTTGTGTTATAGATTGTCAACATATATTCGATTGTAGATTCTTTTTATTCACTTTTATAAGACCGTCAATATATAACCATGAATGACATTTTTATTTCATCGGTAAAGCCCAACTTATTCCATTCAGTGACGCCGTCACAAGAAAACCTACCTCTGCTTACTTACTTGACAGGAAAGACATCTTTCTTCGGCTGTAAGAATCACACCTGAAGAACCAAACAGGAAGATCGACGACTGAAACTGGTACCAAGCCCTGACAGTTTTGAATTGTAACACCAACCTATTCCGGCAGCTGTACGGAGATTGAGATATCGGAATGAACGGGGTCTGAACTAAATGCTGCACGTTGACAGTAATGAAGAGTAGACTGTTGAAGCCGAGACGACAAGTGCCGGGAGTGGAGTTGTTATAGAGGTGCTTGTATCGATCAACGTTTAGTGAAATAAATAGCAAGGAATTTGGCTATAAATGCTAACGGATATATATATGACTTAGCGCCGTAGAGCAATTTTAAGGGAGATGACCATGAAAATTTACTGCTTTTATGATATTTGTTTGACTCTTCCGCCACGAGAGAGGTATGACTCAAGGTTATTTTAAAAACAGAGTACAGCTAGTATGAATTCAATTCGTTCCTTCTCCTTGACGAGTTACCTAACTAACGTTTAAGAAGCCAGTCTACATTACTATTCCATAACTGAATGTAAAGCAGGTGGGTCTATGCCTTTTCCAAGGTTTTGTGCCAGACTATGCTCAGAAACTATTTAGAGGGCTTGCTCTGGAACAATTTTCAGCAATCTAGTATCTCAGAAAGTTGCCTGTATGCTGGTTTCGATCCTCATGATCAACTCCACCATTGTGGCCTTGTGTCAAACTAAGCTAACATATATTTTAGGATAATTGTTAGCAAGATAGTCTTACATCATAAACTACTCAATTTGTATGGCTCTCTATTCAAATTTGCTGTAGACTGACGGTTTGAGTTGTTGTAATTTTAAAAAACCTAAAATTATAATGTAATCAATTCTGTCGAACAAACTAATCTTTCTATTAATTTCAGTTTTACGCTTCCCTCTCCAGTGTCATTCAATCACCTTTTAGATACATTTTACCAAGCCGCAATGACATACTTTTTTCTTATGTCCACTTGAAAGCTAAGAATTTTATTTTTATCTGACATCAGTTTCCCTTGACTGTCCCAAATATCTACATCCTTCTATCTGTTAATCGGCAACCGACTAGGAATTTCGTTCTTTTGATAGAATCAGAATGTTGAAAAGTGAATTTCCCAGAAGACCTTATCGATCTTAAGAGCGTTCCCTATCGATAGAGAGACCTCAAAACATTAACACAGCAAGTACATTTGCTTCCTTGACGTGTGAGCATTGCCTTTTTTTGTAATTCTCTTCCATTTCGATTTTTAAAAAATCTGCTCATTTGGTATGCAAAAGAATTTTTTTGCCATATTTCCCTTCGAAAATGCTTAAGTGGAAAAATATTAACACCTGTAGAAATGAAAAGAGACTTTAAAAAGAAATCAATTTTAAGATTTTGACACCATTTATTGTATGCAAAATACAACTAGAAGAAAAACTACCTTCAGTTCAATACAAGGAATGGTAAAAAAAATGTTCACTGCGTTTGTAAACTTTTATAGATAGATCCAGGTAATATTACAGGAGATCAAAAATTTCACTGCACTCTTTTTTTTTAACTAAAAATTAAATATATAATGGCCAGAAATTTTTGCATACACCTAAAAATATTTTTTTCAAAACAGTCATTGTCTCTCCTTTTTTGTTTTGATTTCACACCTTTCTTATAGAGATAAGGACTGAACCCTATAAAAATTGATAATGAATATAACAGATTTTGCTGCTAGCGTTTGAACAGACACAAGTAAACAGTAATTTGACTCAAATAATATTTACTCTTCTTCGATCAAACGTTGTGGCATGCCTGTGACGAACACCAGATACGAGTCAAGCATTTGGGTAGATTGCGAGGAAAAGTGAAATCATTTCTTTCTAAAGAAAATTTGTATGAAGCGGGAAAGCAACATTAATTTTTTTTTATCCAATCACTGATTGAATTCTTTTTTCTGCTGATAAACATTCGACAACTTCAAAAAGATGTGATAATTTCAGAAACATTCTGCACATTGTAGTCAGGGAGGTTTTTAATTGTCCAAGCTGATCATTAATTTTTGTAAATTAATTTCCCTCCATTTAATCCCTAATGAGTATTTTTTTTTCTTAAAATAAGAAGTGTAAATGTCTAAAGTGCTTCTAGGATATGCGTTGCAACTTCAGACATTGTTCGTGACCGCCATTTCATTGTCGATTTATATTGGTTATTTTGACCGTCAGAGACTTAAAGTATTGTGATAAATAGCACCAATATGATAAAAAAGAAAAGAGTCAAAAATTAATAATAAAACGGTTATAAAGTCTCTTAGAGGGCTGTCGAGAAAAACAGATTTTATCGTGAAAATGTCCACATAAACTCGGGATTTGATGTTAATGACTCCTTCAAAAAATCAAATAAAATCAAGTTGATTTCATCACTTTTTGTTTGTCCTAATCAAAATGTTACATTTTCGTGAGTAGGCCAAACTAGTCACGTGTTCGTATGTCTTTGTGCGTTCGTATGGGACATTTGTTAAACGAAGTTTAGGATTTAAGTATTCTCATCCATCTTTCCCAGAGACTCTCCTTACTAACTCGTCAGATTTTCCCATACAAAGTGTTGCAGGAATTTATATATATATATATATCAAGTGATATTTAAAAAAAACAATTCTTGATAAATTTTTTGGCTGTCTTTTTATTTTCTGCTTTGTTTCTGAACACAAGACGATGCAACTGGAATGGGTGACTCAACTCATCTTTGAACGCTGTTTCATAATTATTCCATTTGGTAAATATTGGTTGAGATATTCTTTGATACGAATCACACCACATTATATTACTCCTCAACCGGCTCATTGGCCTTGTGGGTAGAGTGTTCGCCAATGGTCAGAGAGACTTGGGTTCAATCCAAGGTTGCGTCATACAAAAGACTTTAAAAATGGTACTTGATGCCACCTTACTTAACACTCAGCAATGTAAGGTACGTATCAAGGGTAAAGTGGAGCAATCCTGGGAAAGGAGTAACGCCCTCCCCTACACCTCGGTGTTGTAGCTATTGAAAAGGGGGCCTTCTGATCGTCCTCAACTACACTCACCAACTTTACTTACTATATTTCTCCTTGCGAGTTTTTCACACAGCGTAACTTGATGGTCTTTCTCTGGAGTCTAAATGACAACAAATCTCCCTAGACTCCTCTCAGTATTCTGGCCGATTTTCACAATACTGCAGTTTGAATGATCTCCGTTAGACGAACCAGACACGCAAGACACTGCTGGAGAAGCAAGGACGAGCTCATAAGTGATGTACTCCAATGGACCCCCACATATGGCCAAGCAAAAGCAGGACGACCAGCTCGAACATACATACAGCAGCTATGTGAGGACACAGGATGTAACCCTGAAGACCTGCCAGAGGCGATGAATGATAGGGAGAAGTGGCAAGAGAGGGTCAGGGATATCCGTGCTGGCGGCACGACATGATGATGATGATGATTACAAGATATTCCGTTTCTCTCTTAAAGTTTCCCTTTCGTAGCCATGTCATGGTCTTCCCATTTGAGATTTCACAAGTTAATCGCTTGAAATGTCTATACAGTTGTTTTTCTTTCTGGTCCTGTTTCCAACTTATTGTCGATCTGTTGATCTTTATGTTGTCAGTGTTGTTTCTTGTCGCTGTAATTAGTCATTCTTTGTTCTTTTTTATACAGTCTTCGAGTTTTATTGATACATTTACGCTATCTGCAGGGCTGGTGAGTATTATTATTATTATTATTATTATTATTATTATTGCTGCTACTGCAGCTGCTGTTGTATCATTGCATTAAGCTATAAATTACGCAGGTACTGATTCTTGAAAAGAAAAAAATATCTTGTAGTGTTTGTGGGGATTTCGACTCTCTGAAAGAATTCATGAGATCCTAGGGCTTTTATCGCATATATCAGGATGCATTTCTGACTCTTTTACTATAAAAGAGAAATTCCAAGTGATGAATCGCTAATCAACAAAAATCTTTGATTATTGATCTGATGTTGGGAGCAACCTTTTTTTGTACAGGAAACTAAAAACAGTTTAGACATTTTTTTTATTATTTTTTACAGAAAAGAGTAAAAAAAATTAAAAATAAAGATCATTTTTCAGTCAATATTTGTCCTTCAGATGGGATAGTAACAGTTTTACTACGGACAACGGACAGTGAGTTGTGTTAGATCAGCCACTTCATAAGGTTCGTTTCGGATAATAATTTATTTGTTTTTATTTACGTTTCTTTTTTTTTTCTTTTTTTTTTTTTTTTTTTTTTACTTTTCATACACTTTTATTTATTTTCTTTTTGTTTTACTTATGCTTTTTGTTTTTTTTTTCAATCTTTTTTTTTTAATGTTTCATTCTACTTTCTTGGTCAGGAAACGTCGATACCACAAATGACCGGAGGTTAAAAAGTCAGGATCAGACGAAAATCAACAAGATGAAAAAATCAGAAACAATAAATTCTTTCTCTTCAATATCGGCCGTTCATCAACTCATTAATCGAACGATTCTTATCGAACTGATCCGTTCAATCTTGCTGTCTATGAATCGATGAAAATTATCTAATTTTCTTGGTAACTCAATTGAATTTTTTTTTTTTTTTTTTTTGCTATATTCCCAGATATTTGAATGTACGTGGGATTTATTTTTGCGTAAAAACAATTGCGAAACTAATTTTATTTCATTCCTTTTTGCATTTGGTAACAATTAGCATCAGCAAGTTATCAGTACATAACAAATGAAATTTGTCTGCATATTGAATTAATGACAGTAGTTCAATCGACAAGTTTTTTTATCTATTTTATCTAATTAATAAATCTGTATATATATATACATATATATATATATATAGTGAGAGAGAGAGAGAAGGATATCTACAAGTTGTACTGATAGCGCAGATTTCCCAGAATCTTTCTCTCCATTCATCCCTATCTTCTATCGCCCCCGGCAGGTCCTCTAAACGGTATCCTGTTTCCGTGCAGAACTGTTGTCGGTACATTTTAGCTGGTCGACCAGCACTGGCACGTCCATGTGTTGGGGTCCATTGGAAAACGTCACTTATGAGTTTGTCCTTGCTTCTCCAGATATGTATCCCACATATCTTGTTCGTCTTACTTGGCGATTTTTAAATATATATTAACATAACCTTCAGTAGATGAGACGCCGCTGTCGAGGTACGTGAACTTGTCAACTAATATCAGAGGACCGCCATTTAGAGTTGAGATAGCTCTTTCCCGATTTATAACACCTCGGCCTCAAAAGGATATAGTTCTACTCCTTTTAAGTTTCTGTCGGACCTCGTGGTAACCTTAATGTGATAAACAGACGAATACAAAACACCGTCTGTTGGTTCACTTGATACGAAAGTTTATTTGCTATTACCTCTTCATGGTAGTCACAGAAAAGAAAGATATCGAGTAATAAATGGGTCAACTGATTTACATTGAGAGAATAAAGAGTCTCAAGACGAGAGAGACAGACGTAGATCTTGTAATTATATTTCTATCCGCGATCGTTTCTGTTGTATTTTTCGTGAGTGGTTGATCTGGCTTCCATGTGGTCTCTGCCCTCTCCTTCAATTGGCACAATTCTTCTGACTCACTCTTCTTCTTCGCTGTAACATCACCCTCGCATTTTCAAAGGGATGGTCTAAGATTCATTCATACTTCTGCACTAAGATTTCTCCACGACAGTCTGGTTTAATGCATTGGACTAGGGTAACTCCTTCACGGAGCCCACCTCAAATGTATGCCGACTTTTTCGGCATGTCTTCACCTCACCATGTCCTCTCTTGAACCGACTTTCTTCCTCAGTTTTCTAGCCCGCTCCCATTTTAAAGACTTCCCATTTGAGTTTGTTTCAGCCAATCACCGTCTGTCAGGCCGTGTTGCTGCTGATTTGACTTGGCTGCCGGTCTACTGCTAACATGGCTTGGATTTCGGGGTTACCTTCCGTTCACCTTCTCATTCGTTAATCCCCTATAACCCCCTCTCTCTCTCTCTCTCTCTCTCTCTCTCTCTCTCTCTCTCTCTTACTGCCTCGAATCCCTTTTTTATATATGTTCCGCCAACTATTCCCCGACTAATGCTTTTATCACATGTCGTCCTTAAAACTTTTAGTGATACGTATACGACAAGCAAGGTTCATTAACCTTGACCTTCACAACTCGAAAAACACCCGACGTCGAATCCCAAGTCCAGCCAGAAAACAATTTACAACTAAGATAAAATCCCTAATTATTTTACGGATTAAAATGCATGTACTCTGTTTTGTTTGCGTTCATGGAGAGACCAATGTCTGCTGCTTACTCCAGGCTATGTAGTAGGTATTCGGCTTGGGCAGGCGTGTTTTCAAGAAGGGCTGTCATCTGCATAGTCTGCATCCGTTATAGTTTCTGTGGGATATCGTCTGCTTGCCTTTTCTTTGATATAAAGCCATTTTCTTTAATTAGATCAATCATAATGGCAGTAACAGTTGCTTTAGGAAAACCATAAGCTAGAATTATTTGTCCGATCTTTCTTCTGTGTATGGAATCAAATACATTGGAAACATCTAGAAACAATAGCATTGCTTAGAGATTTTTTGAACGAACTCTTTCGAGGATTAGGCGGATTGTGATGTTGTGGATCTTCTCCGAAAAACATTCTGATTTTCCTAAGAACTTTCTCAATTTCAGGTTCGATGCGACTGCAAATTAAAGCATTATAAACCTTATAAACCTTAGAACTAAGATATATATATATATATATATATATATATATATATATATATATATATATATATATATATATATATATATACCAAGCATTGGTCAGATGTTCGCATAGGCAAGAACCTGAAAGTAACCAAACGCTATTGACTCGGTAACAACGCCATGCCAAATTACACACACACACACACACACACACACACATATATATATATATATATATATATATATATATATATAGTGAAATGGTAGATTTTGATGAATCTAACAAGATGATGAAAATAATTCGAAAAGTGGATAATTAACCACTCACAATGAGTTTAGTAGTAGCATTTAGTTCTTTATTCAAGGAAAAACTTCTTCAAACTAAAAAGTTTTTTAGTTTTTCTACATTTTAGCAATTAAGGAAATTGATTTTTCCTCGATTGCTAAAAACTAAAATAATAATATATATATGTTTGATTTGTCCACTATTCCACTTATTTTTATCATATATATATATATATATATACTCTATAACCAATTAGTCCTTATTTATGAACATAGCTACATATATATATATATATATATATGTATATATATAATTTATTTTTAGCCATATTAATGATTCTCATTAGGAAACCTTTGAAGATCAGGGAATGTATCAGTCGAAACGTTGAGATAAAAATACTAAAGGTGAGGATAGTAGTACCATAACGGAGGAAATAACTTTTTTTTCTAATGTTATAGATAAATAATTATGTAAGACTATTTTTCAAATATTCCAATCACCTGAATAAGTTGAATTATCAACCAATGAAAACGTTTAAAAGTAGAAATGCTAAAAATAAAAACCATCAAATGATAACAACAGTTTATCGGAAACCATTTAAGACCAAACTTTCTGAGTTGTATCCACCACAATAAATTTGGATCTATAATGATTGTCTTTAGACATTTCACAAAACTTGATATAGTTGTAATTTACTAAGTTTTCTGCTTAGATGCAGCACAAACCCGTAGGAATGGAGCATCCAATGAGACTTTAACTCACTCATGTAGGTTCGCTAGTCTAGCTTGCTAACCATCACACCACCCAAGGCGCCCAAGACTTGATATAAATCATGAATCAGAAACTGAATATATCAAAGGAGAATGACTGCCAAAATTGGATTGTGAATAATCAGGTTGCGTAGAAATAAAAGACTTGTAACCGCTCAAATTTCTCATGTTTGTTTTAATATAACTTAATCGCAGAAACAAGACGCAGTAAGTAACCAATAAGAGTTTTCAACATCACCTCTTGTTTTGATCAAACCTTTTCTTTTGTAGCTTTGAAGGCTGTTCCCGTAAAATCTATTTTTATCCTGAGTTTAACTCAATCAAAACAATTTATTGGCAAAAAAAAGATATATTTTCTAATATTCTATCTAATCAAGAGATTGTTTTTTGTTTTTTTATGTTTTGTTTTGATTTTTGTTTGTTGTTTTTGTTTTGTTTTTGTTTCTTGTTTTGTTTTTGTTTTTTGAAGGGTGGGGGTGTATTTTTGGTTTGTTTTTGTTTTGCTTTCATTTTCTTATTTTAGGGAGATGTTTTTTTTTTCGGAAAATAAAAAGTTCATCAAAGAATATGCCTAAAAAGTTAATTTTCTAAAATTTTCAAATCAAAGATGCCTTAGTCTTGTTGCTATAGCTGCGAAGTTTTGTAATGCCAATGCTCTGCTTCTTAACCAAATTAAACCTGAAATCGAGAATGTTCTTGGGAAAAATCAGAATGGCTTTCGGAGAAGTCGATTCACAGCATCACAGATTCTGACTATGCGTTGAATCAACGAAGGATTAAGAGCAAAAAAAATCTAGAAGCAATACTATTGTTCCTATATTTAGAGCACATTCTACTATATTATGGTCTCCTCAAGGAAACTGTTTCCCCTATAATGATGCTTAAAACAAACCAAAACAGAGGTTCACTTACCTGATTGAGACACTAACTTCTTCAACATTATCTTGCAAGGATATACATAAGCACCATATATAGTTATAATCTGATTAGATTATGTACGATGAACACCAGATCTAATAAAAGTAAATGGTTTCGTATTAAAAAAACAAGGAGACAGTATTCTACGGAATCAATTACAGACGTAGACTGCGCATATTATTTAGTGCTTATCGAAATACACCTGCCCAAGCCGAATCCCTACTGCGTAGCCAAGAGCTAGCGGAGAGGTGAATTGCCATCGATTGATTATCGATCATATAAAATGGAATTTTTTCAATTTATGGCTGTGTTAATACTACAATATGTATGCCCTAACTGGACGCTAAAATGATGTCTAGAGAAAAAACTTGATGAGAACTACACATAAAGGCTACTTGCTATTTTGAGCAAATCGAGGAAGCAGCACCCCACTAAACAACAGCTGTGCAGCCATTTACCTCCCATCTCAAAAAGCATCAATGTAAGACGAACAAGACATGCAAGATATTGCTGAAGAAACAAGGATGAACAGTTAAGAGACGTTCTTCTCTGGACGCCTACTCACAGACGCGCAAAGATAGGCCGACCAGCAAGAACTCTTTGCAAACATTGAATGTAATCTGGAGAACCGGCCAAGTGCGATGACTGATAGGGACGGGTGAAGAGAGAGAATCATGGAAATCCGTGCTGTCAGTGCGACTTGATGATGATAATGATGAAATAAATTTATGTTGACTGGTACCAGCATATCTGTATACGTTTGTGTTTCAGTATTCTATTAGATGTGTGTGTGTGTGTGTGTGTTCAGTTTTTCTCATTCAAAATTATAAGGAATGACACTAATATTTATATATATATATATATATATATATACGCGGACTCCATCGATGTCCCATACATGCGGTATTGTGCCACAACTAAGCAAAGATCAGTAAATAACTATATCCAGAGGAAATTGTTCATAACAACATGAAATAGATTGCAGTAGTGATAATAAGCTTTTGGAGGCAGTCTTCACGAGTGCTAACGTTTCCTAAGGGACTCTATATTTAGTTCTAGGTTTTGTTGGAATACACTTTGATGCCGCCTCAACGTGTGCTCCAACAAAATTCTCATATTCGTCATTTGGGGTACCTTTTTCTGTCTTCTCTTGTAGTGTTTCGAATCTGTTTCTTAATTCTAATGCATATTTGTCTCTAATATCTCTGTTGTTAAGTAGGGCCCAGTCATAGTGCTTAGTTGTCGCTGTTCGTGTGGCGTTTTTTCGTAGGCTTAGTCGTAATTTGGCCGTGACTATTCGATGATTGGAGGACACACCCTCGAAAGATGAGTATTCATCGCACTATTTTTCCATTTCTTGTTTATAAAGACGTAGTCTATCTGTGCTTTACTATTGTTCGCGTATGTGTAGATCCATAATTTTCCCTCCCTTTTTTGATAGTTTTTATTGAGGCATGTTTATCTATTTTCTATCATGAAATCAGTTAAATGTTGTCCATTCCTATTTGACGTGTTGTGTAGGCTGTATTTCTTGTTTCTGTTTTGTGCATTCATATCTCCGCCAATGACCAGCAGGTTGTGTTTCGGAATGCTACGCACTAGGGAGGATAGCTCCTCGTAGAAGGTGACTTGTTCAGTTTCTTCACTAACTTTGGTAGGGTTGTAGCAGGAGATGATTGTTGCTTTGGGGTTGCCCTTAAACGTTGCGGCCATCATCCTAGGTTGTATTCTCTCAACGCTATTAAGTGTTTTTAACGCTCTTGGTCCTATAAGCATTCCCACCCCTCATACCGAGGCATTGACAGAGTTTTTCCATGCCGATACAGTGACCAGCGTCCATCCATTGCCAGTTTCGTGATATTTTATATCTTTGGTGTGCGTGTATCTGTGTTCTTGTATGCATATTATGTCTATCTTATGTTCTACGGCTGATGCAGTTAGCTCTGGTAGTTGACCTATTCTATTTAGGGTTTTAATGTTAAATGTCGCTATTTGTATTGTTTGTTTGCATTTTAGTAGTCTTTGTTTGAGTTTGAGCTCTGTAGCTGATTTTTCGAACACCTTTTTTACCCGCGCGAAGAGCGATGCGGTTTATGTATGTGGTTTAAGTGTGGGTAATGGTTATCTTTCGATGGCTGTTTTTATTCTCATCTATAGAAGCCACTCTTATAGATGAGTAGCAGTAGTTCCCCGATCGAACTGACAATCCTGAGCGTTAAGCCGCAAGACTCACATGTCCAGGAAAAGTTAGGCATTGCGCATTCGAATACCTTCACGTCCATCATGCTGCTTCCCATGTGTACGCGTGTGAAAAAAAAAATCCCTCTTTTACCTTAAGTTTTAACTGAGTTAAAGTCCAGGACTAATGTATATTTAAAGAAATTTTTGGGTATATTTTAACCTGTCATCCGATACTGGCCCTAACATGTGTTTTTATTTTTACTAGCATTTAAACTAATATCCACTCCTTTATCATGGTCATCGGAGGGGAAGAGAGAGGAAGAGAAGGAGTCTACTATCTTTCTTTTAGGGGTTCGTCTTAGCACGTGTTAAGCTACATTTGAGGTGTTTTGTTTTGGGGGGGGTATTTTTTTGCAAATTTAGAATTTCGTCTTCCAACAGTAATGCTTTTTCCTGAAATCTAGTCGCAGAAATGTAATTTCATTCTTCATTTAAACAACACAAAATACAGCGGAGATTTAAGACAGAACTGTTTTAAATCAAATAAGAACCCAACAATCACAAATGCCCGAAAACTAGAAAAGGCACAATATCAATTAGCAGGAATATATCTAAAAGAACAGACAGAATACATACAAAATCAGATAGATAAGATTAGAGACTCGGTGGAAGATACGCAATCTAGGGTAGCCTGGCAAACAATAAACGAAGTGAGTAATAGGAAGAGCACAGCCAAAGCAAAATTGAAAGCTGCAAGCCAACAAGAAAGAGTAAAACTGTGGAAACAGCATTTCGAAAATCTACTAAGAAACCAACCGAAAGTAACAAATAAACCGATCATCAGAATTATCAGTAAGCAATTAGACATTGAACTAGGTCCGTTCACCAAAGAAAAACTCGACTCGGTTCTTAGAAAAATTAAAAATAGGAAAGCTGCAGGGCTAGACGAGATCCCCCCAGAAGTATGGAAGACCTGACAATTCGACGACATACTGCTCCGACAATGCAACGCAGTCTATAATCAAAATAGGATAGAAAGATGGACGAAGGGATGCATCCTTCCTTTCCCTAAAAAGGGCGACCTCGGATTAGCCAAGAACTACCGAGGCATAACACTTACATCCATAGCAGCCAAAATCTACAATGTCCTACTACGAAACCGCATAGAACCCAAAATAGACAACATCCTTATGAAAAACCAAAATGGCTTCCCGAGAAATAGATCCACAACCTCACAAATATTGACCATCCGTAGAATCCTTGAAGGCATTCGGGCAAAAAACCTACAGGCGACATTACTATTTGTCGACTTTACCAAGGCCTTCGATTCCATACACAGAGGGAAGATGGAACAAATCCTACTAGCATACGGCCTACCAAAAGAAACCGTAGCAGCAATAACGATTTTCTACAGAAACACCAAAGTGAAAGTACGTTCACCAGATAGAGACAGAATACTTCGACATTGTTGCAGGAGTACTACAAGGAGACACACTAGCCCCATACCTCTTTATCATCTGTCTAGACTACGTGCTTAGAGCTTCGATCGACAAAATCAGAGAAAATGGCTTCGAGCTGACAAAGAAAAGAAGCAGAAGGTACCCCGCAAAAACAATTACCGACGCCGACTACGCCGATGACATAACGTTACTGGCGAATACGCCTAACCAAGCCGAGACACTACTGCATAGTTTGGAACGAGCCGCAGCAGGCGTTGGCCTCCATGTCAATGCACACAAAACTGAATATATGTGTTACAACCAAACAGGCGACATTACCACACTAGACGGAGCCTCTCTGAAACTAGTAGACAAATTCACCTACCTAGGAAGTAGCGTCTCATCAACCGAAAAAGACATCGACACACGACTAACGAAAGCATGGACAGCTATCGATAGGCTCTCGATCATATGGAAATCAGACCTGACCGATAAAATGAAACGCAGTTTCTTCCAGGCAGCGGTTGTATCGATACTACTATATGGATGCACTACTTGGACGCTGACTGAACAGCTGAAAAAGAAGCTAGACGGCGATTACACAAGAATGTTGAGAGCAATATTGAACAAGTCCTGGTGACAACACCCCACAAGACACCAACTATACGGCCACCTGCCTCCCATCACGAAAACTATACAAGTTAAACGAACCAGACACGCAGAACACTGCTGGAGAAGCAAGGACGAACTCATCAGTGATGTACTCCTATGGACCCCCGCATATGGCCAAGCAAAAGCAGGACGACCAGCTCAAACATACATACAGCAGCTATGTGAGGATACGGGATGTAACCCAGAAGACCTGCCTAGGGCGATGAATAATAGGGAGAAGTGGCGAGAGAGGGTCAGGGATATCCGTGTCTACGGCACGACATGATGATGATAAGGTTTATTTCATAACAACGGACTTGACAATCTCCTACTGAATTTAAATATGTATGATAAGTCATCTATTATTTAATTAAAAACATTAATGACAATGCTAACCTTCAGTAACGTCCATTTAATAAAATTAACATTATACGCTAATTTTTCCTCCTCTTCGGTATCTGTGCCACCCCCCACGACCAATCAAAAAAACGTAGTTCACATGTACGTCACACCAAGATTACCCTCCTTCTACATATTAATCTACTAATTGTCAGATCAATAAAATATCCGTGGTCCCCATCAACAAACGTATATTTTTTCTCTTTCTTCCCCTCTCTGTCTCTCTCTCTCTGTGTCTCTCTCTCTTTCTCCCTCTCTCTCTCTCTCTCACACACACACACACACATATATATATATATATATATAGTTTCTACAAAGAAAATAGAGACTTTCGAAAATTTATTTTAAGATACTGAAGATATTGACACCCACGATACACAGCTTCATAGAGAAGATATGAAGTTTACTACAACTACATACAGTTATTTAATGTGTGTGACCCAAGCTACACAGTGTATTTCAATTGCTGCTGAAGATGGACATATCATAGCAAGCGTTTTGACAACCGTTGTGTGGGTTGGGCTCAACACACCGAGCAAGAACAAAGTTTTTTCTTTAAAAAATGTGTAACGTGGGTGTTAAGTATTTTTTTAATATATTTTTAACCAATTCCTTTTATAGACAACCTTATATATATATATATATATATATATATATATATATATATATCGATACAAAAAACGGTATAAGTTAAACTGATTTCTTTTTTCAAGAAAGAAAGACAAAAATTAAGTTTTTTATACAATTCAAAGATTCCTAAAATCAACAAGATACACCTTATTTTCTCCCGTGAGTTCCCTATATTATATATTCTGCGGTTTCGATATATCAGGGCTGGTAACGTCTATATTTGTTTTGCTATCCCTGTCAGATAACTGTAGGATTATTTGCCTAATAAGAATACAGTGGATTTTTCTGTTTAAACTACTACATCACTCAGAATGTTTTGTTTCATATAGAACAAGAGTTGAAAGGAATATCAAATTATCAAGAAAGCCTTCTATACACGCTATGCGTACACCTAAGTAAAAACGTCTTCTTTCAATATGCGTATGATAGTTACTAAGTCACTGAGAGTTCGTCAACTTCGCCAAAAGTCTCAGAGGAACCAATTATAGATAACAATTGTAATGACGTCATCGAGAAAATCTCGTCATTGCTCCGCCATGTTTTTGCTATACGATATAAAGAAAAGAATATTTTTTTCTTTATTTGTAGACGACAACGACAACTGTGATATTCTGAACTTGACACAACAATGTTACTTTCCTGAGACGGTCGGATAATTAAAGAAAAAAAGAAATATGATTAGCAAATCAGCGTCGACGCCCCAACCCTTCTCATTACATGAAAAGGTATGTCAATAGATGATATATATAAAAACGTTTTGTAGATATAGAGATAATTTTTATCAGATGAAGTCTCCAACAGAAGTGCAGGTTCGAAGATAAACAAAATAGAAGATATATACATACATGCATGCAAATAGGCATAAATACAAACAGACTGCGATAGAGAGAAAGAGAGAGTGCGTGTAAGAGAGTGAGAGAGTGGGAGAGAGAGAGAGCAAGATGCATAACACAAGTCAAATATTTGTGACTCAACAATTATAACGTCATCCTGTTTTTAACTATTGCAAAGTTTTTATCCTTCAGAACTCTTTCTTCAGTTTTATGACATCAAACTTTGTGTGTGTGTGTGTGTGTGTGTGTGTGTGTGTGTGTGTGTGTGTGTGTGTGTGTGTGTGTGTGTGTGTGTGTGTGTGTGTGTGTGTGTGATTAGTATTATGCGATCTACATAGAATGAAGCATCTTCAAGATTACCGATTTCATCACACTACCTAATGTCGTATGGCTTTCCCATGGGAACCAAAGCTCCAGCGGTGATTGTCTTGTGGAGGGTAAAAAGCAGAATACAGAAGCCCTGTTAAAAGTTTATCTAACTTTTAATTCTCTAATTGCACAACAGTTGTCTCATGCTACAGTTTCACTAATGATGAAACTGGCATCACCACCTTCAATAATGAGCAATAATCCCTTATCTGACTCATTCTCAAACACAACGTTCTGATCATCGGTGGAGCCATGAATAGGCAAAAACAAAAATAATAAATTCTGCTTACACAACCCTCCAAACAAAAATAATGAATATCTATCAGAGTTTTCCCTCGCAAACAGTTCTATATGCCAAAACCTAAAATTTTTAAAAAGGAAGAGATGACTATGGACAAACACACAAATAACTCAAAAGCCATGGTAGACTCTATATTTATAAACAAAACGTGGATTGAACTGTGAGGTATAAACTTTCTTTGAAGGAGTATCTTTTGGTCACAGAATCATCTCAGCAAAGATCCACTTCGATCTATGCAGAAATAAGAAACAAGCGGTTAAAGTTTTACCGTATTATGACAAATATGAGATATTCGCCCGTGCTAAAAACTTATTGAGAGCATGATGCATTTCATTTATTCAGAAAAATATAAAACAGACTTTGAAAGAAATTCAAAAGTCAATTCAAAAGGTCAGTGGGGAGCTTGCACTAATCGAACTTTCAAATTGTCAAAACAAAAAGTAAGCAGGCACAAGGACCCATTTAAAATCATGACATCCCGAATTGACTCTTACCCATTTGTTGTGATTAAAAGGTCAAATCTGGTCTTCAGATCAGACCTTTGATTTTTGTTTTGGTAAATCTGAAAAGGGATACACCCTCCATAAAATAGGGGCTTGTACCCTTAATTAACCAAACCCCTATATGTTACTTAAATGGATGACTAATTAAAATCTGATTCATGGTAGGAATACTCTTCCCATAGACATAAATCAGCGCATTTGATTAACAGACAAAAAAATAGAAGAAAAAATAGAAGAATACAAAATGATCTGTGATTGATGAGTCAATCGGGAATGTCTCTTTCCAAGGGAATCCTCTTTGAAAATACATGTTTTTAGAGTTAGAGAAAAAGATATCCGAACTCCATATCAAAGACAGAATAAGAAAAGACATATCTCCAAGAATTAAATCCTCTCTAGCCTCATTATCTGAAAAATTGAGTAATAGAAAAACCGCACCAGCCAGATACCTCATTTTTCTGTCTCTCAAATGCAACAAAAATTAATACAATTTCCGTATATATATATATATATATATATACATTGTATATATTATTGTTACGCCATTGTGTTTCAATAGATATTTGTTAATTGTTAACGGAGACTTTTTCTTGTCTTTAAGTTACCAACACCCATGCAACTTGTCCCAAAGAACCACCCCAATCGTCAGAAGTTCTGGATAGATTGTGCTATCCCCCATCTGTGGATCTGTCAACCACAACGTGGGCACAGAGGGAGTTGATAAACCAACTAGCCGGAAACGCATGTGGTAGTCACAGAACTAAGGCCACAAACAAGTACCGTGACTAACATAAGACCACAATATGATTTGGTTGGTTGGATTTAATGGCATATCAACCTCTATAGGTTATTTAATGCCAGAACCTTTTTACACATATATCATATATATGATTTGTAAATGCAAATATTTAGGTTGGTGATGCTTGTTTTTTATGGCAAATTAACCTCTTAAGGGTCATTGAGTGTTAAATTCTGATATGAATGTGTATATATAAATGTCAAAGTTTTTTTTGTATAAACTTGATGGTCGAAGGTGTTGGTAACATAGTCTATATCTTTAATAGGAGGCCAATTGTTTTTAAGAAGTTGATTATGTTTTTGAGAGCAATTTTTTAAATAGTTCCTTTATGCTGTTCGCCTAATAAAACTTTTTCCTGGTGTGGTTGAGTTTTGTGCATTCTATCAAAATGTATTTGATCGAGTATTGGTTTCCACATGGAGATTTTGGGGAAGGTTCTTCTTTAAGAATGAAGGAATGAGTCAGTCGAGTGTGTCTAATGCGTAGTCGAGTAAGGGTAGTTTCTTCTCTTCTGGTATTATTAGGATCCAGTTTCCTTTCTTTTAAAATGGGTGTTATTTGAAAGAGCTTATGTGGGGATTTTCATCCCATAATTGTTGCCATTTTTTGGTTACCACAATATGACTTGTCCTCACTTGCCAGTATTGATACAAACGATCAATATGCAGTTATTGTATGGAACAAATTTTATACTCTTCAGGAGACATCGAAAAGACATAATCCGAATGACGAACATGAAAACTTTACCGGTAGAAGATAGACAATCACGAATAGCGTGGCAGACAGTAAATGAAGTCATCAAAAGGAAAAGCTTTCGGAGAAATAGATATACAACGCCACAGATTCTTACTATCCGTCGAATCATCAAATAAATTTTGCATCAGCTTGAAACATCTGGCCGGAAATGATGTATAACAGACCGAATAGTTTTACACATCACATCCTTTTAAATCTAAAGCCCTTCGCTTTCAGTTACGCTTGAAAGAATAGGAGGAAAAGCTTCAGCCAATTGGGAGTGGGGCTGTGTTATGGTTATTCTTCAGACTAAAAAGTTGGGAAAGAAGAATAAAATAAGAAGAAAAAGGAGCAAAAGAAAACGAAGGCAAAAAAAGATCAAATAGCAACCACAGAAAGAAAGAAAAAAAGAAGAAAGAAAGAACATAAGATTTTCAGCACCTTGTCGTAGAGTAATGGTTAGCAAATCCTGTGTAGGAAATTCGATCTTCACTGATTAACTCACAATTATTTTTACTATTATAAGTTTTATTCCATCTTATTGTTGATACTCTTCAACCATTAAGGCAAACAGTCCAAAATCGGAAATAAAGAAACAATTCAAATTCAGATCCTACACATCCATAAAATATCATTCATGTTTTAATTCATTTATTCCTGATTTAGGGACTGTTCTTCTCGCATTTAAAATGTTGTGATAAAACGAAAGAATATAAAATAGAATAATGCAATAAATGCATCAATGAAAAAAGAAAATGATTTATGTAAAACACTTACAAGAACTCTTTGACCCATTGTCTAATTTTTTTCATCACAGATCTTGACGTAAATCAATCAGAAAAGAGTTACCTCCCCGATACGTACTTTCTTTTCAAATTATGATTGCTAGATGTGTTTCTTAATATGACAGTTACATGTGTTTGGAACGGAGAAACTCACAAGATTGAAATATTTTAAACAATAAATTCATCGACTTTTACACGAACGTTTCTTATAAATGTTAAAGACCTTATGAAATTTATTTCAACACCAGCACTGCTGAGCTACGACTTTCCCTTCTGTATTTGCCCTTCATATCCCATTATTCTGTCTTTCATCTCTTTACTATCTAGAAGGCCATTTCTTATGTCTTTAAACGATAATTCAACTCGATAATTCAATCTGAGTGCTCATTTACTATACACCGTAAGTCCAATATTTCGATGTCCATTTCAAATACTAATAATAAAAAGTTTAATATAGCGACTCTTGATGATAATGTTTGATTTTTGCTTCCTTGTGTCAAACAAAGTTAACTTGAATAAAGGACGCTTGTTGCAGAGTACTGTTCGTGTAATGAGTTCAATCGTCCCTCAGTTCCTTCCTTTGTTTGTCCGATGCAACACTAAGCTTCATCAATATCTATTAGCATTTGAAGTCTTCAATATATTGTCGTATAGACTTAAGGCATCTTTCTGTGCATATTCTAAAAGGTGCATGAATAAGTGATTATCTTTTTTGTGCGTCTATGTTTCTCTCTGTTAATGCATCCATGTCGAACAACTCTCCAAAACACTTCCGTCTTTCTAGATGATCAAATGACGTCAAAAAAATTTAATAGAAGGAACAAACTACCAATAGACATTACTCTCTCTCTCTCTCTCTCTCTCTCTCTCTCTCTCTCTCTCTCTCTCTTTCTCTTGTATCATTTACCTTTATTTCACAGTCTCTTCCTTCTCCTTTTTTCAGTTTCACATTTTCAACTTTTCTTATATATATATATATATATATATATAGTGGGGGTGTTGATTTACAGATTCAAAGATAACTGCAATAAAGGAATATTTTTGAAATCTTTTATACATGTTTACATTTGTAGCGTAGAATATTCGGTTTTAAAAGTGTATAATAGGAGTATCATTGGAATTTTATCAATTTTGTCAGATTAGCAATTTTTTTTATAAATTACAATAATTAAAACTTATTTAAACAATATTTTCTTTTTTCATTGACCAAATAATAATTTTCCATCTTGTGAGTGTTTCCAGTTTTAACTGTTGATCTTCTTCAAAAACTCAGATGACAAGTCTCATCCTCAACTCTTCAGGACTTCTCTCAGTATTCTGGCTGATCTCAGAGGTGATGTTGTTTGAACGGTCTCAATTTTTCCAAAGATTTATAATTCCCCCAGTTTCTTTTTTAGTTTTTTCGTTATCGTTTCGAAGTCTCAAATTATTATTCATATTACTATCACTATGTTTGAGAGCTTTTTCAACTCTCTGACAAAGATCCAGTAATTCATTTAGTTTTTCACGTTTCTTTACTTTCACTCATTGATCTGCTGAAACGGCGAAGGTTACCAGTCAACCAATTTCTCCTTTTTATTCACTAAAACTAGATTTTGTCTTCTCGACTGGATAGAGTTATTCGTTCCTACTTCAAAATACCAGAGAACTTTGTCAGTCTTGATCATTATACTCATTTGAGATTTCTTCACACCAGCATTAGCTGATGGTTTTCCACTGGAGTCTGAGTGACTGCTAGTCTCCTCAAGTCTACAGGATTCTTCTCGGTATTCTGGACGATCTCAGTAATGCTGTAGTTTGGATTGTCTTCACTCGTCCTCTAATTTCCAAATCCTCGTCCCTGTACCAATCCCTCATTGACTGTTCCAAGCGCGCCAATTACAATTGGTATCACCGTCACTTTCATGTTCCATAGTTTTTTTCATTATTATTATTATTATTATTATTATTATTATTATTATTATCATTTCACCCCTAGCGAGTTCTTCGCATCAACGTTAGCAGGTGGTATTTTACTGATGTCTGAGTGACAGCAAGTCGCCTCAGGTCTCCAAGACTAACCAATCTTAACAATACTATAGTCTGAATTGTCTTGATTCTTCCAGTCTTCTTTCTAAGTCTTCGTGGACCGTTCCAAGGGCATCATTCATAATTGGGGTTACCGTCACCCTCATCTTCTACAACTTCCTTAGTTCTCGGGCAATGTCTACATACTTGTCTTTCTTTTCACTTTCTTTGATTTTCACTTTCTGATCCACTGAGACGGCAAAATCCCTTATACGCCAAGTTTTCTTTTATTTATCTATTTATTTTCTTTCTTTCTTTTTTTTTTTTTTTTTTTTTTTGTTAATCAAGATTAGGTCTGATCTACTGGCTGGGATGAGGTGATTTGTTTGTATCCCAGAGAAATTTATGCGTCACATTCTCCGGGACAGATTCTGGGTTGTGACTATACAAGCGTTTGGTAGAAAAGTAAAATTTCAATTTCTTGCACAATTCCGAGTGGATTACCTCCTCCAACCAGTCGTGTTTATACTTATACTCTCTTGGCGCTAGTTTGGTTCATGCGCTGATAATGTGATGAATAGTTTCGCTTTTGTCACCACATAACCTACACTTGCTATCCTGTGGGGTCTTATCTATTTTCGCTTTAACATAGTTGGTCCTTATAGCGTTGTTTTGTGTAGATTGTTGAAAAGATTCAGTTTCTCTATTAAGCCTTCCCTTTCGTAGCTATATCCATATCTTATCGTGTGAGATTTCATCAGTTTGTCGCTTGAAATATTCATACAGTTGTTTTTCTTCCTTTCTGTTTCCAAGTTTTTGCTGTTGTTTTAGTTATTTCTCTTTTTCCACAGGGCGAAAGAAAATAAAAGAGAAGAGAGTACATGATGAAAGAGAAAAGTTAAAAAAAGGTAAAAAATTTACGATAAAAAATGGAAAAATAAAGAAAGAGTACGGGAGGCAAAAAAAAGTGGTTTGTTTTAAACCAAATGGCCAATGTAGAACCCTGCAGAGGTATGAGTGCCGGGGTGAGTATAAGGGGGTCTCCCAAAAAAAAAGGGTAATGAGGGGATTTTTTTAAAATTCCATATACCTTGTTTTGGCTTTATTTATTTTGTTTTTATCGGGAATTGTATTTGTCTTGCTATTGCTTTGTTTTGTTTTTGTCTCCGTGGATTTTCTTTTTTCTTTTTTTTTTTTTTTGTACATTTAATTGCAATTGACGTACTGTTCTTTCGTTCGTCTTGTTATGTCCCCGCTAACCACTCTTCGACCTTGGACATCGCGGGGTTAGCAAATCATACAATTGATATGTTGAAAGGCTGGAAGCCTGTGAAATAAAGTTGGTTAAAAAAGGAACAAATGTCTAAACTTTGAAGAAACAGTCAGTGTTGGGAGCTCGATCCCTGAGCGCAGACGCAGGGTCGGGTTTCCCCTCCCCCTGGTTGGTCATGGGAGAAAGTGTCAATTGTTTTTGTTAATGTTTATATAGTGTTATTTTGAAAATCCATGGAGATTGGTAACAAGATGCTGGAAATGGGCGAAAAGTGTTCCTGTGCGTATATATATATATATATATATATATATATATATATATATATATATATATATATATATGGTCGTGTGGGTGGGTCTCTCTGTGTTGTGGGTGGCTGGTGGAATCATCTTCAACATCTTTGAAGCGTTTTCAGAGTGTCTAGATATTCCTTTGTCTATTTTGGAGCAAAGAGCTCTGCCCGCGGAAACCTGCGAGATCAAAATAAAGGACGTGGTCAGATAGTTGTGGTGATTCTCCGGAGCAGAGAATCAAGATTCAGCCCAAGACGCGGAGCTGGTCAGTCGGCTCTAAGACGCGTGGGTCGAAAACAGTCGGAGAGCGGATTGGAGTCAAGAACGAAGACACGCACCAATGAAGGCGATGACCAAAGATGATGAGTCAGCATCTTTAGTAGCTGTGTAGGATTTTCTCAGAATTCTCGCGATTACCATGAACTTACACACAAAGAATGTTAAAAAGTGCCAACGTCACCCTCCTGCGTTTTGCAGTTCTGAATCCGTGTTTGTCTGTTTCTTCCTTTCACCCTCTGTTTGTTGTTTGGTTTTTATTTTTGTACAACCTGTGAAATATGCCCACACGCAGGGTGTGAAAAGAAACAATGGGGTCCACACCACTAGACGATCAGAAAAACGGCCAAAACCAACAAAACCCGACGTAGGGGTTGTTTCATACCAGGATCAAATGTTACCAGGTTGGGATGAGGGACCAGGGACCACAAATGCTGATACCCCCCCAAGATGTTTTCTCTTGATGCAACACATAAACAACTACAGAGATTTCTGCTGCTCACAATCATAGCGGTATACAAGCGATTAATAGATCTACCCCCAAAACTGTACGGTTAGGATTTCCCACCTAAAAGGGAGTCACTCTCAGTTTGTATTTACTAGGGATGGTCCCTTTTTTGGGTGTGGAGGGTCTTTCTGTATCAGAGTTTTCTTTTCCTTAGTCATCCATTCGACTATACTCGCTTCTTCTAGTTATCTACTCAGGTGAAAGTTATTCTGTCGTGGATAGACATAATTTTTTATAGCCAGAATCCGTGTATGTCATCACAGCCAGACGTTTTTTAATTCAGTACTTTCTTGAGTATTGCTCGTAGTGATTCTCGCAGTTTGTTCACCTCAGGTCCATCTTCGAGTCCTTTCAATTCTTTTTTAATGGTATTCATCCATTTGGCATTTCTGTTATGTTCTTTCCGTTCCCATATTTTACTCCAAAATTATTTAACTTCTCTTGCATCCGGTTTTCGGTTATTCCTCGTGAATTCTCCACCAATGTGTTGTTGTAATTTTCTTTCGTTATTTTAGAATATTCTTTTTTGTTTGTATTGCTTGACCCTATTTCGATATCATGTGAGTCCCTTTATTTGCCAAATTCTTTTGCTTTATCTCTTCAAGTTGAATTCTCAGACAATTCTGCAATTATTTTTTTGTGTTTTCCTCCCCACATATTCTTGCGTGCTTTTCCTTCTTTAGCACTTTTGTTTGTTGTCAAAGTTTTTCATCTTTTCTTCTAGCCCAATTTTCCATCCAGGTTTTGTATTTCTTTTCGGGTTCCTTAGAGTAACACCGATTTTATCACAGACATGTTTCACTCCAGCATAAATTAGCTTGTTTTATTCAGTGATGTTGCCTTCGGGGGTATTTATCAATAATTTGTTTACTTTTCGGTTTCTATCTCAATCTTTTTCCTGTCTTAGTTTCTGAGAGATGGTAATGTAATCTTTTTTTTTTAGTCATGATTTTCTTTATTAACGCTACGTTTATTTTGTCTTCTTGTGTTAATATTTGTTTTGTGGTGTTGAGATTTGTGATGTTTCGGTTATCTGTATTTTGCTTCTCGATCTGGTTAAGGGGTTCTTGCTTTTAAGTATTTATGATTTCGATTCGGGTCGGGTTCATATTTTTACTTGCATGTGGGTTTAAATACTTGTATGTATTCTTGTTTTTTGATAATTTTTATAAATAATCTTAAATATTTGAAAATGTTAAAGTTTAAATTATGCATCACACGTTTTAAAGTCACCTTTGGAGGTCATTATATTTTATGGCGAATCTTATTCTTTTTATAGAATTTATACTAAAACCAATAGCAAACAAATAAACGATAGTAAGAAGTATCCTATAATAAGTATTTAATGATTATCTCCCTTGATATATTATAACGATTTAGTTTAGCACAAACGCTGACCCTACGCTCTTTCTTATTAAATTACAAATTAAATAGAAATCACTTTATTCTATAGATTAAAATACTTTGATGCTAATCCATTATGAACCATCTCTATACAAAATACTATTTTTGCTACACAAACCTACGAAAATCGGAGATTTATAACCTAGCTAACAATATTATAAATTATTCCCATAATGTGTGGATGTTAATTTCCTATTATCAATAGATTCATATTGTTCATTTCCTGGGTTCTTCAACGGAATTGATTTGTGATCGATACAATTAATTTTCAAAAATTACACCTTATTAACTGTATTTGTTGAATGTGTAAGGGAGCTGGGGTCGGGTGGGAAAAGAATTCCAAATGTTGTAATTATCATCTAGAAGAATAAAATAATCAAGAGAAGGAAAGTCAAAGAAACCTGTGGGGAAAAAGGAAAGGGGTGAATATAAGAAGAAAGAAAGAAAGAAAGAAAGAAAGAAAGAAAGAAAGAAAGAAAGAAAAAAAGAAAGAAAGAAAGAAAGAGTAATGGAATTTTAAAGATCATAACCCAAAAGAAGGTTTTTTCACGAAAATTTATCTCCTTTGCCTACGAAATAAAAAAAAATCTATTAGTTTCGAGTGAAAATCACTTAGCGAAGCGAAAATCGATATATTACTTATAATTTTTAGCTGTTAATTATTACAATAAAAAAGTGTTTAACAATAAAATGATTCAATTTTGAATATCTATCTATCTATCTATCTATCTATGGTTATAGATTGCTAAACAATTAGATAGATAGATAGATAAAAGGATAGATAGATAGAAAGAAATTTCAGTAGTATCATTTCGAAATCAATTCCTTTGAATTATTTTTTAAAGATTCTCAGGAGAAACATTTTTCTTTGATATCTGGCAGTTGTCGAATAGGAAGAAATTAAAAAAAAGGATTTTTCCATTGTTTTCTTCTTTTAAATTTTGATGTCGAAACCAAAAGATGAACAACGAATTCATGAAAGTATTTGATCTCAAATCAGGAGGTTGGGTTCGCATCAACTCTGCCAACAAATTCTTCTGACGATAGATAACAAGATCCCTTGGTAGTGTTTTATCCACCTATAACATGAAATCCAACAAAAAAAAGTCTTGACAGTAAATGGATTATTAACATTTAGTAAGATTCTATGTTTTTATCTTTCTTTTAAATTTCCATACGCAAAATATTGCTTGAAGTAATAACTCGATTTAAAAGAGAAGCTTTAGCTTAGTCTCATATAACACTACATGACGGTTGGAGAGAAAATGATTACGTTGTGTCGACTTGGCAAGTAAAAGAATTTTGTCTACTTTGAAAATTATTTTTACCTAAACTCAAACACTGACCACTGATACCGTTGCCCAGTCGGTTGGAGGGGGGCAATAGAATACATCGACTGTATCTCTGCTGAGGAGTAAAAACCCCTCCCAACGGGTGCCCTGAGGCCCAGTCGGCTGGGGCTGTAGAATACATTGACTGCATCTCTGCAGAAGGGTACCCCCCCCAGCAATGAATATCCTGGATATGACACTAAAACAATCTGATGGTGCAGCACCGGTAATGCTGGAGCTTTGGGAAATGAGAGTATCCCTTTATTGCCATCGCTTCAATGTCAACTCTGGCCCGGAGTGGTGGCACCTGATAGGGTCCTATCTATGGGTCAAATAGAACTAAACTACATGCTTAAGCTAAACTCAATCGTTTGAAATGGAACTGTTTATGACATTCAAACTGTGCACTTACGCTTAACTGAATTGTTCGAAATAGACCTGTTTTTGTATGTTAAACTGAATTGTTTGAAATAGTATAGGCTATATCCTTTATCGGCACAGAGCTGTTGTATATAGGTTCTAGCTGGTCGTCCTACCTTTGCTCGTCCATGTGAAGGGGTCTACAGGAGTATATCACTTATGAGTTCGTCCGTACTTCTCGACCAGAGTCCTGCATATCTGGTTCGTCTAATATTGATAGTTTTCTTGATGGGGTTTACGTGACCGTACAACTGCTGTTTTGTGGGGTGTTGTCTCCAGGACTTGTTTACAATTGCTCGCAGCATTCTTTTGTAATTCCCGTCAAGCATTAAGATCCTACTCAAGTCGTTTTTGTTTTTGTTTTTGTTTTTGTTTTTTTATGGGGTCTTTTTTTTTTCAGATGAAATGATCGAAAATAAGAAAATTCTTCATTTTGAAACCTAATCATCTATCTTTTAATTGAAATTTAATCCGTTTGATTTTTACATTTGTTCTTTTATGGCTTCAAAATAAAAATATTCGATAATTATAAAGTTCCTCATAATATGTTCTTTAAAATAATAAGGATAATAAAATTACCTGCAAAACTGGATAATGGACTGTCTCAAAATGTACACGATATCCGACGAAGTCATAAACTTAATAGAGAATACCATGAAAAACTGGAAAGGGAATTTAACAGTAAGACGAAAAAGCCTAGCTAAGGTAAAAATCCAGGAAGGAATCTTCCTGGGAAATGCGCTATCAATATTACTATTTGTAATAGCAGTGATGTCACTTAATCACATATTTAGGAAATGCACCGACAGATATAAACTTATTAAGAAAAAATCAACCACCATATGTACATGGATGACATCAAACTTTACCAAAAAATGAAAAAAATGGAAACCCTAATACAAGCTGTGGGGATAAACAGTGAAGATATAGGGATGAAATTTGGCATTGAAAAATGTGCCATGCGGATAATGAAATGCGGAAAATGATAAATGACAGAAGGAACAGAACTACGAAATCAAGAAAAATGCAGAATGCACTGAGAAAAGGCAACTTACAAATACTTGGAAACATTAGAAGCGTACTCTATCAAATACGCGATGAAAGAAAAAATGAAAAAAGAGTATCTCAGGAGATCGAGTAACTACTAGAAAGCAAACTATACAGCAGAAATCTCATTAAAGGGATAAACAGCTTGCAAGATACCCGGGACCATTCTTAAAGTGGAGAACTTTAACAAATGGACCAGAGAACCAGAAAATGCATGATGATGCATAAGGCCTGACATTCGAGAGATGATATAGACAAACTATATGCGTCAAGGAAAGGAGGAAGAGGATTCGCACTCATTGAAAGTAGAGTCGATACTTCGATAAGATATCTCGAAGACTACATAAAAATGAACTAATAAAGACTGATTACAGCCACCAGAAACAACTCAAAAATACAAGAATCAACAGAACAACAATAACTAGAAAACAAAAACGGGAAAAAATAATTGTATAGATATTTCAAGTTACTAACAAGCAAAATTTCACACAAGAAGACCTGGACATGGCTAAGAAAAGGAACCTTAAAACAGAAACTGAATATCTTCTAATAGCAGCTCAAAACAACACCATAAGGACATACTACATTCAAGAAAAAATAGACAAGATTCAACAAAATAGCTAGCGAAATTTTTATGGCAATAGAGACGAAACAACCAATCCCATAATAGGCGAATGTTGTAAATTAGTACAAAAAGAGTATAAGACAAGACACGACTGAGTGGGGAAGGTGATCCACACGGAGTAGTGCAAAAAATCTTAAGTTGTTAGAAGAACTCGAAGAAGAACCGAAAGTGGAAATACACATAATTTACTGAGAATGATACCAAAAAATATCAAATTGAAAAACATCGGGCCATGATGGACTACATGGATTCTGGTTCAAGGAATTCACTACCATTCATGACAGACAAGCACTCGAAATAAATAGATGTGTACAAGAAGCCCACGCTCCCGACTAGAAGATCAAAGGAAGGACCACATTGATCCAAAAAGACCACCGGAAAGGAATAATGTGCCTACCGATGATGAGGAAAATACTAACGGCAAAAATAAGGGAAGAAATTTGTTTCTCGCTAGCAAATCTGCGTATTGTTCCTTGAGGAACAGAAAGGATGGAGTAAAGAATCCAGAGGAACAGCAGAACTACTCAACATTGATCAGCACATTCTCAACAAAAACAAAACGAGACGCAAAAATCTAGCGATGGCCTTGATTGATTAAAAAAGTCATTCGATATGATCCTACAAAGCTGGATAATAAACTAATAAAATGTACAAAATATTAGATGAAATCATAAACTTTATCGAGAAAACCATGAAAACATGGAGAGTGGAACTGGCAGCAAGAGGGGAAAGCCTTGCTAAAGCAAAGATCAAAAGATGCATTTTCCCAGATGTACTATCACCATTATTATTTATAATTCCGATGATGCCACTCAACCACATACGCAGGAAATGCACAGCCGGATACAAACTTAGTAAATCGCAGGAAAAGATAAATCTCCTAATGTACATGGACGATATCAAACTGTTTGCCAAAAACGAAAAAGAATTGGAAACTCTAATACACACTGTCAAAATATACAGTCAAGATATAAAAATGGAATTCGGCATAGAAAAATGCGCCACGCTAGTAATGAAAAGAGGCAAGTGACAAAATTAGAACGCTCAGAGAAAAAGAAACTTACAAATACTTGAGAATACTGGAAGCTGACAACATCAAACAAGGGGAGATGAAATAAAAAATTAAGAAAGAATATTTCAGGAGAAGCAGAAAGTTACTCGTCACAAAACCTTATCAAAGGAATAAATACCTGGGCTGTCCTCCTCGTAAGATATTCAGGACAATTATTGAAGAGGATTAGAGAAGAATATAAACAAATGGACCAGAGAACAATAAAATCATGCATAAGGCATTACATCCCAGAGATGACATTGACAAACTATGTGTGTCAAGAAAAGATGGAGGAAGAGGAGTCACCAGTATTGATGGTAACGTTGACGTATCGATACAACAACTTGAAGACTACATACAAAAGCGTGGAGGAAGACTGATTACAGCCACCAGAAACAATAGTGAAAAAATCGGACTACAAACCAATTTTTTCATTCGTTTTTATAACAATGTCGACAAAATTGCATTTGTGAGGATTTTTAAAGTTTGGTCCTTCTGGATTAAAGCAACAATTATAGTAGGACACCCATTGAGAATCAAACTCTTAATAATCTGTTGAATTAGATTTTATTATAGACGAAGCAAAACGTATTTGTATGTAGATATGTAAAGGTATTTGTATCTTCATAATAAAAATTGTGTATTGTGAGCAAATTCAGTCCCTCAACTCCTACGTTGCTTTTCCTTTTCTTTTTCCTTTTGACACCGGCATTTCCAAAGCAAGTGCACAAAGGTATGCATTTATAGGGTGTAATAACGTGGACTACTGACATCACAGAACAGTAAAATATGCAGCAGGGCAATAAAGAGTGCAATATGCACAAAATATGCATAACGCACACTGAGCAAATCCACAAGCGGCTGACGTGACGCTTACGTCACAGCCACAGATATGTATTTGTCCCATCTTTGTTTTTCTGCTGACCAAAAACGTTTGCATTTATTGAAGCTCTCAGACAACATTTTATCATTATTCTATTCTTTATTTCTGTTATTAGCTTCATTTATCATTTTTTTCGCTGTTTTCATTACTTCATAATGTTGAAATTTTGACCAAAAATTATGTATATCCTTACTACGCCTACTTCTATATGCCTACCTCTATGTGCCTGCTAAGAATCAGATGGTTGCCTTTCTGTGTTGTTATTTGTTACTCTTTCTGATCGAGAAATTTATATCATGAGTAGGAATTTTAAAAAAACAGAAAGAAAAAAGATGAACAGGGGGTGTTAAAGAAAAAAAGGTAGAAGAGAGTAACGCTAAAAAAAGACAGAAATAAAATCAAAGGAATATATATATATATATATATATATATATATATATATATATATATATATATATATATATATATATATATATATATATATATAGACCTAGCGAGAGAAGGTGAAGAAATGAAGATGAAAGAAATACTTTGAGAGACAAAATTTCTCTGTCGTAAAATATAATGAACCAAAGATTTTTCAGGTCAGAATTGAAAGGTCGAAAAATTGTAATGCATTAAATGAAGATGTAGAAGAAAATATTTGGGCATATTTTATTATGCTTAATTCTTTTTTATTGACGCAATACAATATTTCTTTGGGGCTCCTGGCGAAGTTATCAAAATGCCTATATATATATATATATATGAATGTATATATCAACTGTCATCTGTAGTCGTCGTTAGAACTAGGATTTCGAATACTGACTTTCAAAGTATACCAACTCAGTTTAGTTGGAATATTGTTACATCCTTTATTTTCCCATTTGACCTTGTGCCCAACTTAATACACTCTTTTACATACCTCTTTGTGTACGTTTTCTCCATTGAGTTCAAATATGCAAATTTCTTGTTTGTTCTTGTTTTTGTTTCTTTGTTCTTTTGTTTTGTTTTTGTTTCTGTGGGGGGTTTTAGGGTTTTTTTAGAGGGGATTGTTTTTTATTTATACGTTGTTGTTGTTGTTGTTGTTGTTGTTGTTGTTGTTGTTGTTGTTGTTTACTGCATGTTCCTGTGAGTAAATCATAGCAATTCGTGCATCAGAGATTGCGTCTCAAAAAGTGTGACTCCTTTTTGTCCGTGCCTTTGTGTGTTTAAGGAAAACTTTCCTTGTTCTGTGATTTTTTTTTTTTTTACTCCAAGGCACTAAGCGAGCTTCTCCATCCTGAATGCAATCTTCACCTTTTGACCAACTGAAACATTTTTGTCACATTTCATGGCTGAAACCAAATGCTTAACAGCAATGTCCATGATCTACCAAGAAAGTAGTTTGGTGACAAAAAATTCGAAATCCATGAATAAGCGTTAATTAAGCAACTACAAACATTGATATGGTTTCATTTTATAAATTGTTACTAAAACATAGACGATTAACAAAATCTATATTCTAATAGATATGTCGTCAGCCATAGTTAAGACTGAGATATGATGGATCGAGAATCTATCTCAAAAGATTGTTTGCGGCTGGGTTAAGTCAGCCATAAATCCATAATCATAGTGCTTATATAGCAAGATAAGATATGTTTACAAATCCAATACAGAGCAAAAAAATCACCCACAATAAAAATGTCTTTTATTTTATTTTCTAATAAAAGGAGAGAAAAAAAAAAAAGAGATAGAAGAGAGAAAAAAGAATGTATTTAAGGTAAATAGATATTCTTGCTGATAAGTAATGGTTAACAAGCTTGTCTCGTCAACCATTAGAAGTGCATTATGTTTTATTAACATACAATTAAAAAGATACATAACTTTTGCGACTAGAAAACAATTTGAATCAAGTAGAAGAGAAATGGAAAAGCCAAGCGATCAGAAAGTTCGTCTTAAATCAAACTTTAAAAAAAGAACGTTCTTTAATCGATAGATTATTGATCTCTTAATGAAAATGTCGCATCTCGAGAGGCCAAATAAATCAAAGAATCACTTGGAACCGCCGTAACATTAAATCCTAACCAAATACAAATTAATAAAGTAATGAAAAGATCGCATCAACGCGAATCTAATAAATCAATTTAGATCAGATAGAAAGAAAAAATTCAACAGACTCTGAGACCACAAAAATCTGAACAAAAAAAAAGATTCACTGTCAATTTATGAATGCGGATGTCACCCTCAGAAAAACTCAATTGTTATTTTTTTCTGAGGAATTCGTTTATCAAAGGTTTAAATGTCATCATGAACAGCAAAGAAATTTCTTGCTTTTACAATGAAAGTTTATATAAAAATGTCCAAACCATTGGCAGATGAGAAAAGATTAGATAGAAAAAATAACTGAAGGTTAACCGGTGCGATATATATCTGCGAAAGACTATAAATACAAACTACAATACAGAGATCAAAATAACTGAAAATGCTAGTCGACATGAGTCATCGATTAAGATATATTAATGTACATTTTGGAGTATGCTGTCAATAAATACTTCAAAAGACTAAATGATTTTTAGAGATATGAAAATAATAACAAAATTGATTGAATAGTAACATTGTTATGTGCCAGAAATTTATTTTTTTGTTTGTCAATAAAGTCAGGAATTTTGTACCAGAAAAATTAAATTTCGACCTAATTATTTTGAGAGAAATAAGCAGCAAAAAATGAAATGTCCAAAGTGAATTCGATCTTTATTTTCATCAAGGACAAAATAATTTTTGTGTAGGATCCATTTAAAGATTTGGGGTTTCTCAAATCTCATCTCTTTCGTTTCTCCACTTTCTTTTTTTTTTACGTCCATTTTCCCTTCTCTTTACTATCTTTAAGTGTTGTCTGATATGTAGAAAAAAGATAATACTCGTGGAATTTTAACGCTGACAAATGCGTGAGACTACAAAGCATTTATTCTCTAAAGATAGTTGGCCATCGTTTCCAATGATCTTTGCAGATTTGTAGAACAGAATATTTTCCTAAAACATTATGCATTATTATTTTTAATGGGAAGAAGGTTTATTGCAAGGGAGATGATTCCAACAAGGTTATTTTTCCAATGGTACGATAAAAACGTCACACCGGAACCTGCTAGAATTACCAGAAAGAAGGCACCGATCTGCCTTAAGCACTTCACTCCCAGTTTGGAGAATTAGAATTAACCATTTCCCAAATTGGCAGCAAACCAAAGATAAAGAGTCTAATTTGCTCTACTATTTATCAATAGTCGAGAGACGAAGTAGAATCATGCCTTTCCCAAGAAGATTTGTACCAAGCACAGGAATCTCGGCAAAAACCTTCCCCATCATTCTAGTAAAGATGCTAACAAACAAAAATCACTCGGGGAAAAAAAAATTTTTTTTTAATTTTTTGATAAAAAGAAAAGAAAAAGAAAAACATTCTTGAAAATGAGTTCTGTTTAACAATCTTATCTCGTTAACCATAACCAGATTATTAGGTTCAATATTTCTCAGTGTTCCATAGTTGCTGTTGTGAGTCAAATTAAGCAAAGTTTAATAAATGTTTAGGTTAATGGCTAACATAACATTTTGATTGAACTACATAAACGTATTCATATACATACGCTGAGTATGAAGTTTTGTTTAGGAACAAAAAATATGGCGGAAAGAAATTTGTTGTAATGTATATGGAAAAGCTAAAAGAGGCTTTTGAAGATGAAGTTTGCAAAACAATTTTTTAAAAGTCAGGTTTGAGTAACTTTTATTTTGCTCAAGGATTCTTGTCAAACGAAACGATGAATGAAGAATGGACACAGTGTAAACGTGGTAGTGGAGATGAAAGCAGCTGCGATGTCGGGTTGTTTTTGTTTTCTTTTGTTTTGGGTTGTTTTTTTTTTATTTGTAAGTGCTGACCTTAAAACGTCTTTGTTTACTTTTTATCTCTTCCTTTGTATCTTTTAACCGATCGGATTTAATTCCTTATCTACTTTAACAACCAATATAGATTGAAACATGCAGAAAATATTTATGCCAATGTAATCGTAATTATATTCATACATCTATTTTTTAATTATTCATCGATCGTAACCGATATATATATATATATATATATATATATATATATATATATATATATACGAGAGTCATTAAATAGGTTTCCAGACTTTTTCGTATGGGCATTTAAAATTGGTGTAGACTCTAGAAATTTCATTTTGTCATTGCTATACATCTTATGAGATGACTGACCAATCTTTATGATTTCAGCTTCAAATGAACAGCTACAGCAGCAATTGGAATACACCCTACTAAAACCTGATTCTCACAGCTAGTGAATTTCAAAAAACCAATTTGGACGTGAGGACACATTAGAAGAACAATATGCAATAAAATTCTGTTTTAAACTTGGAAAAAATGCCACAGAAACCTATGGAATTTCCGACCATCTTGCATGAATCAAGCATCAGTTTTTGCGTGGCATAAGAGATTTAAGGAAGGCAGGGAGTCTGTGAGGGATGATGAGAGGTGTGGGAGGAGTAAGGAAGACAATACACCAGAGTTAATTGGTCAAAGGGTTAGGGTTAGGGTTACTATGCTGGGGTTTTAAGGGAGTTCAGGAAGAGATTCCGTCGGAAGAGTCCAGCACTCTTTAAATCGGGTCAGTGGCATTTCTACCAGGACAATGCACTAGTCCACAACTCCATCCTTGTCACAGACTATTTGACGAAGATGGGTATCAAGACAGTTAATCACTCTCCCTATAGTCCATACCTTGCTCCCTGTGACTTTTGCTTATTCCCTAAGCTCAGAGGCTGTCGTTATGAGACAATTGAGATGAAAGAGGCTGTGACGAATGTCATTGACACGCTCACACAAGAAGACTTCCATAGGGCCTTCCAGAAGTTATTGGAACGTTACGACAAGTGTATTGCAGCCGGAGGAGATTACTTCGAAGGGGACTAGAGTTTCATGAGTGTATTATCAATAAAAGTGCCCATACGAAAAAAATCTGGAAACTGAAACTTATCGTATGCACCTCGTATATATATATATATATATATATATATATATATATATATATATATATATATATAGGCGTGTGTGTGTCTGTGTCTGTATGTCTGTGTGTGTGTCTGTGTGTTAACAAAAATATTGATAAATATTATATATTGATATCTAACTGAAGTGAGTACTTATAACTTTTACATGTTACTGTGTTTTTAAACTAACCTCCTGAATATTTATATTAAATGAGTGGTACTTACCGCATTTCTTACAGATTTCAAGAAGGTCATTAATGTTTATAATATTGGATAGTATGAGTTAAGATGATCGATCAGGACCAAAATAAAAATGTTGACGGAAATCTATCAAAGTTGCACACACATTAAAATATTTCTCAAAAAAAAATTCAGAAGAATTTTGACTTCATAATATGTTCAGAATATAAAAATAAATCTTTTTTATGCGGATTTGTCTATTATAACGATTAAAGTTTGTTACAATAGATAACGGATTAGTTTTCTTACTAAATACTATTCACATTTAATTTAACACGACTTATTAAGTTTATCAATAACTTTTCGGTTTGGATATGTAAAATGATTGCATAGCATTTATTGATTCTTCGGAATAAAAATCTGGACAAGCAAACAAAAACTAGTTTAGTTTATTATCGCGGAATTTTGAAATTTTCTCGAACACCTTATTTTTAAAGTTCAATTAAGATTTTTAAAATTTGATTCTTAAATTGTTCTTTTTTTTTTAATTTTGCAAGATAGATAATGTTAATACTCGGACGGTCTTCCCACGCCCATTATCTCACTTCTTACTTCAATCGCCTTGTCTGTCACTTCGTACCGCTCTGTCAGACTCTTTCGTCATGTTCGCTTTTTTTATGTCGTTGTCTTCTGTCATCATCTCACATTGTTTTAAGTTTTTCTCTGCTCCCTTGGTGACTAACAATTCGACCACATTTTCAAAAGCACCTAATTTGTTTATTACTTCGACAACACTTTCCTCTCATCACCAGTTTCTGTCTACAGAGAATTAGCGAGAGGAAAGATTTAACCGCTCGAATCGTGCGTTTCTCACTAACTGACTAACTTATTGCTAAGTTCTAAAACTACAATGGTCACCTGTTTGAAACCATCCAATGAGAGCCTTTGTATTCGACAGCCCTTGAGTCCAATAACTTTTGATCATACTGATTAACCCACTGTGTTTTTCCATGCGTTTAACGGCTCATAAGTTAATTTGGATGCTAGACTACATATTGATTATATATCTCACCAATCTAGATTGTAACATTCGTACTCTAATCATTTTCAAATTCATAACAATTAATTTATCAATTTTTTTATCTCTCTTTTCAATTCAGAAATACGCTTGTTTGGTTATAAAAAGACGTTGGGGAACGTCATCATTTATGTCTTATAGCAGGGTCTTAGGGGAGTCGGGTCTTTCAACATAATACCACTCTCGCCAGCTGGAACCCACTCGAGTTCATCACACTCAGTCCGTCACCCAAGAATTAAAAACGTTACTAACTCCACTTGCTTTTTAAGGAGACATGATATAATAGACCCTGGTTTCGAAGCATTTGATAGGTCAATGCTTTAGCTAACCAGTTTTCCGGGCGGGTGTTTTAACCAGGTCTACGCGGTTGTGACACTTTTCTTTTTTCTTCCTTTGGCACGAGAAAGATCCAGCAGTTACTTCCGTAATTCATTTCAAAATTTTTTTTTACAAAAAGGAACGTAACAAAAAAAAACACCATATACACACACACAAGCTAAAACTCCTCCTCTTCTATTCATGGTCCTAGCAACAAAAAATAACATAATACATATCTCCATATATATATATACATACATACATATATATACATATATATACATACACACAATGCATATCAGCGTTCGGATGAAATATGAAGGAACGTCTAAGAAAAATGGACACTTCTCAAAGTAAATATTCTAAAAATGATCTAAATAAATCGTTTAACAAGTATGCAAAAAAACAAAACAAAAAAAAAACAAAGCCGTATAATTTTTTTTTAAATTCCTACCTCGAATTAAACTGCCTTTAAAAAATAAATGAAATAAAAATTAAAACCTGTATAAATCAGTATTCAGATGAGATAAGAGCGTCTAAACGAAATATACACTTCAAAAATTAAATATAATTGAAAAATATAATCTAAGTCGTTTAACAAATGTTTAAAAAAATTTCACACACTCTGACCAACCACTTGCGCACACACAAACATACATATGTTTATTACACAAACATATACAGACATACACACACACACACACACACACACATATACGTATACATATATATACATACGCACGCACACACACACACACACATTCACACACACACACAAACATATATATATATATATATATATATATATATATATATATATATATATATATTACACCCCCTCTGAAACTGCTTTCATATAGACACACACACGATTCTGTGACTCGAAGCGCGAAATGTAGACACTAATTATTTATCACTAATGAAAGGAAGGAAACTGATTCGAGAATATACTTATGAAAAGGAAAACAACTAACAGGATTTGTTTAAGACTTTTCTTTTAGTTTGAACTCGAGAATTAATAAGCAGATTTTTTCCTTCTCTCTATTTTCATTTTCTTTCTTCTTTTTTCTTTTTTTTTTTTTTTTTTGAAGAGGGAATTCTCTCTTTTTACAAATATTTATAAAAAATACACACGACATACAACCCCTTTTAGTCCTAAAAAAATTTAAAACACAAATATACACGTACTTGTTTAAATTTACAAATTAGGACTTTCCAAATTTTTTGAAATTCAGTCCAGATTTTGAAGTTATCTACCCTTCTCCTTTTGTACTTTTCGAACTCCTCAAAATAGAGCACTGATTTTAGTTTTCCTTCTCCCATGTGCTACTGCGTTTTTTCCAAAGCCATTTTGCCGTCTTTTCGGCTGTATTGGATATTGATTTAATTGCTATACTTTTTGTGGCCCCGAACACGCCAATGTCTGATAGAGCTTTACAAAGCAATCTTGCTGTAAAACCTCTTTCGCCAACCACTATAGGTAGGCATGAAGCCTTCCAAATATTACTTCGACATTGCCCCAGTAAATCGTCATATTTCAATTTTTTTTCTTTCGTAGGCCTCCGACATATGCTCTAAAATTCAATCCGAGCTCTTCTTTTTCCCCAGCTAGTCAATCGTTCAATGGCACGCACATATTACACAATCAAAAAATTTTAAAAATTCACTGGGCCTTCCAAATCATGTCAGAAACTTCACAAAATCATTTAACATTCCGACTATTTTCTCCAAATCCTGGTCATAAACCCACATGACTTCGGTTATTCCAATACAATCACTTTCCCGGATTTTTTGCAGTTCTTTGATGACTTCATGATAAAAAGTTCCACCGATTTTGCTCGACGTGACTCCACATATCGCCCACAGAGAAGAGCAATGTATCTCAAAACCAATACTTCAAATCTCAAAACATATGTCCACTGGCCTAAACATAATACACCACCTATGTACTGTCTATAAAAACTAAATGTATGTCAAAATTTATCTGCCAAGTTTATTTACCAAAAATAAACATCAAATAAAGATTAATGTTTTAATGTAATTCTTTGTTTATTTTTCATCTGATTTTAGTCAGTGTAAGTTCATTACACTAACGAAATTGTTTTTAATTTGGTAGAAAAGTATCTTTGCCTTTATTTTCTTAACTGTGTAGGTTTCTTTCTTCAAACTGCATTCGAATTCATACAAAGTTCTTCGGCTTCGTTTTGTTTGATAATCTGTATGTAAATCTTGAGATGAAAATATTTTTGTTTTAAAGAGAAAATCACGAAGGAGGTTATATAATGATAATGCTTATAATTTTGTTTATTTATTGTTTTTTAAATAAAAGTAATATAAAAACAAATGACTAAATTAAGTGTAGTTAAATTTGACAACAATTTTTGTTCATGTAAGTTTTGAATTTTTCAGCTCAAATTCTTTATTCTCATTAATTTATAAGTTAAGTAAACAAATAAATAAATAAACAAAATAAATTTCCTATTATATCAATTAAATAAATTATGACTTTTGAAAATTTTCGTTCTTTCTGAATTACTCCGAGCGTTTTTCTTAGTTACGTCCCTTTCAAATCATGACAACTTTAATTACCTTAAATTTTATTGACATAACAAGTAGTTTCATTTTGGGAGGTGAGAAATCATATAATCGTAACTGAATACAGTTAAAAACCTCTTAAGAGATGACTCCATCAATTCCTGAAAATTTGGGTGAAATCCAACCAAAAATAACAGAGCCTTATTTCTATTATATTCAAACTGAATTGTTGTACCTCCCGGGATCCCAAATATAGTTTTTTTCCAACATGTTAGTATAATGTTAGTATGATAGCCATGAATTAAACCCTCTAACAAGTCTATCTACGTCTCTTGTTAACCCTCCGGTAGTTCTTGCAGTTGTCTTGACCCTGTCTTGCCACAGGATCTGGATGAACTTACAGTCTGATGATGCGTGATTCTTCTTCACTTTAATAGACTTCTGCATGTCATGACTTCTGACTGCTCGTGAATATCAGTCATTCTACAGCAGACACACAAGAAGGTTGAATCACTTCCAAGTGATCTGGTTCCGCAAACTGATGAGAATCTGACGACAGGACAATATTCCTGACACAGAAATCCTCTCTCTAATCGATATAAGAAATTACAACCAGTATGGCCGGAACAAATCCAGTGGATGGATGAATGACGAGAGGCTTCCCAAGTTGATTCCCAATGGGGAATTGCAGATGACAAGCGTATTGTCGGACGACCAAGCTCTGTTTCAGCGACGATCAGAAGATCCCCTTCAAAAGTCTTGAGGTACTTATCTTATCTTGATATCTGGCACAAGATCTGCCCTTTTAGTGTAGCCTAACGAAAAAAGAAGGGGAAACTGCTGTACAATGTTGCGACTACATCTGAAGAGACGTGTGCAACAAGAAAAGCCAGAAGAACTAGCATCCTAACATAAGCAATAGGATAAAAATTCCCAACTTCTGGCAAAGTAATAACACCTAAGAAAATGACACCTCAGTCATCTCGGACTCATACTTGCAGAAATTGAAATCGACACAATGATTGACACAAATCATCTACATCATTATTAATAATAGCGACTATTTCTTACATATTTATGACTATTTAATTTTGACGTTATTTATAAATGCTGCATAATTATATGGACTTAAATATAATTATTCAACCGTATCAAAGGCTTAAGTGGATTTTAGTGAGATAAATATATTTACATACAGATATTTCTTTTTATATGTAATGAATATTTATAAATAAATTTAGATTACTGCGAATTTAAACCTAATTTGTTTAAATATAATATATTTATGTATATTTTTATGCCACACGAAAGAAATATTTTAGTGCATCAAGAAAAAAAAGTTTTTTTCTATCGCACCTCAATAAAAATTCTTTAATCGCTAAGGGAGAAAGATTCAAAGTTATTAAACCAGAACCCTACTCTAGAATGGTTGCATGGACGTGACGTTTTAATAAAAGAGTGTAGAAAGGGATTTTGTTCGCTGAACGCAGAAGTCCGGCAGGAAAGGATGTGAACTCTGTTGGGAGCTTGGATCTAACGGATGGACATGGGATCCAAAGCTGGCCTAAAAATCAAGAGACAAAAATTAGTACAAATGTAGAGATAGGACCGACATTGCCAACTGTCAGAGCGACAAAGCGAATTAAGTAGTGAAAATAGAGACATCCAACTCGACACCTCATGAAGTCGGAGGGAAAACTGCCAAAACCGTTAAGATAAACCACCTGTCGTTTCCAGAAGCTAGTAATTAAGATACACTTTATAGGTTCCTGTATTCCAGGAGACCTCCCGTTAATCTTATACGAATAAATGCTGCATATATATATATATATATATATATATATATATATATATATATATATATATATGCAGTAGCGAGCATAAAGATCAGAATGATGTTAAGAAAAAGTCTAAATGTGAAATAACTTTTTATTTTAAAGCTTCATAGAACATTTTATCAAGGAAAAATAAGGATGTAGTGGTAAATTGTATAATTCCAAAATATAAAGCTCAATAAACTGATTTTGATGAAGTTATAAGAATAATTATATGACATTAAAAAAAATAGACGATCAAAAATATCTGAACGATTAAATAGATCCGTAAAATTTGATAATTATTTCGTATTATTAACAAATTTTGTGGAGGTAAAAATATCAAATAGGGTTATTTTATTAAATTACACTGGCTCTTGCATTGTAAACATGGCAAAAAATCTGTGACGTCATTGGAACTTAGAAAACTTATCAGTTTTCTAAGTTCCAATGACGTCACAGTTTTCTAAGTTCCAATGACGTCAAAGATGTTAAGTTACGAAATGATTGGGGATATTTCAAAGACTGTGGGGAAACCTAAAAGTGTTATTCGTGGTATTTTAAGAAAACTTGAGTAAATTGGATCATGTGAAACCAAGAAACCACCTGGCCGGCCTTGGAAAACTACTGCAAAAGAAAACATATGGACTGGTAATGATTTAAAAAGGATCGATTTGCGACAGCAACCGCTTTCTCTAAAAGAGCGAATGCTAACCTTGGCATTAAAATATCAAGGCACACTATTTCCAGGAGATTTAATGAAATAAATTTGAACAGTCAAGTAGCTTCTATGAAGCCTTACATTTCTAAAAAGAACAAAATCAGCCGATTCAAATTTGCCACTAAACACGTCATATGGACGGAAGAACAGTGGGATTGTGTTCATTTCAGCAATGAGTCAAAGTTTAATTTATTAGGTTGTGACGGGAGAAGGTCCATTCGAGGCAGTCCTAAGGAATGATATTGACCTCAGTGCACTAAGACCAGGGTTAAATTTGGAAGAGGAAGTGTGATGGTGTTTATCGTTAATCAGGCTACACGGTAAAATCAAAGCAAATGTATACAAAGAGATATTGAAGAAACGTGTAGCTAATTTGAGGACTGCAATTAATCAACTAGCTGTATTTATGTAAGATAACACTTCATGTCATACAGCAGAGCCTGTTAAGACATTTCTTTCTGATGAGGATGTTACTGGTATGGTGTGGCCTGCTCAAAGTTCAGACATGAATCCTATTGAGAATGTTTGGAAGTCACTAAATGAAAGAGCTAAAGAAAAGAATCCAAGAAATGTCGAAGAACAATTGACTAATTTGAAAGGAGAATGGGAGAAAATATCCATTGATGAATGTAAGACATTATTTAATTCACTCGTGTAGCAAAAGATGTCAAGCTATTATTGAAAGTAAAGGTCTACACATCAAGTAATAATGAATTTGTATATGATGTATCCATTATAATAGTATGATTTATTAAATCGTTCAGATGTTTTTGATCATCTATTTTTTTCAAATGTTATATAATTATTCTTATAACTTTATCAAAATAAGTTTATTGAGCTTTATATTTTGGAATTATATAATTTACCTTCATATCTTTATTTTTCTTTGATAAATTGTTCTATGAAGCTTTAGAATAAAAAGTTATTTCACATTTAGACTTTTTCTTTACACCATTCTGATCTTTATGATCGCTAATATATATATATATATATATATATATATATATATATATATATATATATATACTGAAGTATCAGACAATGCCGATTAAAAGATAAAAACATATATTAAACTTAGTCGTTTTCAATTTAGAATTCAGACTAAAATGTTCAGAACAGTTATTATTCCAGTAAAAGATGAAATCCCACAATAGAAATGAGATTTATCAATTATGTTTATTTGTTTTATGAAGTATTACACTGTAAATATTTCAGTGAAATTTGATAGAAATGTTTTGTTTTTTTTATCTAATTACCTGGGATTATTTTATAACTCAGTTTCACAAAAGAAAAGCAAAAAGAAAAGTCGAACAAGTTTTTGGAGAACTGGACTTGCCCATAGATGGGTATGTGTGTCTGTGTGTGTGTGTGTGTGTGTGTGTGTGTGTGTGTGTGTGTCACTTCAGGACCTTTCTTTAGCTCTGCTCCTCCACTTTCCTACGTGCGATTGTTATATAATTAAGGAATGATTTTTTATATTAATGATTTTTCGTTAATCATATTTTACTATTCAGTTTGGTAAGGCTTTGAATCACTCGGGTCTCTTAGTCCAGGTGCATAGTCATTTGGTGCAGTGTTACGCCCGCGTGGAAAGGATATGACAATCACCATTTGTCATTATAAACCCCCAGACAGAAAATGGGGCTGGACTGTGGATGGCGTCATGCCAGAAGAGATGGTCCTAAGAATTAGAGGATTTTAAAAAGACAGTAGTTGAGATTCGACCGTTGAAGACGGCAGTTGAGTTTTCTACCGTTGAGGCGTGCAGTTGAGTTTTTCGGATCTCAACCGGCAGGGATGAATTGAGATCTTAAACATCACAAAATGCACTGCGCATTGGGGTGGGGTCAGCATAGTATGGCTAGCATAGACTTTTAAGAATTGTGTCTCTCTCTTCGTGTCACCATGGACCGAAGCCAGAAATTAATAAACCCGTTCGTATCCGAAACGAAAGAGTCCGCCTGTATTTATATTTGTATCTGTATTACTGTTGTTATTGAGTTCATCGTGATTATATAACACGATGTGAATTCTAACTCTCCAAGTTTTCGGACGTGACCCAGAACCATATGTCACTTTCATTGTCGCAGGCGAACTCGCCAAACCAACTGACTCTACCTGTATACATGCAAACATGAATCATTTCCTCGATCCGTGCCAAGGCCACCCATAGACAAAACATTGAAATATTGCAAGACCCTATGTCTCCAGGCCACACTAAAAAGCGTGACAACTAAATTGAAATCTTTTAAGTTGCGGACTGGGTTAGTTTCTCAACTTTATCTGATCCTCTCCACTTAGACAAGAAGTCAATGAATGGTCCACGCACAAAATTCTTACGGTCACTCACACACTCATCTACGCCCTCAACATATACTCAACATAGGTTTTCACACATTCACGCAAAAATGTCTAGGTCCGTATATGGATATACACATATATAAATACCTATGATCAACTCTCAACTATATACATACGTACACGCACATGCTTACACACACATATATGAATCTACACCTATGGTCAATTCGTAACCACACATATGCACATACGTCTATTCAACTCTATACACTACCACGCTAAAGGGTCCATAGTTTCACTGGGCTGAGATTAGTTAAAATTTCTTAAAAGAAATTGTTGATTAAAAACTGTAGCGAATCATTTAAAGATTTCGGAATTAAAGAGGCTGAAATCCTCATTGGTATTTAAAACTGTTGAATATATCAACTGAAATAGTCCATTGAGTATATGGCGATGCGGTTGTGAGCTGCAACTGAAGACGGACTACTTTTTTTAGTATGCAACGACGTGTTACGTGATCTGTTTGTAGGCGCCACTAAATTTGGTGCGTACTTTGTATTTCCTTTGTCTTTGCTCTTTCTTTGTTCATCTACTTCAGGCAGTAAAGGCTGGTTGTGAACATGTGTATATATCATCATCATCATCATCATCATCATGTAGTGCCGCTAGCACAGATATCCCTGACTCTCTCTCGCCACTCCTCCCATCGTTCATCGCTTCTGGTAGGTCCTCAGGGCTACATCCCGTATCCTCACCGAGCTGGTGTATGTAGGTTCGAGCTGGTCGTCCTGCTTTTGCTTGGCCATATGAGGGGGTCCATAGGAGTACATCACTTATGAGCTCGTCCCTACTTCTCCTGCATGTCTGGTTCGTCTAACTTCGATAGTTTTCATGATGGGAGGAAGGTGGCCGTACAGCTGGCGCTTTGTGCGGGTGTTGCCTCCGTGACTTGTTCAAAATTGCTCGCAGCATTCTTGTGTAGTTGGCGTCAAGCTTTTTCTCCTTGCGTTTAGTTAGCGTCCGTGTTGTGCATCCATATAGCAGTATCGACACGACTGCTGCTTGGAAGAAACTGTGTTTCATTTTATCGGTCAGGTCTGACTTCCATGAGACCGATAGCCTATCAATAGCTGTCCATGCCTTTGTTAGCTGCGTGTCGATGTCTTTTTCAGTTGATGAGACACTGCTTCCGAGGTAGTACGTCTTGTCTTCTTATTTTTTACTACAACTATGAGTCGGTATAGCTCTGCGATTTTAACAAAAGCATCCAGTGACCTAAAAGGGGAGGTTTGAAGAGGACGATTGAATATCTCCTGTTTTCTAAATAGCATTTCTGAAACCATTCCGTACTCGAAATTAAATGACAGTTGATTCAGTGATGACAGAAAAAACAATGAGACTTGTAAATTTTCAGAACAAAACAAAAGAAATTTATCAGATAAAGTTTTACGGTTTAAAATGTATCTATAAATATCGTCACAGTTCCCAAGTCAACGTGACCAACAAAAATGGTTTCTCAGTTTAAAAATTAAGTAAATGAAATTTTAATATCTGATAAGACATTTATCATGATGCAATCTGGTCAAAAATATGCCACCAGTTTTTTTGTATAGATCAGACAATCACTCTATTACACTCTATGTCTATTTGTGAAAGTTTTCTTATGTACTTATTATCAGTCCGTCTGCTCGTGTCGATTGATCTGTCTAACTCCTGATTAATCAATTTTAGGTTCCTCTATTTATCAGTAGCAATATTCAGCCTTACTGAAACTAATTCTCGACTAAATGTCGAAATTATGTTGTTTATCAATTTGTCTGTCTGAAACTAATTTCCTCCGACTGTTCATATTTTTGAAGTCAGTTGTCTATTTAGAAATCTCTCTCTATCTCTATCTCTATCTCTCTATCTATCTCAATATATATACATGTGTGTGTGTGTGTGTGTGTGTGTGTGTGTGTGTGTGTGTGTGTGTGTGTGTGATTGGTTTTCAAGACAGACACGCTCTATCTGCTTAGATGCTTGGCACAAAACACATCTTCCTAACTCCCTGTTTTCCTCAGCCAAGTAGATAGATAGATAATCAGGTCGTCAATCAATTCTCTATCTATCTATCTATCTATCTATCTATCTCTTATATTAGGTCAAAAAGACTTGAGGCTTGATAGCTGAGATAATAGTGCACTTTTCTTTTGTACGAATCGTTGGTGTTCATGTGATGGTAAGTCATAATTTTCAGTGGAAATTCTAAAAAGCATGCAGTAACTTCCCACAAGAGGGAATGAAGTAATATCCTCTCATTTAACAGTCACTATTTTGGTCATGGTAATATTTGAAGCTAACAGTGAAAACCATACGTTACGACAAGCCCTCACTTACCAATAAAGATATTTGTAATAAATTTACGGTAACTGTTAGAAATAAATACAATACTCTTCAGTAGATATTTAAAATGCAAACTCCCATTGACGAATATGAAAATTTTTTCAGTGCCCACATGGAAGCGGCTGTAGAGTACAACCCCATAAAAACAAGAGCCAAATGTAGAGTTCTATGGAAATCACAAGTAGTCAGGGGAAAAAACGAGATAGCATGAAAATAGCATCCTTACTTAATAAAAGAAACCCAACAAATTCCAACGTGCAGCAACATAAAAAACCTCAAAGAGAACTAACTCATATCAAAATAAACGACAAGAATACATTCAAGGCTGAATCAATAAAATCAGAAACTTGTTAGAAGATAGACAATCACAATTAGCACGGCAAGCAGTAAATAAGGGAGCAAAAGGAAGAGTAACTCAAAAGGAAGAGTAACTCAAAAGGAAGAGTAACTCAAAAGGAAGAGTACCTCAAAAGCAAAATTTAAAGCAGCCAATAAAGAAAAAAGAATACAGAAGTAGAAAGAACATTTTAAGAATCTGCTTGGAAAATCCCCTTGTCACTGGTAAACCTATCACAAAAATTACTATTATCCAAGTAGATATCAAACTCAGACAGTTTATAGAGGAAGATCTTAACACACTAAAGACAAAAATGAAAAGCATAAAGCTTTCAAGTCTCGACGAAATACGACCAGAAGTATAGAAGACAAGGAGATTTGATCATATACCTCTTCAAGTATGTAAAACTGTCTATAAACAAAATACATTAAAGAAATAGACAAAAGGCTGAATCCTCCCATTCCTCAAGAAAACTGACTTCAGAATCACAAAGAACTGCAGAGGTATAACTCTTAAGTTGCAAAGTTTTGTAATGCCAATGCTTTTCAATAGTATCAAACCTAGAATCGAGAGAATTCTTGGAAAAATCAGAACTGTTTTCCAAGAAATCGATCCACTGCTTCACTGATTCTGACAATCCGTTGAATCACCGAAAGGGTAAGAACAAAAAACCTCGAGTCAACTCTGTCATTCATAGATTTCTCCAAGGCATTCAATTCCATTCACTGAGGGAATATGGAGAAATTACTACAAGCATATGATCTCCCCAACGACACTGTTACAGCTGTAATTATGTTTTACAAAAATACGAAAGTAATGGTTCACTTCCGTATCGGAAACAGACATCTACGAAATTGTTAATGTATTTTTACAAGGAGATACATTAGCACACCATATTTGTTTATAATTCCGTTCTTCTAAATTCGATATGTAACATTATCAGGGATATTAGTTGACTGAATTTCTGAGACGCAGCTTGATGATTTTTAACATTAAGAGTTTTCGGATTATTGTCTTCATCTTTATTGTTATTTCCAAGACGTTTCGGTTGATATATCCTCTGGCCTTCTTCAGGTGTTTGTTGAACTCGGGAACCTTCACGGAACTTCGAACTACGTCCTTTATTGAATCTACGGCGGTCGACTGTTCTGATTCTGTTAACCATAACCGGGTACAAGTGTTAAGAATCCCTGTATTGTTACTCGCTTGCAATCTGGATTGAACCTGCAACCTCCAGATAATTGTCTCCTTAGAAGCTTAGGGAACCAACGAATATAACCGTTACGCTATGTGTCCTGCTGGACAATTTAGAGCGAATTTTGGGACTTATAAACTTAATGTTCTTACTTGACTAGGATTACAACTATTATGTCTGATTATGTATGATGTATTACCTGCGCACATATTCAGATTTTTTGTTTTATTTTATCTATTCATTTTTTTTATCTAACTTTTTTAATAATCGGTCCCCATATTGTATTCATCTCTATACCTGGTCTACTTAACAGGTCATTGTAGCCCAACATATGTTCAGATTCCTTAAGGATGTTGCAGGTTCAATCCTGACTGTAGGCGAGTAACAATACAGGAATTCTTAACACTTGTATCCGGTTATGGTCAACGGAATCAGAACAGGCGACCGCCGTAGATTCAATAAAGGACGTAGTTCGAAGTTCCATGTAGGCTCCAGAGTTCGACAAACACCTGAAGGCCGGAGGACATATCGGCCGATACGTTGGGGAAATAGCAATAAAGATGAAGACAATAGTCCGAAAACCTTTAATGATAAAAAAAAATAATTAGGGTCGTTGGGTGCCTTTTTTATGTATAAGTGGGTTCCTGGCTAGATTTACAGGTCGACCACTGGACGGTGGAAAAGGAGGGACATATAAGAAAAAGAGATTCGAGGCTGTCACAGAGACAGAGATAGAGAAAGGCTATGGGGAAGAAACGAATGGGAAAATGAACGAGGGAGAGTCCCTAAGTCTAGGTCAAAATAGCAGCAGACGCTCGGGTTAAAAATAGAAATATATCAGCCGCAAGTTGGTGATTGGTTCTAATTGAGTGGAAGAAACTCCAACGGAAAAGCCGTTGTGGGGACGCGGGATAGAAAACAGGAAAGGCAAGTCAGTTTGAGACGAGATGCGACGATGTGAAGACTAGCCGAAAATTTCAGCACCTAATCTTAGGTGAAATCAGCGAAGAGGAACCACACCCAGCACGAAGCTGTGCAGATGAAACCTGCAAGAAGGCACGTGCGAAAACACCAACCGAAAATGAGAAAGATGATATCAAAGTATGTCTGCTCTCTCTCTCTCTCTCTCTCTCTCTCTCTCTCTCTCTCTCTCTTCAGGACGTTTTATTTCTCTTTGTCTAGCTAAAGGGGTGGACTTATTTTTTATACTCTGTTTCTCTCTTCAAAGAGGTATAGTAGCGAATAAACGTTTATATTCGCGAACCAAGAGGGTGTTTTTTGTGTTCCTCATTTTTCTCATGGTTAGGTTCGACTGAAACTTAAGACGTAGTGTTACACTCATAGATCAATTTAGGTGTATTTCGAGAAGCACTAAATCATCTGCGTAGATTTCGTCTGTCATTAGTTTTGCATGATATCATCTGCTTTTGTTTTTTGAATGCAAACCATTTTCTTTTATTTGGTCTGACGTTCATAGTACATAATCTAAGCAGATTATAAATAATGTATATCCTTGCAAGACTGGTGACAATATCCAATAAGTGAATGAAGCTCTGTTTTCGTTTTTTGTAAAGCATCATTAAAATGATAACAATTTCTTTGGGGAAACCATATGCTAATAGCGTTTGTTCCATCTTTCATCTGTGTAAGGAATCAAATGCTTTGGACAAATCGATGAACAATAGTTTTGCCTCAAGATTTTTTGCTCTTACTTCGTCAGTGATTCGACGGATTGTCAGAATCTGTGAGGCTTGAGAAGCCATTCTGATTTTTCCAAAGAACTTTCTCGATTTCAGGTTTGATACGACAGAGAAATATGATATTATAAACCTTAGCAACTGTATCAGCAAGAGTTATGCCTCTGTAGTTCAAAGTGATTCCAAGGTCACCTTTCTTGGAAAAGGGAAGGAAGCAGCCTTTTGTCCATTTATCTATTATCTTTTATTTATAAACAGCGTAGTATAATCGAAGAAGAATGCCATCGTTGTCTTCTATACTTGAGGGGGTATTTTGTCGAAGCCTGCAGCTTTTCTGCTTTTATCTATTTTTTTTATTTTTTTTCGGTACAGAGTCAAGTTCTTTCTCCTGAAACTCTCATAATTTGATATTTAGTTGGCTATAAATATTTTTTCGGTAGGCTTTTCAAGGAAATTCTTGAAATATTTTTCCACTACTGAAGCCTTTTTTCTTGGCTGGCGGCGTTTAGTTTTGTTCTCGAAAAGTTTTTCTTACCGCTCATTTCGTTTACTGTCTCTATTGCAAGTCGTGATTGTCTATCTTCTATCGAATTTCTCATTTTATTCAACCTTGTCGCCTGGGGCTGTAGAATATACCAACAGCATCTCAGCAAAAGCGTAACACCTACACCACCACCCTAACAACGAGTGTCCTGGATACGACAAGGCTTCAGTCATTGAGTTTTGGTGAATGTAGAGCACCCTTTCATTGCCATTACTCCAAAGTCTTCTCTGACCAAGACTGGTTGTACCTGTCAAGTAAAAATATTCAATCATTTTTTTATACTTGAATCCATTCAACTCTGTGCAAACAAATAACTGATGTTAAATTAGAGTGTTCGTATTTCATAGAAAGATTTGAACTGTGTGCAAACGAATGAATAATGTTGAATAGAATTATTATTGTTTAATTGCAATACTTGAAACTATTTGACTGTATCCCAACAAATTATGAATTAAGTATCAAATTACATAGGAATACAGGATAAATAGGATTACTGATGCTAAATAACTATACTTCAAAACATTTAACAGCAGGCAAACATGTGAGCTCTGGTTCGTTTAAAAATAATGTTACCTACAAACTATTTCGTTTACAAATCACATGTATATCATCATCATCACTTCGCGCCATCAGCACGGATATCACTGACCCTCTCTTGCCACGCCTCTCTATCGTCCATTGCTTCCGGCAGATCTTCAGGGATACCTCCCGTATTGGCACAGAACTGCTGTATGTAGATTCTAGCTGGTCGTCCTGCCTTTGTTCGTCCATGTGAAGGGGTCCACAGGGGTACATCACTTATGAGCTCGTCCCTACTTCTCCAGCTGTGTCTCGCATGTCTGGTTCGTCTGGCCTTTATAGTTTTCGCGATGGGTACAGCTGCTGTTTTGTGGGATGCTGCCTCCATGACTTGTTCAATATTGCTCGTAGCATTCTTGTGTAGTTGTCGTCAAGCTTTTTCTCCATACGTTTAGTTAGAGTCCATGTAGTGCATCCATATAGCAGTATCGACTGCTGCTTGGAAGAAACTGCATTTCATTTTATCGGTCAGGTCTGATTTCCATATGATCGAAAGCCTATCGATAGCTGTCCATGCCCTCGTTAGCCGTGTGTCGATGTCTTTTTCGGTTGATGAGACGCTGCTTCCTAGGTAGGTAAATTTGTCTACCAGTTTCAGAGAGTTTACGTCTAGTGTGGAAATGTCACCTATTTGATTATAGCACATATATTCATTTTTGTGTGCATTGACATGGAGGCCAACGCCTGCGGCGGCTCGTACCAAACTATGCAGTAGTGTTTCGGCTTGGGTGGGTGTATTCGCCAGTAACGCTATGTCATCGGCGTCGTCGGTGTCGGTAATTGTTTTTGCGGGGTACCTTCTGCTTCTTTTCTTTTTCAGCTCGAAGCCGTTTTCTCTGATTTTATCAATCGAAGTTCTAAGCACGTAGTCTAGACAGATGATAAAGAGGTATGGGGCTAGCGTGTCCCCTTGTAGTACTCCTGCTACAATGTCGAAGTATTTTGTGAACGTACTTTCACTTTGGTGTTTCTGTAGAGAACCGTTATTGCTGCTACGGTTTCTTTTGGTAAGCCGTATGCTAGTAGGATTTGTTCCATCTTCCCTCTGTGAATGGAATCGAAGGCCTTGGTAAAGTCGACAAACAGTAATGTCGCCTGTAGGTTTTTTGCCCGAACGCTTTCAAGGATTCTACGGATAGCCAATATTTGTGAGGTCGTAGATCTATTAATTCGGAAGCCATTTTGGTTTTCCTAAGGATATTGTCGATTTTGGGTTATATGCGGTTTCGAAGTTGGGCAGAGTAAATTTGGCTGCTATGGATGTTATACCTCGGTATATATATATATATATATATATATATATATATATATATATATATATATAAGCAGAATCTGGTATTAAATAACCTTCAAGGGTTGATATGCCGTAAAAACAAACCAACTAAACCAGCCACCCGATTTTATTGTGTGTGTGTGTGTGTGTTATTTATATTAATCCGCATACAAAAGGTATATTTGATAAAGGATGTTACAAGCAACAGGAAAATGGTCTTCTCTATGGTTGCTTCTGGTTCGCAGTAAAGTAACGAATCAACTAAATGTAATCAAAAAAATAGATTCTCTCAAATATTCCTTTTTTATCATTTAGTGAATTATTTCGATCCTAATCTTTATTGTTTTTATCATTATCTTTCAGGCAATGTCTACTCCTACCGCAACGTATGATGTTCTATTCAGAAATATTCATGAATTATCTATATGCCTTTCCACGTATGGATAGAATCATAGGGCAGACTGGACTCTCTGGCTTTTGAATCTTTTAGACTGTTCGAATTTGATTTCAAGTCCCAAGTTTTATTACATCGTATCCTTCTCTTGGATAATATCAGTATGTCCTGTTACATTGGCAACTGCCAGTCTTCCACAAATCTTTCACCCGTTTGGTGATGACAAACAGACATCTCCACCAGGCAAGCTCTAGAGAAACAAACCTGACCAAAAGTCACGTGACCGAACAAAAGTTGTTTAAAATAAATAAAAGAAAAGACTTCATCTTTTCAGGTTTTCTTGTCCCCATCCGAAACTCCACTCGTTCACGGTTCAATAACCCATCTAAATGCAGACAAAAAAAAAAAGGTCGTATCTATTATTTTTCATTCTTTGCCGACCGAATACAAAGGTGTCTTCAAATTTCTAGTGCTGCTGGACGATACATTGTATGAATAAACCACCTTTTAGACAAATTGAAATCTCTTTTATAGTCAAATGAATAAACTCATGGCGAATGATAAGTTGAGAATGAATCTTTCTACTGTGCGTGCTTCGTAAAAATAGCCACACAGATGCCCATTACAATACAGATATTGGGCCAAAGTAATCAATGAGTCAATGTACTGGGTATTTTTTGTTCTATTGCAAAGCGTTTAAAATTTATTTTGAAAGATTCGACCCGAATTTGGGGAGGACGTGTCCAAAGTTGAAGACGCTAGACTAATTTATTAGTTTAAAACTAAATGTAACTTAGATAAATACGTAGAGGTCTCTATTTGTGATGGCTTTAATATTAACAGGATAATGAAATTGTCTTTTCCTGGTGCTAAACCTGGGGGTAACAGAGAGATCTGTGTTAGCTGCATTTTCAGAAGAAAGTTTTAAATATTAAAAAAATCATTTCGTACACCGACACAAGTTTTATTGCCAGAAAATGTTAAGTAGGAAAAGGGATACGTTTAGAAATTAGATGCAAAAAGAGTGAGTGAATGAATGCATGTAGAAAATCCCGTATAGCACGTAAGTGTGTGTGTGTGTGTGTGTGTGTGTGTGTGTGTGTGTGTGTGAAATGTGTAAGAGATTTAAATATTTGAGAAGCGTTCCTTTATTTGTTAGTCGCGTGGAATTATTGACGTAGTTGAATGTATGAATAAAAGGAAGCATATGGTATTGCGTATTGTGTATTACAGTGTTGTCTTGAGTCTTGGGTCAAATGCTCCATGCAAAGAAGAAAGAACAAACTTTTTCTTTTATGCTAGGTTCTGTTGCCAGGGCAACAATATGATGTCTCCATCAAATGGTCATAAATAGAATTCCTTTTTGCAAATAAAGGAGGTAATTCCACAAATATTTACATTGTTTTTTATATTTTACATGTACGCTAATAGATTGACTGGTATAAAAGAAAAAAAACTGTATTGCATCAACCTTCCTATAAGAAATATCCTGTCTGTATATCTACTTTGAATGTTACCGACGAGAGGCTTTGAATGTCAAGATGCATTAGACAACCTTCTTAACTACAAGAAAGGGCACACTTTAATTGACAGCTTGCTAGCTTGAAAGAAAGAAAAAAAGAGAGAAAGAAAGAAAGAAACTTTCATAGATCAAACACTATCAAATGAATTTAACTGTTTTTTATATTTTAATCGATTTCATCCTTTGATTTAATTAATCGAGAGATGTAGAACCTTAGGCAAAGATAAAGGAGGTGACTTTACTTAAAATACAGTAAAATATCAATCAGATTCAAGAAAAAAAAGTGATGGGGAATTCTTGCTGTTATTATTTAATTTCTTGTGAGTTTTTTATGCAGCAGTTTTTACTTGTGTTTATTCACGAAAGTCTGTGTGACAACAAGCCACCTCAGTTTTGCAGAACTCTTCTAGGTATTCTAATAAGTGACAACAAGTCATTTCAGGTCTGCAGGACTTTTCTAAATCTTCTACTAATGACAACAAGTCACTTCAGATCTGCAGGACTCTTCTAAGTATTCTGATAAATGACAACAAATCACCTCAGGTCTGCAGGACTCTTCCAAGTTTTCTACAAAATGACAAGTCACCTCAGGTCTGCAGGACTCTACTAAGTATTCTGCTAAGTGACAACAAGTCGCTTCAGTTCTGCAGGACTCTTCTAAATATTCTAATTGATTCTAACAATGGTGAAGTCTAGATAGTCTCGATTCTTCCTCTGTTTTCCAGTTCCTCCTGTTCCTCTTTTGCCGGCTTCTGGGGACACTTTCTAGGGTACCAAAAGTAATTGGTACCACAGTCACTATCATGTCCCCCACTTTTTTCAGTTTCCCGGCATGATCCTAGTATTTCTCTGTCTTTTCACTTTCTTTTATTTTCAGTCAATGGATCTCCAGGAGCAGTAAAATCCACTAAATAGCTGGTTTTCTTCTTCTTGTCAATTCACACTAGATCTGATTTTCTGTCCTGGATTTGGGATTATGTTTGTATCTCAAAGATAATTTTATGCCCCTCATTTTCTACAACAGATATAGAATTTAATCAGAAACATGAAAAACCAGAATATCGACAACTAATTTACAACACAAACAGGTCCTTATTATTTAAAAAGAAATAGCGTAACATAGTTTTCCTTCCACTATAAGCTACGTCAATATTTACAGCAATACTATGGCAAGAATGTTAGTCTCGCAAGCCCTTGTGATTTTTAGTGAGTGCTCAATAAACGTTTAAGTTGAAATTCGGCTACTTCCACAAGTAATTGAGTGCAGCTGAGTGAATAAATATATTAATCAGCATGCAAAACCTACTACACACACACACACACACACACACACACACACATATATATATATATATATATATAAAGAAAACGGAAAGAAAAATACATTTAAATGGATGAGAAAATACTTATTATTTAGTTCCACCAACGTGTTTCGACATGGATTATTCAAGATATAAAATTACGAAAATTTCAGGTAGAAAGTGTTTTTGTCATCTTCAGGGTGGGAATTATGAATTTAAAATAGCGGTTTGAAGCGATATCAATAATTAAACAGACATTTCTTTTTTCCCTTTTCTTCATGTTTTCCCCTTTCTTTCTTCTTTCTTCTTTCTTCCCCTCATTTCTTCTTCTTTTTCTCATTCTCCTCTCTCCGCCAATACAAACCGACATTTTATAGATGCTATGCTTGACTTGCTTAAAAATTTACATTTCATGACATAAACTTTTCGAATATTTTTCTGTATTCGTTTCAAGCCTCAATTTTAAATTCATAATTCCCACCCCGAAAATAACAAAAATATTTTTCCACTTGAAATTTTCGTAATTCCATATCTTAAATAATCCATGTCAAAACGCGTTGGTGGAACTAATTAAGAAATCTTTTCTCATCCATTTAAATGTATTTTTCTTTCCGTTTTCTTTATATAACATATCTGTCTGATTAAACCTCATACCTTACTTATATATATATATATATATATATTAGTAATCCATGTAGGTATCATAGATTTTACACTTAAAAATTATCCGACAAAATTAGTTTCGCCAATTTTTCAAGTGCCGATCTGCATTCGTCGAAAATCATTATAAAAATTATTATACCCGCGCATAAACATAAACTTGAAGCGTCGTAGGCCAAGGTACAACTCTCTTAGCCAGCAAGTAGAATGTGATAGATATACAAATAATGAGTGTTCAGATAATGATTTGTTTCAATAGTAAATGTTTATATCAATGATTATATATTTACCCAACCCCTCCGACACAAGGTCAATTTTAAACGGAGTTTAATAGGTTTGAATCCAGAGTTTTCAATTTCTTGCTCCGGCTGACATACCATGGTTAAAGACCAGTCTGCCTTACTATTTACCCATAGCTAGAGTGAAAATAGTAAAATTTATACCTTTACCAAGGTTATTAGCGCTATGCGAAAGTCAAAGAGGCTCGTTCAAGATGTCTTTCCGGTTAAGGTACATTAAACAGATCATACAACACCATTATTGATTCTTCCAATCTTGTATCTACTAGTCGAGTACCGTTTCTTCAATTGGTTAAGGTAGTATTTATGTACCTACCTCGGACCTTGTATAATACTCAGCTGACACGTTCTTCCGAGAATTCCTTTTTCTTTATAAATAATTTTATAGAATATTTTCTCGCCTGGGTTGAAATAATTAGCTGTTATCGGTATTCTTTTTTTTTAATCCATTTTTTCAGGCAGCAGTTTTTCAGACAGCGATCAAACTTTCCTTGCAAACATCAATTCAACAGGTGACATGCCTGACACTGTGAAAGGATTAGATGTGATACGATATACTTGCAAGAATTGAATTCCTATTTTCTCCGAGTCTCTACAGCGTATCAACAAACTTCTCTGCCAATCCATTTAATCTTTGATGGAAAGTGGGTGTTGTGATAGGGTTGATTGCAAAAAATTCACAGAACATTTTAAAATCTTTTGACGTAAACTGTATGACGTTGTCAGATAGAATGGTTACAGGAGAGCTGATCGTCGCGAACAAGTCGTGCAAAAATTTAATTGTAACAGTTAATGTCACTCTCTTACATTTGAGCACTTCTGGCAATTTTGTAAAACTGTCAACTACGATAAGGTCTTACAACCCATTCATTGGTCCTGGATAATCAACATGTAACCTTGCCCACGGTTTGTCAGTGCCAGACGACTTACTAAACTTTATCGGCGGTGCCTTAACAAACAGAGAACACTTTTTACATGAATTCATATTTGGCTCGTACACATAGTTACGCATGAAGGATTTCATACGCACAATTCCTGGATGTCCCATTTGGAAATCATTTTATACCCGTTTCTGTAAAGAAACTGGCATAACAATTTGTTTTCCTGACAACAATTTTTATTTGTAAAATAAGCTTCCTCTACAATCGTCACTTTTATTTTGCCATTTTATTTCAACTAAACTTGTTTTTTTTCTTTTCATTAATAAACACATCTTTTTCTGCTTTTATTTTTATATCGGCCAAAGTTACTGGTAAATCCTGCACTGTATTACAGGATGTGGAAGAAAATTATAGAATAAAATTTAAAACGTTTTTATTTGTCTGATTTGTCAAATTTTTGAAAAAAAGGCGATAAATTTCATGATTTGGTCTATTATTCAAACACTTTTTCATTAAAATTTAGCCCAATATGAGGGAGCAAAAAAATAAACGGCAAAGAATCAAGGATTTGCATAACGCCGAAACCAAACCAAAAATAATTTCCGAAATAATTGGAGTGTCTTTATAGCCTTCATCAAACCCAGGCCCTAACCCCCTTGATTCCGCTTAATGGGGCGTTTTAGAAAACAAAACAAAACAAATGCAATTTCTCATCCAACTATTGCTTCGTGTAAGACTTCTACTAAGGAGAAATGGAATGTCTGTAGAATTTATTTTGACGACATGCAAATCGTTTCGAAGGCGTGCTGATGCAATAATTTTTTTTTTCTTAAATGGCGGCCATATTGAGTAATTTTTTAATGATTTTACCAGAGAATTCTGCGAGACATTTAAATTCTCCTTTGTATCACAATATTTTCCCACTGACGCTGTGAGCTTTTTCGAAAACATAAACCTTGGTTTACCCAATCTATTCCATGTGAATTCATTTAATATTCTTAAATCCGATGCTGTGTCGAGTTGAAACCTTAACAGGTTTCCGATTAATCTTAGTATTAACATATATTCCTTTGTGTTCATTTATCGAAACTTCAGGGAAGGTTGGGAACGAGCCGAGGCTCGAACCCTGCTGGTCTATGCTGCTCATTGACCCACTAAGTGCAATGTGGGTCTAATGGTTTCACGAACCCAAATCTGGGTCCGGGCACGGATGCCGGATTATAGCTTGAACTAGACAGCAAGGTCTTATGCTATACACAGAGGACAAAGATTGCCGAAGCTGGGAGCCTTTCGGCCTCGAATCTGCCATTGATTTCGATACCCAATCCGGCACGAATGCCAGACGGCCCTGCCTAGGCCAGGTAACAAATAGATGCATTCCCTAAAGGAATCAAATAAATAGAATTCAACGCAAAATTCTTTAACAACAGCGATGAATACTCTGTAAGACTAGCTTCTTATTATTTATACGGTATCCCACAATACCAAAATACGGCTCAAGGCTCCACCTTAAAGATTTAAAAATCTTTAAAGAATTGTAATATTTTTTTAAAATTTTCAAAAATGTCATTTATATTTTTATCATTAAGGGTTTTTGTGGAGGTACCCGTGGTTTAATGGTTATCGTCGTAGAAAATGGACACGGCAACACGAGTTCAAATCCTGGACTGATAGCATTTCACATAGCACTAATACCCTTGGGAAAGGTATGAATCCAATTATTCTCCATCCATCTATGGGTAAATAGTGGGGCAGACTAGGTTCTTCAGCCTTGGTGAGGCAACTAATCTAGGAGAAGAAAAACTCTGAATTCAAACCTGTTAAACTCCGCTTAAAAATTGACTTTGTGTCATATCCTGCCCGAGCGGAGGGGTTAGTAAATATGATTAAGGGTTTTTGGACTATTGTCTTCATTTTTATTGTTATTACCACAACTTTTCGGTCGATATGTCCTCCGGCCTTCTTCAGGTGTTTATCGCACTCGGGAACCTTCACGGAACTTCGAACTACGTCCTTTATTGAATCCACTGGGGTCGCCTGTTCTGATTCCGTCAGATATAACCGGGTACAAGTGTTAAGTATTCCTGTATTGTTAGTCGCCTGCATTCAGGATTGAACCTGCAATCTTCAGATGATTGTCTCCTTAGAAGCTTAGGGAACCAACGCCTATAACCGTTACACTATGTGTCCTGCTGTACAATTCAGAGTGAATTTTTGTCCCATATGTTGGGCTACAATGACCTGCTGAGTATACCAAGTATAGAGCTGAATACAATATGGGAACCGATAATTAAAAAGGCTAGAGGGAAAAAAATCTGAATATGAGCACAGGTAAAAAATAGTAGTAATTCTAGTCAAGTAAGAACATTAAGTTTATAAGTCCAAAAATTCACTCTGAACTGTCCTGCAGGAATACTTAACACTTGTACCCGGTTATGCCTAACGGAATCAGAACAGGCGACCCCGGTGGATTCAATAAAGGACGTAGTTCGAAGTTCCGTGAAGGTTCCCGAGTTCGACAAACACCTGAAGAAGGCCGGAGGACATATCGGCCGAAACGTTGTGCTAATAACGATGAAGACAATAGTCCGAAAACCCTTAATGATAAAAATCATCAAGCTTCGTCTCAGACAACTAACTTAGACAACTAATATCGTTTATATTTGTAGTATAACAGCATAACTGAAATGGAACGCAATTAAAGAACTGTACGAATTTTTCACTTTATATATATATATATATATATATATATATACATATGTATGTGTGTGTTTGTGTGTGCAAATGTATGTGTGTGTGTGTGTGTGTGTGTGTGTGTGTGTGTGTGTGTGTGTGTGTGTTTTGTTGGTTTGGTTTGGTTTTATGGCATATCAACCATTGTAGTTTATTTAATGCCAAATCCATTTTTATACACATAAACAGTTCTGTTTCAAAGAATTCAGTTTAGCATAAATACACAGTTAAGTTCTATTTGACCCATAGATAGGACCCTATCAGGTACTACCACTCCGGACCAGAGTGAATCCGGGAGCGATGGCAATGAAAGAGTATTCCGCATTCCCCAAAGCTCCAGCATTATTGAAGCATCGCCATCAGATTGTTTATTGTCTTATCAGTACACTCGTTGGAGGGGTCTTACCTCCCCCTCCTGCAGAGATGCAGTTTGTGTATTCTACAGTCCCACCGACTGGGCCAGTGTGTGTGTGTGTGTGTGTGTGTGTGTGTGTGCGTGCGTGCTTATATGCTTATATGTATTTTTATTAACCGCTTAACAGGAATTTATTTTAGATGGAAATATATACGTATTATTTTATATGCATGCATTCATGTGTGTGTGTGTGTGTGTGTGTGTGTGCGCGTGTGTGTGTGTGTGTGTGCGTGTGTGTGTGTGTGTGTGTGTGTGCGCGCGTGCGCGTTTGTGTGTGTGTGTGTGTGTGTGTGTGTGTGTGTGTGTGTGTGTGTGTGTTCATCGATCACATCTATCTACAAGTATCCATCACATTTCTTTTAGCGTACATATATGTACAAACACAAAATATAATTGACACAAAAAATAGAATTCATCCACGCACACAACATTTTACCCATACACAGCCGAATGCAAAGTGAGAAAAAAGATAGTTAAAGGAGACGCGGATAGATTGGGTGATCATGTCCATGATCAAATAACTAACAGTCAGACTGAAGACCTTTTGCTGCCTCGCAACATTTATAAAATCTGTTCCGAATAATAGATTTCAATTTCCTGTGCTACTTCAAATAAACATAGAAAGCAGGATGTTTTGTCTAGAAACTTCACCTTCTCCACCTTGACCGGACATAGCCACCATGAGCTTTCATTTAACAGTAAACGATGAGCATCCATCGTGCAGAAAACTATCACCTTATTTATTCAAATATTTCCATTAGAGACTGGACATATAGATAAAAGTCGGGATCTAGTTGAACACTCCATTTTGGTTAAAGCTGTCGTCTCTCTGGAAGATTAACGGTTTGTAAATCCAAAAAGACATTTTAGTTTGGTTTTCTTATTTTCAATTTAATCCGGTTTCCAGTTGTCGATCAAGCCATTATTTGATTGTAATTGCTTTTTTTTTATTTTTGAGGACGTGTTTTTTCCATCTAAAAATATAGTTTTAGTAATATTGTGAAGAACATATCAATTCTTGCTTTGCTACTTCTGCTTGTTTGTTGTTGTTTTTGTTTGGGGGGGGTAACAAAAAATTAAGTTCTCTGCTCTATTTTGCCCCAAATCGTCCAAAAATATCTTAAATGAAAGAAAATCTACATGGGTAACGTTTTAATTTTCTAAACTTGTCTCGATTGACCCAGACAAATCTGACACTTTCTTGCACATCTCCCCTCAACTCTGTTTACAACCAGATTCAAATGCTAATTGACACGTACTGTTTGGTACTAGTGTTAGAAGTTCTGTAGTTTTTATTCCTTTATTTTCTAATTGTTTTAGATAAATTATTTTCACCAATACCCACCCACCTATTCACACACTCACACACATCTCCTTATTTCTCTGAAATAGAACATATTATATATTGATCTAAATAAACATACACGTTTCCCGTTGACAAATATTCAAATACAAAAATTAAACACATGCCGACATTGTTACGTGCGAAAATGTTATCCCACTTGACATTTTTATGTATGCCTATCCAGAATTTTAGAAGTATAAAAAGTAACCGATTTTTGTATATAGCAATTAAATACAAAATCCTCATACTGATTCATTATCAGCCAAATGTATATTAAAATTCAATAACTGGCTCATTGGACTGGTGGGTTGAGTGTTCGTCAATGGTCTAGGAGACTTGGGTTCAGTCCCAGGTCAGGTCATACCAAAGACTATAAAAATGGTACTTAATACTTCCTTGCTTAACACACAGCAATATAAGGTACGTATCAAGGGTAAAGTGGAGCAATCCTGGGAAAGGAGTAGCACCATCCCCTACACCTCTGTTTAATAGCAATTGAAAAGGGAGCCTTGTGGTCGCCCTCGACTAAAGGGAGACAACTTGATTGCTTTTACATAGGATAACTAATCACTTTTTTCCAACCTTTAATTTCACTCATAATGTAGTTTTAATAGAGTGTGGTAAATGAAAATCCAAATGAAATCGTATTCGTATAACTTCAAGTCTTCAGACAAACGTGTATCATATTAGATTGTGGATATCAGCATGTAATTTCGGATTGAAATGTTAAAGAAAAAAGTTGTCAATCCAACATTAAATTTCAATGCAATCCAAATTTGGATGACTAATAAATTGAACTTGTAAAAATCAGTTCTGATTTTTAAACTGTAAGGGAAAATCGACTAAAACTTTGTCCCATTCAAAAATCTGTTTGATTAATTAGAAAACCGAAATACAAAGGCCAAAATTTCAATTTATTTCAAGATTGAACGACAAAAGGTGTTCTGTGTATTTCAACTAATTCATGAATTTCACTTATGCATTCTTTCAATGGAGGATCTTACTTGGTGTTCCTTTTTTAACAATTTTCTTATCGTATCAAACAAAATGTCTATTTTGATGATGCAAGTATCCGCAATGTTTTATTCAAAACTGATCTGGGGTATATCTTTTAAGCATGTTAATTCTGGAATACGTGACTCGAAGAAATTTTTAAGAAGAGAAAAGTGTTGGTGAGTCGAATTTGACTGCTTTTAACTTACTCATCTTGTCGTCAGAAAGACTGCTGGATTATTTGAAATTTATAAGTCCAAGAACTCGTGATCAAGCATGCAAAATAGATAGATAGATAGATAGTTAGGTGAATTCAAAGACAAAAATTTGCGTATATGAATATTAATAAATACGTCTAAAATTTCACACTTCCATATAAAGATGTTAAAGGAGTATTCAAGTACAGGCGATACTCATTGTGCCTTGGGGAGGCGCATGCGTCAGATTGTAAACTACATCGGCCTACATTAATGTTTTGCCGTTTTTTTCATTATTTACGATTCTATTTATCTATAATCGGCTTCATTTGACAGCCTTTGATAAAGGAATTTTAATCTTGATTGCCCCAATTTTTTCGATGAAATCTTTTCATTATTCTGTGAATTATTTAACTCAATATCGATTTGCTTGTGGTTTTTATCACAAAGTTTCAGCCAATGCGATCTTCTAGCGTTTTTTAAATATTTTAGATGAATTATTGGCATAATTATCCAGGCTTGTCTTTTTCATTGCTGATTTTCAGGCGATACATTCTCCAACCCTCTACCAGTATTTGTCTCATTCGATAATTATCTAGTCTTGATCAGAATGTTTTAATTTCACTACTTCGTCAACAGAAAACTTTTTCGGTACAGAAAACTAAATATTCGTTGTTGTTGTTGTTGTTGTTGTTGTTTGTTTGTTTGTTTTGGGCTTGCAACAAAAATGTCTTTTCTTACACTTATGAAATGTTCCACTTAAGAAAGTGGAGAGATAATATCTGCTTAGAAAATGAATCAATTCAAAGCAACAGTCAGAGAATTATATTTCATGATTACTCGTTTATCGTGTTGAACTGGATAGAAATGTTTCGACTGTCCACTGACTTTTGTCTAAACCTTTTTGACACGTCACTGTATCAATCTTTTCTAATTACTCGTGTCAAAATATGTCATACTGACTAGTTAAATAAACCCTCAATGATTGAATTCTTTAGAGTTTAGCTCAGTTGGACACGAGGCCAAATATAAGAAGTAAGATTATGCTGCACTAGTTTTTCAAGTGGATTATGTCTGCCTTGAAAATATGCATTCGAAATCCTTGTTTTTATGTTCTCAGAATCGTCTGCTTATAAACTGAGTATGCTACAAAGCCAAATGAAAATAAATTAGGTCGGAGGATTATGTCACGCCAATATTTCAATATTGAAAGCTTGCCTACCTTCAGAACCAGCATTCAAAAATCTTATTTAAACCTGAGCTCGAAAACTGATCTCTGTCACATATGAGAATTATTTTAGCCAAGACAAATAATATCGAATAGTCAATGTCAAGTTGAACATTTTCAAATGATTCTTAATTGAAAAATTATAGCCAGACGCTTTCACAAAATTCTGAGTGACAAATATCAAACATATTTCAAACTGCAGTCTTTATTTATCTATTTTGTTCGTGCATCGCTTCTTCACACTTTTAACTTCCTCTTAACTTCATACGTTCGTCTATCATGAAAGAACGGCTTCATAATTTTATAACCAATTGTAACCAACAGATTTCTTGATAACTTTTACGAACTGGTTATCAAAAGACAAATTTTCTCTCAAAAATTCTCTCTCTTATCATTTTCACGAATCTTACGTGGTTTTATCTGTCTTGTCACAAAACCAAAGGAACTTCCATTTGTTTTAACACGACACCAATTTAACTGTGAATCAAAATTAATTATGTAATAATCATGAATACAATCCAGTAGAAAAAAACGATGAAAATAATAGCAAAGAGACTTATTCCCTTTGTTTAGTAATAATGATTAAACTATAAGACGCGGCTTGTTGACATGAGTTTTGCTCCAGTGCCGTAAAAAATACGATTGTTTTCTTCGCGAAATTAACTGAGCAATGAAACAACGAACAGTAAAAAATTTGTTGTTTTTTTTATTATTCTTGAAGTTTCAACAACCAACAAAAAGTTTAGAGACAAGAAAAGAAGTAAATTCTCATTTGTTTGGGGTTTGTTTTTTTTTTTTTGTTTTTTTTTTGTTGTTGTTTGTTTGTTTGTTTAGTTGTTTGGTTGGTTATTTTTTATGACATATCAACCCTTGTAGATTATTTTATGCCAAATTCTTTATATATATATATATATATATATATATATATAATTTGTATATTTGAATAGTTTATTGGTAACATATTTTAAACGAGCAAGAACTCACTCGTTAAATAGAATAGGAGCCAAACACGGATAATTTCATTTGTTTATTGTTAAATGGTTCCAAGTATTTTGATGTAATGCGATTAATTCAATTTAACAGTCCTTTGTTTGTACACAGTTAAATGGTTTTATTGAAAATGATTAAATATTTCTGTTTGACCCAAAGATGGTACCCTAACAGATACTTCCACCCCGGGTGAGAGTACACCTAGGATTTATGGCAATGAAGGATTACTCTACACTCCCTAAAACGCCAGGACTGGAGCCTCTCCATCAAATAGTTTAGAGACATTTCCATGACACTTGCTGGAGGGTCTTATTCATCTGCAAAGATTAAGTCAGCGTATTTTACAGCCCCAACTCCCAAACGACTTGCCTAACACTTATTTGGTTAATTAACTGTGGACAAAGAGTTCAGTGATAAAAAAAAATCCTGTTTGTAATTCGATAAAACTTGTAAACAACAATAAAAAGATAAAAGTGTTCGCTGTTTCATTCTATTTCCACATTTTCTGCCTTTAATAATCATTCTGTCTTTTATCATGACAGTTTGTAACTAAAATTTGTAGTATTTGCGGCTGGCTTGATGACTGAATGACATCAGTTGGTAGTGTTCGAACTTATATAAAGTTCAATGATTTGAAAGCTGATTTTCAACAAAAAGAAACTCTTTCCCCACCCATTCATCCAATTATAAGATTAGCGCAGTAAAGTTTTCCCGCTTGCAGCTATGTCGTGGTGAGCCAATCTAAGTTTGAAAAATATCCTGAACATCAAACAAATGATTTGAGACTTGTAATAAATTTATTCATGCAAATATTTAAAAAATCGTATAGGATATATTTTTCATATTCAGATTTAAAGAATTTAGGTGAGAGGACAATTCTGGATGTACTGTGTTCCGAATTACTTCAAGAATTTTCTTAAAAGATTACAACTTCTACATTCAAAACAAATCCTACATTATTTTTAGATATGGATGCCATGTAAACTACGTATCAATCAAAGCAGATTTTTTTATTGATGATGTACGAAATAGAATAAAATCTTTATGAGAAAACTAAAACTGAGCCAGCTGATGTAATGAGAGAACCAAGACATCAGTTTTAACTCCGATATTTTGGGCTCCCATATTATTAAAGGAATTTAAGATATTGAACACTTTTGCGAACTTATTTTACACAAGGAATGTTAACTGTTCTTCAAGAACAGCAGAAAGGATGTAATAAAAGTAATGTCTCCTGAGAGAAATTTCAGGAAGAAAGACGTTTTAAACTGGAAAAGAAATGTGGGCAAAGCAAGAAGGCAGGTGATGATGAAACCAGCAATCGAAAGACGTTTATAGATATGAATGTTAAGCACAGTTGTTGTGCGAAGGTCTCTCTTCAAAGTTAAAATAAACAAACACCACTGTCACCGAATTGAAAGTGACAAAACTTTTCTAGTTGAATTTTCATTTCAGAAGTGCCAACTAATTGACACACACACCTGCTTTGTTCGAGTCTATCTGGCCTCATGAAATGTTTCATAATCTTCGAAACAAAAACGCCACTGTTCTCGGCAAAAAAACAACCACTTCAATATTTTATTACTGAATGTGATGCTTTTCAGATTGTGTGTGTGTGTGTGTGTGTGTGTGTGTGTGTGTGTGTGTGTGTGTGTGTGTGTGTGTGTGTGTGTGTGTGTGTGTGTGTGTGTGTGTGTGTGTGTGAAAACTCAAATAATGGAGAGGACATATTTGAAAATGTCGATGTGAATGACATTTTACCTTTCTTAAGAGAAAATAATACTATAGATTACAAACGTAAACAAGATCAATACCATACAAAGTAATTGTTTTTAAAAATATATCCCAGAGGATATCATGTCGTTAAAACCAAATATTTAAAAAAAGATTAATTCTGAAACAACGTTATAGAAATATAAATCTTAACGTACAATGTACGCAATTCCATAACCTCCGAGCATAAAATATACTGTTGAAATCAATCAATCAGGTAAAAAGGCAGTTATCCACTCTAGCATAATTCACATAAAAAATAAAGGGATTATGGATCAGCATCTTTTGTACCCGTACGGTACCAAATAGACGTTTTTACCACCACGTCTACGCATAGCCATTTGTACTACCATGTAGCGTGTTAGTGGCTGTATCACAACGTTTTAAGAACAAGTCGGACTCTGTTGCAACATCGCCGCTGAGAAAGTTGACGAACACATAAAACTCTGTCTTAGTTCGCTTCTACACTTTTTAAGTTGTCGCCGGGAGAAAGAAACACCGTATGAAAACTAAGTTGGCCGCGTTAGGTGGACAAAAAGAAACAACATGCCGTGAGGACAAAGAGAAAGCAGACAATGACCTTGAATTATATTTCTGCATTTTCTTGATGTTCTAACGTGTTTGTTCGCTGGTTTCGTCTTCACAGATTTGTGTCTGGTGTGAGACCCCTTTTTGGAAGTGACCCCAAAATGGGGGCCGCAACTTTCTGTCTTTACATTTTCGTGGCTCGTGTTCAACTCGTTGCCTTTACCCCTTCGACACCGGCTGAAAACTGACTTTCCTGCCCGTGTCTCCCTTTACTTCCACCTGGTGGCAAAGGGGGGAACATATCTGCATCCAATGTTTCCACACCAGCACAGAAGATATGTGAATCCGATTTTTTTCAAATCATTTTTAATTAACGTAGTCATTCACCCATGACTGGTTGACTTAAACAAGTGCTTTAGTCTGACTCTACGTTTACCCTCTTTCTGCCTTTTCTTCATATAATTTTTTTCTTCTCTCTCTCTCCTTCACCAGAAATTCTTATTATAATTTGGAACTACCATGTCATATCATATTCTTCCGAGGATCAAAATGTCGCTAATCAGATTTTCTGTCAAGAATCAAAGTATCTGTGCGCTCTTCCGAGTATCAAAATGCCACTAATTCACATTTCTATCAAGGATCAAAGTATCTGTGCGCTCTTCCGAGGATCAAAATGCCACTAATTCGCATTTCAGTCAAGTATCATAGTTTGTACTTAAATGAAACGACGCAATCATAGATAAAAAAAAAGAACAAAATCAAATTTCTAATTTTACATCTTAAAAAATACCATAAAATTGCCTCTCTCAATTCTTTGTCTTTGCTTATATTTGTGTACATGTAAAATCTCAATCAGTCGACTGATAAAAATCTATATGCGTGCATATACATACAAAGCTACATACACACTGATAAATAGTGATATTTAATGAACGTGGATTCATCTGACATAAGGACATACGTGGAGGAGGAGGTAGGAAGGTTATATTGAACCAGCCTCTTAATTGCGAGACCTTTAGTCGGGGCTGAACAACAACCACTGGAACCGATGAAAAGTAAGAGAAAGGAAATTAGCATCATATGCATCAATAGAAATAAGTATATATATATATATGCAATAAATTTTCATAACTGCAAATGTACGATCTTTCAAAATATGAAACTGTCATATATGTGCGTGTCTATGAGTGGGTGTGAACAAAAGGCGTTTATCTTTTCTAAATAGAAAATTATCAGAAGAATGGTCGACAGAAAATATCCGGTATTAAGCATCAAAGAAATTCGACTTGGAATCATTCCTTTGTAAGGAAAAAGAAAATTCCAGATAGATAGATAGATAGATAGATAGCAATTCAAGTTATCTGTTTGACCCTGATTTAAATGTTAAACAGTGCAGGGTTAAACCCACTTTAGAAAATCTTTTCAATAAAGAAACCTTTTCAGTTTTTAAACATCCTTGTTCTAATTTGATTTGAATACATTTTTAAAACACATACATGAACGTAGGTCATATGTTTCTATGTATCTTTTCTTTCTCTCTCTCTCTCTCTCTCTCTCTCACTCTTTCTTTCTATCTCTATCTCTCTCTTTATATATATATATGTGCGTGTGTGTGTGTATGTGTGTACCTGTGTGTGTGAGAGAGAAAGAGAGAATATATATATACTTTAAAATAAAAAGGTCCACAAGGGGATTTGTTTTTAAGTTATTCATTTTTCTTCTACACGTGTTTCTGACGTTTTATGTCGTTTTGAGGTAATAAGTGACTTGATATTTGTGTGTGTGTGTGTGTGTGTGTGTGTGTGTGTGTGTGTGTGTGTGTGTGTGTGTGTGTGTGTGTGTGTGTGTGTGAAAAATCTATATATTCAAATGATATATTGAATATGAATAATATACCAATTATTCGGAGTTTTTCAACTATTCCCTGTGTGATGTCTCATTTCAAAAATTATTTTGAAATGACAGAACAAAAAATAAGAAAATTCTAGGGTTCTCTGATCATTATTCTAGCTCTGCTTTTAAACGTACATAACGTAATTGGTATTCAAAAAATTATTTTTCTATTCTATTCTAGTTATTTACTTGGTATTTAAAAAATCAACAAATTTGCAGTAAACTTTTTATAAATTTTCAGTCCTTATAAAGATTAAAAGACTGCTTAATTTGTTCAAAAAATACCTTCTATATCAAATAAAACAACGTTGTCGCTATTGCTTACAATGAAAAATTAATTAATTAGAAAAAAATATTATCCTCCGTGTGTGTGTGTGTGTGTGTGCATAGTTAAGTTCTGTTTAATGTGGGTTTGAGTTTTCTATAAAAAATATTTTCTTTTATTTGGTGTAATGTGTCGTTGTCAGTCTGGTATATTGGCATTGTTCTGAACACCAACTTTTGTATTTGTACAGGTGTTTTGACACATATATTTTTTGTATTATCAAGTAATTTAATATTATTTTTGTGAAGGGATATTCTGGTATTGAGCGCTTATGTAGATCTTACGTATATTTCTTTACATTTTTTACATTCGATTACGCAGACTAATTTTTTCATTTTTATATCCTATCTGGCAAAATATTGTATACCCTTATATATATATATATATATATATATATATATATTAATGTTAATCATTATAATTCTGGATGATACAAAAACTTGAACGATCTTTTAATGTAATGTGGAAGAAGTGGAGAGAACATACAAAGTGCTCAATGAAGTTATTATTATATCTCATTAATTACACTTTACGTTTTTTATTTCTCACCGTATGAAAAATATTGTTTTATTCTTTGTACAGTTTCTAATTCAATCACCATACTCTCTTCCGACATTTTCAATGGCAAACTTAATTTCAGAAATACTCACTGGCTTCTCAGTTAACAAGCAGGAAACTTTTGGTTATTGAATGTTTCAGAGAGTAGAATTGTTTCGCTTGTAAAAAAACAATAACTCTACTAAAGTGTCACTAAATGACATTAAAAATATCAAGAATGCTTCACAAAAACGTAATACAATTAGTGCTTTGTTTAGAACAATAATTTGAAACTTGGTTTCAAATATCTGCTATCGCCATATAAGACTATTTGATAGACAATGTGCTATTTCACGTTTTAATTGTTTCAACTGAAGCTTTTTGTCATTATTCCATGATTAGGAGCTTCTTAAACCAGTTTCAAAGTATTTGACATAATTGTGTCTTCAGAGTTAAAAGCAAATTAAATACACGATCTGTTCATGCAGAATTTTACTTCATTATAATATTTAAAATTCCAATTTCATATTAATTTTCTTAACATAATTCCAGCTGTTAATATAATCGATTAATCTTTTAGATCACTTTCCCCATCTAAAGTTAAAGAATTAAACATTAATGAAAGACGAATTAATGAAAAGATACTGGTGACATAACAGATGACAGAGAAGTATCTTCAAATCTAACAAAAGACTTTCAGAGAGGACACTTGATGCGAAGAACTTAAAACTTTTATATCCACACACACACACACACACACACACATATATATATATATATATATATATATATATGGAAAATCAACTGTTTTCCATATCTAAACAGGGTTAATTTTTGTGCAAAAATTGGCTGGAGAAGTTGTATTAATATTTTTGCATTTACAGATCAATCGGCGTTTAATGTGATCTTCTTAAAATTTCTTTGAGATTTTCCAGCAACAATATTTGACTTGCTGCAAAAAATTTGAAAGATTAAAATTCAAAATAATTTTAGAAATATCCCCCTACTAGATTGTTAGAATACATTTTTAACCAATACGAATAATAAATGAATCATATTTTTTAATCTAATTTCAAGACTACTTCAATCTTATAAATGAAATATGAAATTAATAAATCTTCAGTTGATTTATAGATTTATTCTGTAGATCTACTCAAAATCTTCGACTATTTCTTTTGAGTGAAAATCTAACATTCTGTTCCTTCATGTAAGCATTTAATTTCATCATCACGTAATTATTCTAAATTGAATGAATATATTGTTTACATAGATTTATTTGTACAGCTATTCAATCTTTCCCTTGCTGATGAATATTCTAACAGCATACGTTTATATCTTTAGTGCATATACGTTCCCTCCCACATAATGTCATACTCACAAAAATATATTTTACTCATACAAAATATAACAACTAGAGTTAAACAATTGCAAACTGCAATATTGAATGCATAAACTTTTCTTTCTTGCAATGAAAAAATGGAGCATATTTACGCGGTAACAAATATTATCTTTTCTAACCAGAAAAGACATTGAAACTTCTGTTTTCAACAAACTTTTCGCTCAAATTTAAGAAATAAAATTTATTTAATTTGTAGACTGATGTTCAATCAAACATTTATAAGCTCTTTATAATCCAACCATAATGTATGGAAAGAAAATATAATAAAATATAAATCCTCATTGATATAAATCTTTCTTTTCTTAAAATTTAAAACTAGTTCTCACCGGTCGAAAGATTAATTTTCAAGCACCATTTTGCTGAATGTACTTATAAACCTCTTCATTGGTGAACATTTCTAAAAAAACACCTTGTTATCAATGTCATCGCAAGACATGACGTGACGAAAAGTCTTTGTTAATCTTCTCTGACTTTTCATTATCTTCTTGCTAACTTCATCGCTGCTTTGGTCTAAATTGTTTCTTGCCAGGTTTTTTAATCCTTAATTTCTTTAGTCTTCCGGCAAAAATCTTGTATCCCTGTGGTTATGTTTCATTTTTTTGTTTTGGTTTTTATCTTGGGAGGGGGCTTTTTTTCTTTTTTTACTTTTTCTGTGAAGTTCCTGGTTATTACCATTATTCTGTGAGTTTTCTCATAAGAACAAGGTGGCGACCTTCTCTGAACTACAGGCAATAGCAAGTCTCCTCATTTCTCTAGGATTCGTTGCAGTATTCTGGCCGATCTCACTAGTTTACAAAAATAAATTTTTGGTCTGAGGCAAGAATGTGGATAGGTGTTTTCTGTTAATTTGGGTGTGCTGAATTCAAATTTATAAATAGTTTTGCTCTATCACCTCTAGTTTTCTGGCTTTTAAATAGTCTCATTTTAGTGTAAACAGAGAATATATGTACATATTTCAAGAGTTGCAGCAGCTTATAACAGATAAAACAGGATAGATAAAGAACACTGATTGAATCAATATACTTGGATGACACAATTACACAATTCATAGTACCACAGACAGTCAAAAGTGTGTTTTCTTAGAAGATCTGGTGTATTTTGCCTCCGGGATGTCACGCAAGAGCATCCAGCAGAAGTCTCCCATCATGCCAGGGTTCCATTTGCCTTGATAGTTGCTCTCCATCTTCGTAATGTCTTGGTGGAATCTTTCTCCATTCTCATCACTCACTGCTCCAAGGTTTGGCGGGAAGAAGTTGAGGTAGGAATGGAGAAAATGAATCTTGAGTGACATTCGGCACCCCATATCCTCGTAAGACTTTAGCAACTTCTCAATACAGCCTTGGTAATCTGGTACGCGTGTGTTACCAAGGAAGCTACGACAGACTGACTTGAATGCTTCCCATGCTCTCAGTCCTTTAAATTAAGAAGCTCCTCAAAATCAGTATCCTTCAGCACTTCTCGGATCTGAGATCCGACAAAGATGCCCTCTTTGAGCTTAGCAGCACTAAGACCTGGAAACACAGTAGACAAGTGTTGGAAGGCAGCACCATTTTTGTGCAACGCCTTCACGAAATTCTTCATCAAACCAAGCTTGATGTGAAGAGGAGGAAGAAGCACCTTGTTCATGTCCACCAGAGGATTCTCCTTGAGGCTGTGTTCGCCAGGAACAAAAGTGTTTCTAGACCCCCAGTCTTTCTGCTTGTAATGCTAGGATACAGCTCGACTATTCCAGAGACAGAGAAAACAACAGTACTTTGTGAAGCCCGCTTGCATACCCATAAGAAGACCAATGACCTTATTTGTTCCGATTCCTGAAACTGGTGATCCTTACATCTTCCTGGACTAGGTTCCACTGTTTAAGCCGAGAAGCCAAGAGCTCTGACTGCTGTTTTGACAGATACAAATCACGAGCAAGATCATTCAGGTCTTCTTGCGTGATCCAGTGTGGCTCAATGCCAATTGTTCCTGAATATGTAGACTCAATATCTTCCAAAGATATTGACTCGGCAGAATCCTCCCTTGAAGGCATTTCTTCATCTGATGAGGAAAGAAGATCCTTATTTACTGGAGGTGTGGGTACAGGAAGATCATCTGAATGTGGAACGGGTCTCATAGCAGATCGAAGGTTGGGATATTTGATCTTTTTCCAAGAAGATGCATTGAAACCAGTTATATTAGTTAAACAAAAATAACAATCATATGCGTGATTTCGCGGCTCTCTCCAAACCATCGGGACAGCAAAGTTGAAAGCCACTTTCTTGCCATTAAACAATGCAGTTAGTCCATTGTAGCAGGGTTTACAACAGATGTGTGGAACCCAAGACTTGTCCTGATCACCAATTTTACAGTCAAAATAGTGAAAGTAGACGGTTCTGAGGAGGGAAGTGATGATTCGACGCTGTGCAACTGTTGTGAAGTCCCCACACACGTAGCAGAAAGAATTGGCCTTGTTGAGGCATCCTCGACATTTTTGCTTGAAGTCATTGGAGAATCTGAAAGTATAACAAAGTAAAACTAAATGTGCATTTGAAAATGTAGTACTAATATTTAGTAACCCAAAAGTTGTATAACACGATAGTTGAGGGACGCCAAACTCCTGCGCCGCCTGCGAGACAACCTCTTCCAATGACTGCCAGAGTGTGGATTGAGACCTGCTGCCTTAACTGTCAAAATCCGTCTTGATATATAACTATATATATATATATATATATATATATATATATATATATATAATGTAATGCTATCACTTACATTTAGTGCATAATAACTAAAAAATAAGCCATAAGTCTCACAATATTAAAATTAACCCTGAATTCATATTCGCCTTTATGTACCGTATATGCACAAAATGCACACTATGCATATTTAAAAAACTAGAGGTGATGAGTAAAAACGGATTTCAAATTTGAATTCAGCACCCTCAAATTAGGTAAAAACGGGTATTTTTGTGCTTGCGTTAATTTCTTTGTAAACCAGTGTCTTTAGAGTGTTTTGGTTTGAAGATTCTTTCACCAGTGTCACGTGATGGCTCACGGAAACGAGGAGGTGGGAATGATACTCTCTCCCCCGTTGAACTAAAATTATCTAGCAGTCAAAAAGTGACCGTTATGAGAGAATGTGGGTCACACAGATGTTTGCACTTAAGTGACCTTGGGTCGCCGGACATCGGAAGGGGAAAGAAAAATGAAGCCAAATGATTGGCGGGAGCCTCAAACGGAAGTGGGGTCCCCTTCCCCTCAACGGAAGTAAATACAAAAAAAGTTAGTTTTTGGACAAGTCCCGTGGCAGACGGACGATAGCCATTTCACTCCGGGCTAAAGACAAAAAACTGAGACATGAGAGACCTGAGTCTCTCAAGCCAGCATTAAAAGCAATACAAAGTCTATTAGCCCGTGAAAGAAGAGAAATTCTCCAGTGGAACCCCGTCAAAAAAAAAAAATAAGATAAGTAACTTTGGGACATTTTCCCTTTACACCCAAATTTTGTTTACCACTCTCTCTCAATTTGAAAAAGGATAAAAGCCAAGAAAAGACATTTATATTCATGGACTATCCTATTATATATTTTTGACACTTTGAACATATATATGTATATAACCGTAGTAAAGAACTTATGTATTTTCATTTTACCATGTGGTCTATGTTATTATTCCATGCTTTCCTTTCAGCTTCTATTCGCCTTACATTATCTTGCTTAAAACTGTCCTATTAATTCCTAAAGTATCACACGGGAAACCGGAGTTGCCGACGGTAGCAATATTAATATTATTACAACTCAGACCTATAGGCCCGTATTCTTCTATTATCGGAAGGGGAAGAAGTTTAGCGGCCTGGTGGGTGTGTGATAGTGTGAAATTTTGGACCCCTTTGCCAGCGGTGGCCAGTCTGGCCCTAAATTATTCCCTCACGTAATATGCCAGTTCTTATCTGCCTGAGAAAAGAACTCTGAACAGGACTTATTTCTGTAGGGGATCAAGTGCCAACCTGCCCCGTCTTCACACGTGCGAAAATAAAGTCCCGTTTAGGGATTTTAGACAATTTGCCGTCACACCAGTCTCCCGCATTTCCAGACTATCAGTGGTATCACAGTAACTTTCATCTTTCACAGTTTCTGTTTTATTTTCAAACAAGGTCCAAGAATTGATCTACTTTTTCGCTTTATTTCAATAATTATCTGCATCTGCTGGAATCTTTTCTGCTTGCATCTTGCTTTTGCTTTGTCTTTTCCTTTTTTGTTTTTGTTTTTGTTTTTTGGGGGCGTTTTTTGCTTTTGTTTTTTGTTATTGTTTTTTGTTTGTTTTTGCTTTTGGCTTTCTTTTTGTTTTTGCATTTTTGTTTTTGCATTTTTGTTTTGTTTTTGTGTTTTTTGTTTTTTGCTTTTTTTTTTGTTTGTTTTTTTTTGTTTTTTTGTTTTGTTTCTTTTTGCAGGAATGAAAACGTATCACAAAATTGGTGATGCATTTTAATCTCAATATCCAGATGATTTTGTTTCTTTTTTAATTGCATATTAACCTTCAGGGATCATGTAATGCCAAAGCCATCATCGTAGAAGAACAGTAAATGCAATATTTAGCCGATAGTCGTAGGGATAAAAAGGTTCATATCTTTACCAAAGAGCATTAGTCTGAAAGTGAACGTAATTGCATGACTAGAGAGTTTGAACTCAGAACGGGTGTCACAGTCCAATACTTTTGCCACTACGCCACGGACACTTCCTCTTCAAAATTCAGAAAACTTTTAATGTCTCGTTTTTTTCGGATTCTGGTTTGTGCCATTTTCCCGTCAAAATACAATCACTTGAGTAATTTCATCGCCTTCCATACCCAATTGTGTCTACCCAATTGTACTCTTTCTGAGACATTTCTTTTTTTTTACTCGTTGTGATTGATTGTTTCATCTCTTTCTCCAAATATAAGACACTTACTATTATCATATATCTAATCTATTCCAACTTTTGCGTAATCGGTTCTTATGGCCTTGTTTCGGGGTGATATTAAAAGCAATTCAGATTCTCGTTTTAAGTTTCCGCTGCGTAACCATGTCCATGTCATCTCCTGCGCAATTTTCTAAGTGGGTCGTCTGGAGAGTAATTGTTTTTCTTCACACTTTTGTTTTCTCAATTTCATAATTCCTGTTTTAACATCGGTTGTATCTGGTGGTTTTCATTTGAAATCAAGTGACAACAAATTTCCACAATAGACTAACGCTCTCTTTAATATCGTTGCTGATTTTAGTAACGCTGTTGTCTTGATAGTTTCAATTTAACCTTTGATTTCCAATCCTTCCTATTTCTTTGCAAGTCTCTTCGGGATTTTTCCAAGCGAAGTTGTTATTGGAAATGGTGGGCGCAGTTACCTTTATTGCTGCCATTGTTGATAAACTACAAAATGATGGGTTTACATTTGAAATAACTTTCTTGGCATTCTTCATTTTCTTTTTCTTTTTTTTTAGATATAAACATTAAAATAAGAGAAACAAAAGGCCGTGCTTGCATGTTTATATACTGATACTGCTTTTCGCTTTTCTTTTACATATATTCATATTTACGTGAGATAAATAAAATCCTTTTCCTAACACATTTTACAACTCTGGGGTTTGTGTTTGAGTTTTTTAAATTTATAAGCACGCTCATTTATAGGAAAATGTATATTTATATATATATTTAAAGAACTCTTTAGATAGACTGATAGAGAGAGGGAGAGAGAGAGACAGAGGGAGAGAGATGAAAATGGATACGTATGTGTACTTGTATAAGATGAACATTTTAGCACAAATCGATTTTATCTATATATTTCTGATGTGGGTATAGATATTTACTTACCGTCGCTCAAACTAGCACATAAAAAATATTGTCACACTCAGTGAAAAGCCAAAGCTAAAATAGCAACCATGACTCAGCAGTAGGCGTCTTATTGGAGTGGAGAATTGACATTCACGAAACTTAGTTTGGTATACCACAGGTCCTAAGTGTTTACTCAATTGGTGGGTAAGAAGATCGTGAAGCCCTAAGTTGCAAATATTTACCTTTGCTTGGGATCGAATATAAATGTAATTATAAATATGCAATCATATCGACTATCAAATATATGAATATGTTTAGAAACTGTGAATTGAGATAATAATAATAATAATAATAATAATAATAATAATAATAATAATAATAATAGGCAGGAGATTTACGATTCCTTAATAAGCCACAGACTGTTCCCTGAGGAATAGAAAGGATGCCACAAATGATCCAAAGTGACTATATAGGGATCAACACAACCTCAACGACAGTAAACGAATCTGGCTGATACCAATTGTAATTGGTGTGCTTAGTACAGTCACTAAAAGATTGATAATGGGACTGGAGGATTTAGAAATAAGAGGACGAGTGGAGACAATCCAAACGACAGCCCTACTGAGATCGGCCAGAGTACTGAGAACAGTCCTGGAGACTTGAGGCCACTTGCTGTCACTCAAACTTCAGTGAAAAACCATCGGCTAGCACTGGTGTGAAAAACTCTAAAACAAGAGTGGGGAACAGGTTTACCGGTTCAAACAAATTGACAAAAAGGAACAGAACAAGGTTCCATTAACAATGTAGGAAGCGATATTCAAAGAACACCTTTGAAATCTGAAGAATATTTTCTAAGGAGTTTTCATTTGTGGCTCTTGATAGTAATGACCTAATAAAGTTGAGTGTATCAGGTAAGAGAATTCCCCTTCCAATTGTGTCATTCAATCCGGCTATTTCCAGAAGGATTATATGGTGTAGAGTTATTAGATGCAACTCCACGATCAATTAAATAAGTCTTTACCCGCAACCCTGGATATAAAAGCCGTTCCTCGATCCGAATGAATGAGACCAGGCTTGCCAGAAAGAAA